>VZSE01006234.1:722938-773867 GCA_013398275.1 Promerops cafer
GCTGCCCCCGGGACGGTCCCGCGGGGCGGGTTGGGGCGGGGGCTGCGCTCGCCCCCTCGCCGGCCGGGCACTGCCCGCAGCCCCTGCCCGGCCCGCAGCCCCTGCCTGGCCCCGCCTCGGGGGCTGCGGCACGGTGAGCTCTCGGTGAAGCCCTGGTCCCTCAGGGTCGGGTGTGGTGGAGGCGACCACCCTCACGGCGTCACCGTGCCTTGGGTGCTGCCGAAGGGTGGGCGGAACCCAAACGTGCCAGCTGATTACTGCCCGAAATTAAATGGAAACGGGGTTTGTGCATGGGGAAATAATGAGGCTTTCGGTGGAAAGCTTGAACACGGCCTGCCCAGACAGGCAGTGAACGTCAAAAAGTGACGTGACTTGCTGTGAAGTCAAAGAACATGGAGATGTGTGATGGATGTCGGGGATAAAACTGGGTATCTTTAGCAGCCGTGGTGCAAGGTCGAGCGTGGGAAGAAGCAGCTTCGGGAAGGGACCACGTTTTGTTCTGTGCTTTGGAAATGCTGCACGTGTGTCAGTCTTGGCTTTGGAACATGCAGCATTCGAACTTGAGGACTTTCTCCTGTCGCACGCAGAGCAGAGAACCAGGGACACTTGACTTGTTTTTCATCTTTTGATATAGGAGCAGAGACCACAGTGTGGCATTCCATAATAGAAAAAGGAGATTGATAAGGGTGACAGGCTGGTTCTCTGTTTTTTGTTTTNCTCCAATGCCCAGTCACCCTTTCCGTGAAGAAATTCCTCCTAATGTGCAAGCTAAACCTCCCCTGGTGCAGCTTGTGACTATGTCCTCTTGTCCTGTCTCTGGTTGTCTGGGAGAAGACACCAGTCCCCACCTGGCTACAGGCTCCTTTCAGGGGGTTCTAGAGAGCGATCAGGGCACCCCTGAGCCTCCATTTCTCCAGCCTACCCGAGCCCCGCTCCCTCAGTCCCCATGGCAACGCGGCGGGCGCGCGGGGGCGGGGCTCGGGCGGCCGCTTCCGGGCGGCGCCGGGGGTGACGTAGCTGACGGCGCCGCGCGGCCGCTTCCGGTGAGCCTGGGGNNNGCTGCCGAAGGGTGGGCGGAACCCAAACGTGCCAGCTGATTACTGCCCGAAATTAAATGGAAACGGGGTTTGTGCATGGGGAAATAATGAGGCTTTCGGTGGAAAGCTTGAACACGGCCTGCCCAGACAGGCAGTGAACGTCAAAAAGTGACGTGACTTGCTGTGAAGTCAAAGAACATGGAGATGTGTGATGGATGTCGGGGATAAAACTGGGTATCTTTAGCAGCCGTGGTGCAAGGTCGAGCGTGGGAAGAAGCAGCTTCGGGAAGGGACCACGTTTTGTTCTGTGCTTTGGAAATGCTGCACGTGTGTCAGTCTTGGCTTTGGAACATGCAGCATTCGAACTTGAGGACTTTCTCCTGTCGCACGCAGAGCAGAGAACCAGGGACACTTGACTTGTTTTTCATCTTTTGATATAGGAGCAGAGACCACAGTGTGGCATTCCAGAAAAGAAAAAGGAGATTGATAAGGGTGACAGGCTGGTTCTCTGTTGTTTTGTTTTTTTTTTTTTCTATTGCAATAATTCTTTTATTTGATTTATTCTGTTCTTTCTTCCCAGGGAGTTTGGAATAAGCAGCTTCAGACAAACGGACTCCACTGAACAAAAACAATGTTTGCCGATTTGGACTATGATATTGAGGAAGATAAGCTGTGAGTATCTCACTTGTCTTTTCCTGGTGTTTCTTAACATAGAACTAGGCTTTGCAGCCAAGACCTAGTGAGAGTTGATAAATTTACCCGTGTGTGACACTGCGTGCTGAACATCAGACTTCCTGTTCAGTGCTGATTTCTTGCTCCCTCTGGAGACTGGGGATGAGGCATTGCTGTGCTGGTGTGCAAAGGAGAATGTTTGTGTTGCTCTGCAGTGACTGCCCTGCATTTAACATAGAGCACTTGATTTGCATCACTTTTATGCTGTGCAAGTTGTCCTCTCACTCCAGCACTAAGTGCAGGTGAAATGCTAAAGCATGATAGTGTTTCTTCAGTGCCTAGTGATGGATGAGGGTGTCTCTTCCACCTCTAATCCTTGCGTGCAATCCCAAGAAAAAGATAGCACAGAAGGTCTCCCTGCTGTCCCATGCTAATAGACTCTGTGGCAGAGGTGAGGGAATGAATTCAGATGTGCAGTGCCCATTATGTTTTCCATTTGTACTGACTCAGATACCAGAGCTGTTTCATATGCAGGCAGCTCTGCCTACGTTCAGTTATTCCTTCCTCTTTGTAGGGGCATCCCCACTGTACCTGGGACAGTGACCTTGAAGAAGGACTCTCAGAACCTAATTGGGATCAGCATTGGAGGAGGAGCACAGTACTGCCCCTGTCTCTACATTGTCCAGGTGGGTGTCTGGGGAGGAAAAATAAGCCATCTTTTTAAAGCAGAGTTGGCCTGAGAGATGGGAAGTGTGGAAAGAGACCCCTATGCTGTTTGTTTTTCTCAAAGTGGGAGATGACATCTCACTTTTCAGTGAAAAGATTTCCTTACTCTAGTACCTAGCAAGTGTGTAGGAATCAAATTAAGACTCCTAGAATTATCCTTCTCCTTGGAGAGCATGTTAGAATTCACAGGTGAACAGTGTGACAATCTCAACATCAGGAAGTCCTATGCTCGAGGAGGCACATCCTAGGGGCAAGAACTTCCTGAGGGAAAAAGATGATCAGCCCACATCTTGGTTTGGAAAGGGGGGCAACTGCAGCTTCACCATGGACAAAGCAGAAGTGAATTAAATAGGAGGAATGCAGCTGCTTGGTTTGTGCTCTTTAGCTCTGCCTTGACCTTCCTCCTGATTGCAGACTGCCTGTGCCCTGTCCTAGGTGTTCGATAACACTCCAGCAGCCTTAGACGGCACCGTAGCAGCCGGGGATGAAATCACAGGAGTCAACGGGAAGTCTGTCAAAGGGAAGACCAAAGTGGAGGTGGCCAAGATGATACAGATGGTAAAGGTGAGAGGTAGGAGGGGGCCACTGGAGCTTGTGGGTCATAGTTGGCAGCTTATTGTCCTTGGGAAAGGGAGCCATGCTGCCTGCTTCCAGCACAGCAGTCTGGGGTTTGCTCTTTCTGCAGGGAGAAGTGACAATACACTACAACAAGCTTCAGGCTGACCCAAAGCAGGGCAAGTCTTTGGATATTGGTAAGACTGGTTTCTTTCTCCCTAGAGTGTTAAAATGATGCTGAAGGGTGAAAGATTGGTCCCAGCTAAAACCAAAGTAAAATTCTGTTTCTTTTCTTGCTCTTAACTCAGTCGTTTTCAAATGGGTACTGTCAAAGAGAGTTACGGGTTTAAAAAAATCCTTCCCTGACTTTTTGAAACAGGCTTGAAAGTTAAATCAAGACTTAACTGTTGTTGGGAGGCTTGTATTTCTGTGCTGTGTTTAGCATGGATGATGAATCTCAGCTGCATAATAATTTAATTAATTTATTTTTAATACATGTAAGTTACGCTGACCCGTTTTTAGATGTACACAGAAATGTGTCAATTGAAAGGCCTTGGTGGTGATTTCTAAGCTTGGAGAACAGTGATGAAACACCTATCTACACTGAGTTTTGTACAAACATAAATTTTATGGGAGACAGGAGAGCCTTTATTGCTAAAACAAAGTGTCTGATTTTGAACAAAGCCTACACAGCTGTCTCCTTTATATGGTCTGCCTTTCTCACTTTCAGCAAAATGTATCCATTCTCTTTGCTCTCATTTCTTTTCCTGGTGATTATGGTGCTAATAAATTGACAGGAGTTCTGGAAAATCGTGAATAGTGAGATGGATTTCTGGGAAAACAGAAGCGTGATGAGAATATTGTGTTTTCCAGAACACTGTGGCTTCAGCT
Source organism: Promerops cafer (assembly GCA_013398275.1). Classification (NCBI taxonomy): domain Eukaryota; kingdom Metazoa; phylum Chordata; class Aves; order Passeriformes; family Nectariniidae; genus Promerops; species Promerops cafer. The sequence goes on from VZSE01006234.1 coordinate 726,820, forward strand.
GAGTTCTTGGGATCTGCAGGCAAGTCTGCCTGTAAATAAAGGTGACTGAGTCATCTGGTTCCAAGGAGAGCATAGATGTCTCTAGCAATTTGCAGGGTATGACCACCAAAGACAGAAATACCATCAAGAGGTGACAAAAGGGTTTAACTAGGATTCAAAAGGTAAAAGTAAAGAAAGAGACAACACTGAGCATTAAGTCCTGAGCTTTATCTCCTGACTTCAGCTGAAGTAATACAGCAGATAGCATAAGCAAAGTTTAGTTCCAAATATGAAGATAAGTGATTTGCTTATAGCAAAGTGATTGATTGGGACAGTCTTCCAAAAGATTTGCTGGAGCTCTGTTGATTGAAGTGTTTAGGATGTGAGAGCAGAGCAGATAGGCAAGTTAGAAGATGTGTTGCATGTCTGGACCAGAGTGCCCTGTTTCTATGGTATTCTTTCTTCTTGCTGCCTCAATACCGAGTTAAGTGCAGTTTATCCCATGCCTGGAAAACCACTGAAACATGCTGGTGGGCTTTTCTTGCCCGTGGAGGTCACCCTGATGCTGGTTTGTAACTTTGTTTTGGCCTTTAGTATTGAAGAAGGTCAAGCACCGACTGGTGGAGAACATGAGCTCGGGGACAGCAGATGCCCTGGGGTTAAGCCGAGCCATACTTTGCAATGGTAAGTATTGTCCAGGAAGACATTTTCCTAGTGGAGCACTTACTCTCCTGTGTTTGCCTGCTTTTTATTGTTGCTTGCATGGTCCACATTCTTTTCTTCTGCTCTGTCTTGCTGTTGTGATTGTCTCTGCCCTTCCTGAGTGATACAGCCTGTCCTTGTGGCCACTTAAATCTTTTCTCAGGTCAGTTTATTTCAAAGCAGGGACCAACTTAGTGAATGCCTATAGGTCAAGACCCCACACTATAAAATAAGTTTGCAGTCATTTTAAAAGCTTCCCATGTTGTATCACAGGACAGGCATTAAGGGGTGAGGGAAATTTGAACTAAATATATGAAATTGGTATTTGTCCACCCAAGCAGGTCTTAACCATGTCCTGAATGTGACTGTTGTGATTCTGTATGCTGATTCTTGCTTCTATTTAGATGGACTAGTGAAGAGATTAGAGGAGCTGGAGAGGACTGCAGAGTTATACAAAGGTAAACTTGGTATTCCATCAGACACTGGATGGGAGAGAACGGTGCCTTCATTGTGTTTCAGTGAAGTGACTTACATGTTTTTTCTGGCTTCCATCACAGGCTTGACAGAGCACACCAAGAGTCTTCTCAGGGCTTTCTTTGAGCTATCTCAGACACACAGAGGTAAAGAATCTTGAGCAAAGGGAGCACAAATCTTTGACCTTCAGTTTCAGGAGTTTTTGTCAGTACTTAGATGTGTGGTTCCCTCACTCAAAGAAAACTAAAGGTTGCAGAAATGAGCTGGGAAGGACTGCTCTCTCCTGCATGGTGCTAACACAGGCTCTGTCCTTCACATGAGACATTGGGGAAATGCCCTGCCAAACTCTGGTCTTTAGGGAATATGTAGCATCATCCCCCAGCTAATTGTAAGGTTACGGGAGGGACTTCTAATATTGGAGACAAGATTTTTCTCAGTGTTCACCTCTTTATCCATCTGTCTGTATTTATTCTGCTCATGCAGCATTTGGAGATGTTTTCTCTGTCATTGGTGTACGGGAACCACAACCAGCTGCCAGTGAAGCCTTTGTGAAATTTGCTGATGCCCATCGCAACATTGAGAAGTTTGGGATTCACCTTCTGAAAACAATTAAGCCGGTAAAGAATTTAACCTTAGGAGTAAAGGGTTTGGAGAAGAGGGGCATCTGGAAAGGCAGAAGCCTGTCATTAAAGGTCTGGTCTTAAAAGTTCATTCACTGTGGGAAGAAGGATCTTTGTCTGCTTTCCTTCAGGAAATTCTCTTCATAATGAAAAGAACCTGAGCAGTAACGTAATGAATATATCAACTTTGTCCCTATGACTTCTGCACATGAGTATATTCCTCTCCTTTTCTTTGGGGGATGAGGGAGTAGTCTGACCAGTGTAATACCTGATACTGGTACCCATAACTGCATTGTTTCACTAAAAGAGTTCAGATAAGCAGCCCAGGAACAATGTAAGAATTTAAATCAATATATTTGAGTGAGAGTCTCCAGGGCATCTGTGCACTTAGTTTAGCAAAGAGAGAACTTAAGTGTTGATTTGGGCACCACTTTCAGTGCTGTGTTGGATGGACAGTGCTGGCTTGTGAAACTTTGAATCAGGGAGAGCTGTTCCCAGGACCAGCTGAAAATAAAACGAGTCAAAAGTAGATGAATCAGGCTAGAAGTGAGGCAAGCGTTTCTAGCACTGGAATCACTTGCCAGTGACAGTAAAGGAGGCTCTAACCATTCTGAGCCATGATCAAACATTTTCTTTCAAATATGCTGTAGTTCAAAGAAGAGTTAACTTGAGGCAGCCTCATGACCTCTGCTGGGTAGAAGGTTGCACTTAAATTGTAGTCATGGTTTTTAGTCTTAATTTAGCAACAGGGTGTTTCCCTTGCAGATGCTCACTGACTTGAATACCTACCTGAACAAAGCCATTCCTGACACAAGGCTGACTATCAAAAAATACCTGGATGTCAAGTTTGAATATTTGGTGAGCTGCTTGGTTTTTGTTGTTTTTTTTTCTAAGTGCTGGTTGAAATTAGGTTTCATAGAATCATCCTGGAAGTCGCATCTCACCTATATGATCACATATCCATCCTTCCATAATCCATAAGAGAATGCCCTGTTTTTTCCAGTTCTTTGTTTACTGCCAGATTACTCAGATTCAGACACCTGCTTTTAACCTAACACTTCTCACTGGTAGGAAAGATCTTACAGTACCCACATGACTTATTTTCTACATGATTAGAGTTATTTCCTGATTAATTTCTGAAGAATTGCTCTGCAACTTAGGCTCTTGAACTCCTCTAAAGAGCTCCCCAGTCCATATTTTTCATGTAATTTTGGACACTTTTTCTTTAGCCAAAGTAAACAACTGTGGAGTCATATTTGCTTTAATTTAGACCTTGCCTTTTTTTTTCCTCCTTCATTCCACTTAGCCCTTGTTTCCTACACAAAAAGGGTAAGGTTGCTCAGTGCACCTGTTCTGTAATTGTAGGAATCTATTCCCTTTTACCTGTTGAGAGAATTACTTGGAGCTGAAGCCCTAAGGCAAGGGAATATGGCAGAATCTCTTCCTGCATCAGTCCTTCCTGCAATTAATCTTTTTCTTTCCCTTTTAATTTATTCCCATCTCATACTTTTCTTGTACTGTCTTTTCCCAAAGAGTAGATGAACACAGGATTGTCCCCACTGTGCTTTCTTCAGAGTCTGTCAACTGAAGGAAGGCTTGGAATGGTGCAACCTCATGGGTATGGGTGATGATGAAGTTGTTTCTAATTTTTAATAGTTCCTTTTTGCTTTGCTTTTTTTTTTTCTTTAATTCCATGAAGTCTTACTGTCTGAAAGTCAAAGAGATGGATGATGAAGAGTACAGCTGCATTGTGAGTATCAGTACAATTGCAAAAATACTCCTGTGCCTATCAGCACCCAAACTCTAGTGAATGCATCCTAAGGAATTACATATATTTGTTCTTAGTGAACAAATAGGGGATTCTTAAATGCTACCTGGGAAGCACTGCAGCTTGTTTGCTCAGTGGTTGCCTTTCTCAGTGTTTAAGTACTATTAGGTTATGTAAGGAGGATTAAGGTGTTATCTTCACAGATTCCATTTGTGTGTAGTGTACAGCTTATCATTAATTCTGGACTTGTTTCTGAGAAATGGAGATTTAGCTTCTCTGCAGCAAAATGCATGTGAAACTGCATTTATAAGTGAAGAAAATTGATTAAAGGATCTCTCTTAACAATAGTGGGTTTATAGTTTAGAGTTTTATCACTTTAATCCTTAACAGCTCTGTGTAAAATAGCTAAAGGTATCCCATAAATTCCATAAATTCCAGTTTCCCTGCATAACATATTTTTTTATCCTAGGTATCAATCTCAGAGCAGGCATTTGATTTTTTTGGAATGCGTAGTTCCCAAGTGCCAGGAAGGAATCAAACTCCTAACACAATCTTTCATTATATGTTTCCTTCTAAATGGGAAGGAAAGAATCCCAGTCTTGCCCAGCAGAGTGACATCTTTGAGTTTTGACACGTGCAGTGTGTGTTAGGGAGCCATAGTGTGTAGCACGGATTTTTCTGTGTGTTGTGTTTACAGGTGCAAGGGAAGGATGCTTCATTACTGACAGAGCTAACCCCTTTCCAGACTTCTGCAGGACAATGTATAGGTCCCTCCCTGTTGGTTTCCAGCATTGTGTCTGGATGGTTGTAGATACCAGAGGGCTCCCTGTGTAGATACATAATTCATGATGCAATCTCTACAGGGCAGACCTTACAGAGGAGGGCAGAATTTTTGTGTGCTTCATATAAACTTGTTTGTTCTTAATGCCTGTCTTACTAGTCCAGGTGAGAAGCCATGCCACCTCTCCATGCTGGGCTGAAAGGTGCCTGTCCTTCTGTATTTGCTTAGTAGTGATGCTTTTCTTTACCATGGTTGGTGTGTGCTTGGCCTTCAAAGTGGCCACACTGACTGCCAGTTTTTGACACGGCTCAGTGTTCCTCCGGGTTCCTGCTTCCTGCCAGCAGTTCCCATGTGCCTGAGAGGTCTGTAATAACCCAAGGTCATGGTGAGTCCACGCTGGTAGGCAGACTGCGTGTACAGGCACTGTTGTGGGAGTCTCTGAAATGGTGCTGTGTTTTTGGCAGGCTCTGGGTGAGCCTCTCTACCGGGTCAGCACTGGGAACTACGAGTACCGCCTCATCCTGCGCTGCCGACAGGAGGCTCGCACACGCTTTGCCAAGATGAGGAAGGACGTGCTAGAGAAAATAGAGCTCCTGGACCAGAAACATGGTGAGTGCCCCTGCTGAGTTCAGCAGACATGACTTTGGCCTTTGTGTTCCTCCTTTGTCTCAGCTCAGCAGACGGCTCAGTTCTTCTTTGCTGAAGAGCTCCTTTGTGGCTGTACCCGAGACATCAGCCCTGAGGGGCCAAAAGGGATTAATGTGTAGGAGATGGTATCTAACACTGGTGAGGGAGGCTTGATCACAGCCTTCACACTGCTTGGGAAGGAAATCTTTACACTTTTTCCCCCCAACATGTCTCCACTACAGTGCAGGACATCGTGTTCCAGCTCCAGCGTTTTGTCTCCACAATGTCCAAGTACTATGACGACTGCTACGCCGTGCTCCGGGACGCGGATGTCTTTCCCATCGAGGTGGACCTTGCCCGCACCACTCTCAGCTATGGGCAGAAGGACACGTACACAGATGAGGCAGAAGAAGAAGGAGAAAGCGAGAGAGAGGGTAGCAGGAGGGAGGATGCAAACGGAGAGAAGCTCATTGATGATGCCTGAGTGTGTCAGCATGGCCAGAGGGAGGACTTTGCAGACTTATGAAAACATGTATTTCATGTGGCCATTCCTCCTCCGTGATTTCTCTGTGTGTCCAGCCTGGGATTCCTCTTCTGCTTTGGGTGGGGTAGCTGGTTGGATTGGGACCAACCTCTGCTTTCCTCTCTTTTCCTTTGCTTGTTTACCTGGATATTCTTTTTGCCCCTGGAGACTTCTGCTACCCAAGGTGGGTACTGCGGTGTGGGGAGGAAAAGCCACTCCCACACCTCCATGTGCCCCTGTGCAGGTAGGGCTCTGCTGAGCACGTGGGCAGCACGGCTCCCCTCTGGCACATGGAAACTGTTTAAGGGTTTGGAGGTGATTACAAATGGTGAGAACAGCCCCCTTCCGTCCTCTCCTTGTGCTATGGGGAAGTGTTAGCATCACTTCTTGCTGTCTACAAGCTCCTGAAGATCCACCTTAGGACTGTGATGGAAATACCCCATCTTTAAACTAGAAAGGAGACACAAAGCTTTGTGGAGAGAGGAAGACATGCTCTTTAGGCAGAGGCTTTGGGACTTTTTTAGTGTAAAGAATGACTAGCCTGCTCTCCTCTCTGCACAACTATTTTGTGCTGCCTCTGGGCCAGCCAGCAGCAGTAGCTATCCTCCCATTGCCTAGCACAAGGGAAGGGGGAAAAGGAAAGCTGAGGAAAGTGAGAATGCTTCTTTCCTCCTTTTCTCTTCCCCTCCCTCCATCCCTGTGGGCCAATCCCAGATGCAGATGGCACTTTCTCTGTTAGTGGGCAGCACAACTGCCAGGAGTGGTCTGCTTCTTGGGGCAGGGATTTTGACTCTTCTGTCATTACATTCTAGTGGTTGTGGGAGAAGTTATTTAAGGGCATTCATTTATGATCAAGATATTTTTTTTATTTGTGTTTCTCTTTGATTGTTTTTGGAGCTTCTTCATCTTTGTGGGTGCCTGGAAAAAACCATCCATGGTCAAGCTGCTCTGGAGAATTTAAACAGACTGATGTAGTGACTATTGTCTGTAATAAAGAAATATGTGACATTTCATTTCATGTCCTTCATGCCTTTCCTACAAGAGATTTGTTTGCTCATCTTCCATTGGTTTTGATCTTAAATTATAATCTTGGGAAGATGGATGTCATGTGCTGGCCATTTTTTCCTTCTCATACTGGTGCATAATCTCTATACCAACCTGTGGTGGTCAGTGCAGTGCAGATTTCCAGAGGAAGAGAGTTATAAATGCTGTAGCAAGGCCAGTCCTCCAGTAATACCAGCTTCTCTGCATTTTAGCTTCCCAGGGGAACACCAGCCTTTTAAAGGCCACCAGGTGCTCAGTCCCACCAAGGTGGCATCCCTGTCCCTCTCCAGGGCCAGCTTCTCCACACAGTTCAGCTGTTGCATCACAAGCTTCAGCTGATGCTTAAGTCCCTGATCCTCTTTCAGAGTTGTTTGTTGTGCCAAAACACGAAACAGTTGAGAGGAATGGAAAATGCTTCAGCGGAGTCTGCCTGAAAGCCATTGAGGCCAAGTGTAAAGCAGCATAGCTGGGTTTTTAGGAAGAGGTCTGGGAATCTTGCAGCACTGTCTGTAGTGAGATCTCATACCCTAAGGGCTTTTATTTGCTTTTGTGAAAAAAATTTAAGAGTGGGAGGCTTAGTGGGAAATGTTGACTTGTGACAAGGAAACAGAGGGGACCTTGTTCTAGTGACCGGCCTGGATGACAAGGGCAGTTGTTTTCATGTTGGGGACCCTGGACCTCTGGGAAGTTGTGAGCTCCTTCTTGGAGGGCATACTAGTGAATAAGGGAAACCTAGCCTGGGGTTACTGGGGAAAGAGCTGCAGAGCAACTTGGTTGAGCAGAAACGGAAATCTTTCCTTGTGGGGAGGGAAAACAAGCTTTGAGAGCCCTGGATGAATGCCTGCAGGGCCCCAGCACCCTTGCTGCTGTTCTCATTCTCCCAGAGCTTTGCATCTGGGGTTTCTTATGGGATTTAGTCTTGTTTGGGATGTTTCTAAGTGAGTTTGAATAGGAAAAAGCCCAAAGTCACCACTATGACTGGCTCAAAATCAGATCTAACAGTGGTGTTAGCTATGGTGGGACAGAATACAACCTCATGGGGTTTATCTTCTCCCCATCAATTTCCAGTTCTTCTGTCTCTTCTTAAACTGATATTCTTCAACAGCTGTATTTTGCTCATCATTTACTGCTGTTTTTGTTTGGGAGCAACTAGAATGAAACCCTTTCCTTCATGTCCCCTGCTGTGTTTAAATGATTTTATGGATCCTGCAGACTCTGCCAACTACCCATTAATTTGTAGTCAGTCTGGTCTGGAATGAAACACAAGTTTTGGTGGCCCAACGAGCTGCCTTCCCTGTAGCCCTCTGCTTAGTTTTTGTTCCCTTGTTATAGTCACAGGTTCCCCCAGGGTCTCTGAGGTGAAGCAGTTCAGGAAACCGGAAGAAAGAGCTTTGGCCAGGGGTGTTTATAAAAGATCCAGTCCTAAAGCAGATTAGAAGTGGTTTAAGCATGCCAGGGAAGGTTGTCCTCTCTGAATCTAGAAATCCACCACTGCAGCGGGGGGTGAGGAGGTCACGCCTGCTTTACCACGTGCTCCAACACCCTTGTTAGCGGCACTCAGGGGCTGGGGCTTGTCCTTCTGCCTTACCTTTGATTCCTTTATGTAAGCAGGTTTTCTCTATTTAAGAGGAAAACACAGGCACATCTGGTGCCATTCCTGCTCAGTGGATAATCGCTTGGGACATGGTTATTTACCTGTCTTGAAACCCCCGCCCCCACCGGGGCCAAGTTGTTCCCTTCACACGTCAACAGGACTCGCTTGAGCCTAGATAAAGCTGGCTTGGTGCTATTCCTGTCAGCGAGGCTCCGTACTGTGGCTGCACACCTAATGGCATTAGCCTTTCTTAGGTGTCTTCTTCTTGCACCTCAGCAGCAGCCTCTAACACAGCGCTTCCCTACATGGGGAAGCAGCATCAGGTGTCACTGCCCCATCTTTACCGTCCACAAAAGATGTGCCAGGCAGAGGTGGTTGGAGCTGGTGGCCTCCTGGTTTGGCAGTGCCCGAGGGAGGTGTTGCAGAGAGCCTGGTGTCTACCCCCATGCTGGTGGCCCCTGGAGGTGGCCGGGTGGTAGCTATGAGTTATACCACCTCCTGAACGTGCTGCTGGTGAGACTGACACTATCCAGACCGTGGAAGTGGGGTGAAGGAAACACTGACACCAGAACAGAACGTACCAGATCTGATTACAAAGAGTCTCTAATTGTTTGTGTTCTGTATTGTGACAATGCAGAAGGAAAAGGAGAGTCCTTGGCAGCCTCTTCAGAAGACCTTCTCCAGGGCTGGTTTGAAAGTGAGGAAAGAAGATTATTTTTTCTTTTTGGTGTTTGGGCTGCTCTGAGCCTGTGTTGTACCAGCATGGGTGCAGGATGCAAGTAGACGTATCACTGGGTAGGTTGTGGATATATGTACATAAGGACCAGCTATTCTTATACCTCTCCCTCTTACTTCCTACATCTGCCTTTGTCCCAACTTTCTGCTCCCCGCATCCCACCTACCCTCCCATGCTGAGGTGCTTGCAAACAAGGCCAGTTTTATACATCCCTGTTCTCTGCCCTGGCTAAAAACTGTCCCTCTCCACCATCTGGTCAGCGTTGCAGCCGTCTCGTGCCAACACCTCCCCATCCCCTGCGGGACAGCCGCCTCCCTCCCCTCTCTGCTCCTCTGCCACATGGTTGGCCTCCTCGTTGGCCACCACCACGGCGTTGTCAGTGCTGCGGGCCGGCTGGTGGTTGTCGCTGCTGTGCTCCTCGGCTTCCTGCACGTCAGACTCTGCTTCCTCGGTGTCGCTCCCACCTCCTGCAGGGGGGTTGTGCTCTGGGGGAGGCTCCTTCTTCCCTCGGTTCAGGCAGCAGTAGCTGGCGACACCCAGGAAGAGAGCGGAGAGCACGACCTCTGAGCCCGCCAGGTAGAAGATCACCTCATAGTTCTTGAGAGCATCGACCAGGCGGCCTGATGGTTGGAGAAGAAATGAGATGGTTGGAGAAGACATGAGATGGTTACATTCGGCCTACACACTCCTGCATGGACAGCCCAGTGCAGGTGGGCAACACCTGCATTTGGCTGAGGACCCATTCCTCAAGGAAAGAGCAAGAAGCCTGAATATCTAAAAATCGCCCTGGGAAAGAGCCACACTGTACTTCCAGGGAAAGTACGGTAACAGTGCATGGTTGGTGTTTTCCCTTGTTTGGACAAGCTTAAATAATTGTGAAACCCTCATGTTACGGTCCCACTCCATGGTGGTCCATCTTCTACTTGCCAAGGTGGGAAAAGCCTCTCATGATTTGGATTGGCCAGTCTCAGAAAAGAAAGTTTGAGAGGCATTGCTATTTCTTAAGCTGTTATGTCCAGAAAACATTCTGAAGGGAAGAAGGAATTTCTCTTTGGCAGAGAAAGCCCTTTGGTTGGCCCACACCTGATGATTTCTGTGCCAGAGTATTCTCAATTTATTTTCTGAATCCGCTGGCTCTGGCAATGAAGGAAGAGTTCCCAGTCCTTGGTGCTGGGGGAGCATGAACAGCTGCCTTGCTGCAGTCAGGATGCAGCCATGGAACCGCACTCTTCATCCTGGTATCGCACGCTCCCAAATGCACATGGGACCCCCAGTCCCTGCTGTGCTACGGTGCATGCCCTGAAACCACCCCCAGGACACACTGAGGTGCCTCCCAGAGCAGTCATGGGAGGCACGTGGCGAATTCCTCCGCAGGTGAATGTGCCCCTGTTGAGCCAAGCCGGATGGCGAGCGAGGAGCCTGCGTGCCCCAGCCCGCGTGCGTGTGCGTGTGTGTGTGCAGCTTATCCTGTGCCAAACCCCCTCGGCCCCACAGAGCGGGAAGCAGCTCAGGAGGATTACACCAAACAAAGCCACTTTGTTCAACCCCCTTCTCCCAGCCGAGTATTGTTCTCCCCGAGTCCAAGCCATCAGGATCACAGAATCACAGAATCACTAGGTTGGAAGAGACCTTCAAGATCGTCGAGTCCAACCCATGCCCTAACACCTCAACGAGATCATGGCACCAAGTGCCACATCCAGTCTTTTCTTAAACACATCCAGGGATGGTGACACCACCACCTCCTTGGGCAGACCATTCCAGTACTTTATCACTCTTTCCGTGAAAAACTTTTTCCTAACATCTCACCTCTATTTCCCTTGACACTGCTTGAGACTGTGTCATCTCGTTCTGTCAGTTGCTGCCTGGAGAAAGGATTGTCAGAGCGCTCGAGCTTCCTGCACTAGGGGGGGTCCTACAGCCCCCAACACGACTTGGCTGCCCCCAACACGGTTCTCTGGTGACCCTGCACTGTCTGTGTGCCACTGTACGTGCACAGAGCACCAAGGCACAGTTGAACTGAGGCAGGAGCGCTGAGGGATGTGCCTTGTTAGCACCCCACTGGTGTGCCTTGCTCCTTGGGGCAAGGTGCTGTTAAATCCCCCTCTCCCCCAATGATCTCTCTGCAGCTGCCTCCAAGACACATCTTTCTTCACCCTCCCTGGCCTGGGACTGCTGACTGCCCCACAGCTTATAAAGTGTGACATGAATTACTGTTAGCATTTAAGAGGGTCTTCTCTTGGCTGCCAAATTTTACTTGAGAACTGGTTGGAGTGCTGAGGGCGGGTTTTACTCATAACTGGTGGTTTGTGCTGAGGAAAAGACCATTCGCACCAAGGTCTTCAATGATGGGCTTTAGCCCATGTGTTACAGCTGAAGGAAGGGAGTGCAAGAAACTACAAAGTGGTTCCTGCCTGGGGATTTTCTATAATCTTGTCCCTGACTCTTCCTTGCAAAGCAGGAAACTGCACGTTGTTTGGAAATAAGCCTTGGGCATGATTTGGCTTTCTCACATGTAATCAGACACTTAACATTAATCTACACCAACCTCCATTCAACAGCCTGTTTTTATGGGCTGTTTGTGAGGCATGGACCTTACCAGGGACTGTGACCTAGACTAGACTGGCTGAAAGGCTGTGAGTGTCTTAATCCTCTTAGAAAAATTACCAGCAAATGCCTCAGGGGACTGTACAAACTGTTTTGACTTGACTGACAGCAAAACACCTGTGCCTTGGAATTGGGATCAGAACAAATTGAGATCACTATTCACACTGCCAATCAAAAGGCCATGGACACCAGGGAGAATTTGAGAGACACTTGCTTTGTCCTAATGAAGACTCTCAAAGGTTTGCCTGCAGCATGTGCCTGACCCTATCCTTGACATGATTCTATGCAACATTGGTAGAGAAGGCAGAGATCAGCTCTCAGCTTCTAGAGCAAATTTAAAGCTGAGAAATAGGGTCTTTCTTCAAGTGCTGTGTCCGTGCCCGGTACCTGCAATACAGTGGAACAGTGGCAGCCAAACGAATCACCTGTAGCAAGACACCTACCTGCAGAGGGTGGGCCGATGAGCACGGCGAAAGCCTCGATAAGTAGGACCAGCCCGATGGCGCTGGAGAACTTCTGGGAGCCGACGATGGCCATCAGCACCTCGAACTGCAGTGCCCCCACCATGCCGTAGGAGATGCCAAAGAAGACGCAGAAGATGACCAGCCCCGTGTAGTTGCTCGCCCTGGCACTGCAGATGTCTGTCAAGCCGTTGAAGAGCATGGAGAAGCTGAACAGATAAGCCACGTGAGGGCGGACCCACTTCAGCCCCGCCACCATGCCACAGGCTGGGCGGGCAAAGATGTCTATGAAACCAATGATGGAGAGCAAGAACGCGGCCTCTGTGTCCGGTACGCCTGTGTCCTTGGCATAGTTGACCAGCAATATGGGGGGCACGAAGAGACCCAAGACCAGGATGAACTTTGAAATGGTGTAAATGATAAACCCTCGGTTAGAGAAGATACTAAAATCCAGAAGCTTCTTTCCTTTTTTGGGCTTCTTCTTGGCTTTCTTGCCTTTCTTGGTTCCATCAGTGGTGCTGATTCCCTCCTCTGACTTCCCTCCTATGGGCAGCATCTCCTTGGCTTCGTATTTGTCCTGAGCTTTCCCCATCTTCCTCTTCATGCCCATATCCAGGGGTCTCATGACTGCCCCACAAGTGCAGCAGTTAAGCAGAAGGCCCCCCATGATAAGGAACCCTCCTCGCCAACCAAACTTCTCCAGCAGCACTTGTCCCAGTGGAGAGAGGGAGGAAAGGAAGACAGGGCTCCCAGCAGCAGCCAGTCCATTGGCGAGGGGCCGACGCTTGTCAAAGTAGGTGCCCAGCATGATCAGTGAGGGCTGGAAGTTCAGTGCCATACCCAGACCTACATGGAAGTGAGAGCCAGGAGGGAGACACGGAGTGCAAGAACATGAGATGTGTTTTGCAGCAAGCTGAAAACTCCCCTCAGACTATCCTAGTCCTGAAGTCCTGTGACGGGATGAATGTATTCCTCACAAGCCTCTGTGCCTTCATGTTGGTGGGTTGCCCCTGCAAAGGACGGGCTAAACCAGCCTGTCCACCTGAAGTGGGTTTGAATCAGGTAATTGTGCTCACACTTAGGCAGGACCTGAGCCTTACGCAGGAATTCTGCCTCTTTCCTCTGCCACTCTGTACTGATGCTGCCTACCACAGTTGCCATGATCACTGAGCACCACTTAGGTTTCTTTTGTCTCTCAGCCACAGGCCCTGGCTGTTTAGATCCAGCAGATGCATCCCTCACAAGTGCAACGTTCAGGACTAGATGCTTCCCATAGCATGTGCAAATAGCTGAGGGAGACCTGATACTGGACACAGCAGTGCTAAAGGGAAATCCGACATGGTCTTGGCTCTTCCCCAGGTAAGCCTGTGTTGCCCCCCAAATCCCAGGGCTCTCACCTGTCAGCACACCAGCTGTCAGATAAAGCTCAATGATATTGGTGGTAAAAGATGCCAGGATCATCCCAGCAGAAGCTAGCAGCCCGCCAATGAGCATCACAGGCCGGCAGCCAAACTGGTTCACCATGATGCTGCACACTGGTCCTAGGAAGAAGCAGAGGAGACAGAGTAGGTGATCAGAAGGAGACAGGACAACCGGGAAGGGGCAGGCAGCCCAAGCAGGGAACTCAGGGAAGATGAAGCTGTAATGATGGAGCTCACTACTTGGCTGCTTAGATACACATCCGTTGGGCCTGGCCAAGGGAGAGAGGCTGGTGGTGTGGAGACTTCTGTTCTGCCCTGCCTTTGGACCCCTATTCCCTGGCACTCGGTGTGATAGGAAGAGCACTTCAGCAGTGGGAGCAAACCCTGTATCAATTGTCTGGGATGTAGGCGGGGTGACCCCTGACCTCTCCTGGGGCAGAGGAAACAGGGATACGAGATGCAGCACACTTCCAGAAGAGAAGTGGTAGGACAACTGTGTTCTGCATCATGGCTCATGACCAGGCCAGTGAGCATGAGAAGAGTCCATGGGGACATGGTCTGGGCCCATGGCAGAGTGGGAAGGTGTGAGATGAGGAGGGGGAAGTGTGTCCAAGCATCACCTGTCCCATAGAGCATGGCCAGCATGATGGAAGAGATCCAGGCTGTGTCACTGTAGCCCACATGGAAATCTTTCATGAGCTCCTTGAAGTAGACACTGACGGCTTTTGGGAAGGCATAGGAGAAGCCGGTGATCACGAAGCAGCCAAGGAGCACAATCCAGCCCCAGCCACCATCCGGGGGCTTCACAGGAGCCGGGAGTTGCCCTTCTTCTGGGTCAGGTCTCCCCATCTTCTAACCTAGGAATGGAAAGGCAGGCTGGGAGGAAGTACAGTAACAGAGAGAGAGAAAGTCTGCTGGTGCTGCGAGAAGAGAAGAGAAGAGAAGAGAAGAGAAGAGAAGAGAAGAGAAGAGAAGAGAAGAGAAGAGAAGAGAAGAGAAGAGAAGAGAAGAGAAGAGAAGAGAAGAGAAAGGAAGNGAGAAGAGAAGAGAAGAGAAAGAAGAGAAGAGAAGAGAGAAGAGAAGAGAAGCAAACATTTACTACAAGGTTTTTCTCCATGCCCACCATCTCCAGGCTCTGAGAGGCTCAGTGCCTCATTACATCTGCTCTTTGTACCCTGCTCCTGCCAGGCAAGGTGGGCTTGCTTTGGGGTGTAAGCTCATGCCTCAGCTGTGCAGAGGTGGGAAGCCTCCCCCTGAGATTGGCGCAGCCCAAAACTCCATAACCCCTGGCCAAACACAGCTAAGCAGTGTCATGGCTCCCAGCTGAGCCTGGAGTGCTGCATCTGATGCAGCATCCGGATCTGTAGCACCTCCTTGCTTCATATCCAGCCTTGCCTACAGATGGTGTGAGGCAAAGACCAGCGATGTGAACCCTTTTTGCTTCCTAAAATCTGCCTTTAAGCCTCTCCCATGTTGGTCTGCTCCAGTGGGAAGCCCTCCAGGACCTGCCCTGCCACAGAAACCTCCAGCAGTGAGGCAAGGAGATCCATTAAGCCCTCTGTGCTTTCCTCTGGGAGGCCCCAGTGCATGGCACTCTCCTTCTCCCTCCCCTCCCCACCATCAGGGGCCAGATTTCCGAAATAGGTGAAGGGGGAGAGCACAAAAACCCGGTGGTTATTTGCATGCCAGAGAGATTAGGGCTCTGTACATACACGGAGGGGCCGGAAAAAAGCCTAAGTGGGGAGAAGGAGGGAATTAGAGGGGATGTCTTGTGAGTCGCTCTCAGGGCTCTTAAGCTGCCCAGGAATTTTGCTCCAGCTGGCTGCTGTGGGTGTGTTTTTCATTTCTCCCTTAGGTACCAGGTCTCTGCCCCTTCCAGCACCGTTGGCCACAGTTTCTTTGTCAGCCAGGATTATTTTCACACCTGTATGCAAAGCCATCACTGGACCTAGACTACAGATGCCCCCAAGTAGATCAGACAGGCATTCTCCATGCCTGAGCTGGGCTTTTTTGGGTCCGGTTTGTCTCCTATCAATGTCTTGCTGGCAGCACACTCCTAACAAGGGTCCTCTCTCCTGCCCAGCTCTCTTGGCTGAAGGACTGCAAGATGGCAGCAGCGTTTTCATCTCTTGGCACCAGCAGTTGTGGGAAATGCCAGGAGTCACACACGGACTAGAGAGTGCCAAGGGGACAGGGACTGTCTTATGGATGTGACACGCATAGCTAGAACCTGGGAGTTTGGGATCTGGGTGCATTTCTCAAGGAAGTTCCTGTTCTTGGTGTCCTCCAAGCAAAGGGCATGAGTTGAGCTGATTCCCATAGCTACTGTTGCTCTGAAGGTCAGAGAAGTGCAAATCCTTTAGACAAAACTCTGGGTGGCACAAGCTGGGGCAGACCCCAGGCAGAGGGCCCTTACTTGGCAAGAGTGGTCTTACTCCACAGCCACTCTCAGCCATACCCCTCCTTCCCCTCTCCAGGGAGCCTTTGCTCCTGAAAACACAGAGTGCAGCACTCACATGCCTGCCACCACCATGGGTCCCTGTAGCAGAGTTCCCCAAACTTTCAGGATGCTGTGAGCCACAAAAAAAAGGGAGCTGAATCTGGCTCTGAGCATGGATTGGGGCTCACTGGATGGAGCTCACTGGCTCTTCTGGATGGCTGTTTCCTAGCAGCTCTTGGGCTGAACCACTGGGGCCAGCACAGGCCACTCTAATCTCTCCCTCCCAGCCCAGGTCTCAGGGACTGTGGCAAGGGACAGAGGCATGAACTGGAAACAGGGGGTTTTAAAGATATTTTTAAGGCAAGGTGTTCCTACAAGGAAGAAAAGAATAATTATACACTCTCCAGCTACCCAAACCTCCCCTATCTCACCCTTACTGGTGTTTTCTGGATCACTGGCGCCCTGACAGCCAGACTGAATAGCCTCGCTCAGTTTCTGCCATTTTGCCCACTGTTCCTGTCCCAGCTCCAGCTGACTGACAGGCTAGATCCCGTTGTACAAAAGGTGACCTGCTGCCAAAGCACAGTGATTTCTCAATCAGTGCTGGTGCTCCACCACTGCACCATCTGCTGCACGTAGCTACTTCAAGTAAGAGCTGCCACCAAATGTACCCTGAGACTTTTTATCCAAGCCCTTCTCCCAGCCTTGCTTTTCTTGAGCTCATCCTGCACCACAAATTAAACGAATCAATCAAACAATTGCAATCCATCTTTCCCTCAACCCTGCTGCTCCCTGCCAGCATCCTGGCAAGAAAATATTTGTTTGTCTGTGACATGCTCTTCAGAGATTTTGTAGTGCCGCCTGTCAATGATGAGCCCATGGCATCTGATTTTGAAGAGCACTTTAGACAAATATCTGTGAGTACTTGTTTGAGTTTGGAGCTGGAGGGCACCTCTGCAGGAGCCACTTGGACAGTGCTACAGAACTGTATAGCAAAGCATGAAAGCACTTTTACCTGCCTGCAGCTGATGGCTGCAAACAATGGACTGCACCAGAGGAGCTCGCGTGTGGAGACGCCTCCAAGGCCAATATGCCACAGCACACCTCTGCTGGGGATTTATCCCAGCTGTGAGCCAGGCAGTTCAGAGCTGCCTTGCTCCTAAATGCATGACACACATGCGTGTCTGCTCACAGCTGCACGCAGTGGTCACACCACATACCCTGCACCTGCCTTTGCACACTCACAGCTCACTATCATCTTGTCCCCAGTTAAGGAGGTTTATTCCCAGGTAAACACACTGTGTGTGAGTTCACATGCACCTAAAAGCTCCTCAGCATGGCACCTGTCCTTCCCCGTGCACCACAGGAAGGTGGGCCAGAGTAGGCACTGCCACAGAACTTGCTGCAGGTGGCTGCAAGAAGACTTGTGCCGACACCAAGAGGCACAAGCCCAGGTTGGAAGGGTGAAGGCCACAGCAGATTCAGTTGTGGCTGCCAGTCCCTGGACACACACAGAGCACAGTGCAGCCAGTGCTGGATAATGCCCAGAAAATCCCCACTGTGCCAGACAACCTGCACCCAGGAGGGTCCACATAAATGCTCTTAGTGCCTCCACACAGTACAGATGGGGTGAGGAGTCTATTTATTGAGTGCAAGGGCCACGCGTCATGCCACCAGCCTCTCCAACCCACAGACAGCCCTCTGGGAAAGCATCTGTTAGAGAATTAAATGAATGCAGGCCCAGGGTGAATTGTCCTGTCAGCTGCTGGAGCGAGGGTGCAAGTACCCCTCCACACCACTGACCTGTGCAATGAAGCGATGACCTCCCGAGCTCGAGCTGAGCCTCCAAGGGTTGAGCAGATCCGTCAACAGTGCTGGCTGGCACTTCCTGGCTCTGGATGAGGGTGCCTGGCTAGATGGTCCTGCTGGATCTTTTCTCCATGGTGGGCACAGGACAATGCCTGCAGGAATCCAGCACCTGTCGAGCAGTCTCTTGTGCTCCTCTCCTTCCTTCGGAGCGGCTACGTCCTCACAAGACAGCTAATCCCCCTCTCAGCTTGCTTCCCTCCAGTTCCAGTGATGCCCAGCAAAGCTGTCTGTGGAAGATCTGGGGGGACACCCTGTGTGGGGCTCTCCCTTGCCTCCTGTGGGTGCAAGTCGTGTCCCACGGCCCTCCCAGTGTGGATGTGGGTCAGGATCTGCTTATGGTTTCAGGTCGGCAGAGACCAGTGGGTGCTGAGCAGGCAGAAAGCACTTCTCCACTTTTAAGAGGCTTTTCCAGCCAATGGGGATGAGGTGGCTGCCTGCCACAGCCCGAATCCCCCGGTAATCCTGCTGCCCAGGGGCTCCTTGTGTTTTCCCTGGCAGAGCAGGGCAGGCTAGCAGGGATAGATTCAGTCGGAGGGACCAAGACAGGAAGAAGTGGGGTGAGGGTGAGGGATGTTGGGTGCTGGGGGGGGAGGCAGCGGAGGAGGAGAGCCTGTGCCCGTGCTTCAGTAAGGGGCAAAAGAGGTGAAGTGGCTGCTTTTGAAGCTTCCTCAACTGCCAGCCACGATGGAGAAGCGGTGGTGCGGTTTTGCAGGGCATGTGCCCAGCAGAGAAGTGAGACAAGGTGGAGCAGCCAAGGAATGCCTGCCAGCCTTGGCTCAAACTGCCTGGTCCTGCCCACCGCGGGCAGCTCGATAACCCCCCTCAAAAGCAACCTCCCCAGGGGCTGACTCACAGAAGAAGGTCTGGCAGGCGCTGGGGATGAGCCAGTCTCTGGCCGCACGTGGGGAAACCCTTTTACTTCCAGGGAGGGGGCTGGGGCTCAGCCCGGGTGTGTTTTGGGGAGGAAAAGGCCTGGGCTGTTAACCCCTGAAGCCCCTCAGTAGCAGGGGGGCTGCGGGGGCTTGGCCACACTCACAGCCAGGGTTTAATGTCTATTAATAAGGCTAATCAGCTAAGCCCTGGCCATAGCTAGCGCTCCATCCCTCACTCACGCTGCCTCTCCCGTGAGGGCTCCCCCAGCACACGTAGGGTATTCCCAGATTGGTGAGCCCCCCCAGGCCCTAGGGGAATGTTTTTCCCCTGCATTGAGCAGCCCTGGGGTGCCCAGGGAACACATTCCAGCAGTGGATGAGGAGAAGGGGGCCACAGGTCCTTGCTGCCCTCTGGCAACAGGAACAGAGAGGGGGACTCAGGAGGGCAGCCAAAAATGGGCAGTGCAGCCCTCCTGGTGCCCTCCACATCCACCCCAGACCCCTGGGCTGGTGGCTGCCCCATCTGGACTCATGGCACTGCAGTGTCCAACACCACAACCGTGGGCAGCCATCATAGCCCCAGTGCCAGTGGGGAGCGCCTGTCCTCCTCCCCCTGCATCCTGTGACTGAGGGTGATGTCCCAGCCACTGAAATGGACACAGAAGATGCATTATCCATTTTATTTTAAAAAACCCCGTATATTTTCCTCAGGACAGTACATGAAGGAACAGGGCAGGGGTGCTGGACACTGTCACCTGCCCCTGCCTTGCTCCAGCAGTGCCCAGCAAGGTAAGGGGCTACACCTGGGGTGGGAAGGGGCAGGTGCTGCTACAAATAGACGCAGTTGTCGAAGGGACCAAGACCAGACCCTGTCAGCTGGACCACATCACTGGAAGCCTTCTTGTAGCCTTCTCTTTTGGGGTCTGTTCTTCTGGTGTCAAAGGAACTGTTTGGTGACAGTCCTTCTTTGCCCACAGCAGGGATAGCAAAGCTTCACCTTCAACATCCCAACAGCACTGCCCTAGCTGCAGATGATCTTAGCCAGCCCTACCTCCACCTCCAGCACCATCCCCTCTCCCAGGCCATCAGCACCAGTACCACCAGACTGCTCCCTCCCGCTCAAGTACAGTAACACCACAAGGGGAGAGAAGCAGGGATCAATCCAGAAAGGGCAGCAGAGATCTGCTTCTGGCTAAAGCACACCAGACACCCAGGTGAGATGGGTCCCATTGTCCCAGAGGTATGGGAGGGGAAAAGAGAGTTCACTCCATGAGTGGTAGCACTAGGTTGGTGCCCAGCTGGAGGTCACAGCATTATCACTTCTCCTCCTCCTTCTCTGCTGAAATTCCTCACTGCCCACAGCCCCGTTTCATCGGATGATGGGCGCCGAGCGGTCGTTGGTGACTGTGGGGCGCAACTTGACTGTGGCAAAGGGGTTGGTACCTCTGGAATGGGAAAGGAAACAGGCAACTGTCAGAAAGTCTGCAAATGCCATGCAGGGGTGTCCGTGATCAAAGGCTACTTAGTCCTGTTGCAGTCACCTCCATGCCAAGGAGGAGAGCGTGGTAAAGCTCATTCCTGAGTTTGTCTTCTCCATCCTTAACACACCCTGCTGCACATTCCCATGTGGTTCCCCTTGGGCTTTCCTGAGGGCTTCTCACCCTCCCTCTTCCAAAGGATGAAGAAGGGACACTAGCACATGGGTGTCCCTCATGATAGCACTGTACACTTGTAGAGTGTACACCAACCCTCCAAGCAAGGAGTCGGGGAGCAGGAAAAGGCCACAGCACCACACCAGAAACACGGAGACACCAACCCAGCTGCAGTGGGAAGAAAACCTGGGATTTATGGCATCTCATCTCCAGAGACCTGACTCATCAGAACTCAAAGCCACGTCCTTTTATGCCTCAGCCCTTTCCAAGCAGGCAGAGATGCACAGTCGTGTAGCTCCACACTCAGGCTGCAAGCTGCTATTGTGACCCTTCCAGGATGGATGGGAAGGAGCATACGGGTCTGGACATGTGTTCAGGGTGCTCAGGTCCTACCTCATTTTATCTGAGCCAGGATGGGACTTTCCCAGTCAGCAGAGGCGAGAATGGACCACCTCTGCCTCCTGTCCTGGAAGGTAGGCTGTGCATTGCTTTACCCCAGACACTTCCTTGTTCCTCCCACATTTGATAATCCGAAAGATTAAATAATAATAGCATTGTAATAATACTCCCCTCTGTCAGACGATTCCAGAGTGGAGTTCCACATCTTACTCACCGTGGGAAGAGTTCAGGGGGCTGGTCAAATACTCCTGATTTCTGCAGTGAAAAGAAAAGCAGCAGTGAGAAATCTGGAGTGGGGAATGGAGAGAGAAAAGTGGGGCAGGAGACACCGCACACATGGAGGAAGATTTCACAAAACATTTAGGTGAGTTAGGAGCCCAAGTCCTCTTAACAGGGCTCTGACTCCTTATTCAATCAAGCTTTGCAAAAGTCCACAAATTTCCCACTGTAGATAATACCCTGAATTTTGTTGTGGGGAGTTGTCCCTACACTGCAGGTTCCTTACTCCCCTAGGACATCTTCCTTTGTTTTGAGGAAGAAAGGAGATGACTCAGATCCCCAAAATGTCATATCTGAAGAGCACAGCAAACAGTGACAGTCTGAGCTACATTTCACCCTCCAGCACAGCCAGAGATGCCCCCTCATGTTGCCCACACACCCTGGCAGAAAGTCTGTTGTCCATGCCCTCACGTGCTTCCTGCATCCAGGGGGAACTCCAGAGCTGTACCTACCTACCCTACACCACATATTACTTAAAACTGGACAAACCTGATGGACAAAGTTGGACCTAGGCCCTGTGGCCCTTATTCTTGGCCAGTAGATAGTGAAGGATCAGTGACACCTGACCTGTTAAAATACTCTGATGGCAGACAAGAAAGCCATACGTGGCTATCTAGGATCCAGGTGGGAAGTCACACCCATTTGTTTGTGGCTCAGCTAGGGGATGTCTTGGGCATACATTTAAAGCAAGGCTGAGTCTTTCCAAATTAGTCTTTCCCTCCTTTATAGCGAGGTTCCACACTCTGCCATGCTGTTCCAAATGCTGCATACAATTCATGACTCAATCCCAGGTCTATCCCTACACCCTAGCCCTGGGGCAGGATGAAAACCCAGTGTCCCAGAGGGACAGAAAGGCTGCAGAGGCTGTTCCCCTGTGTTGCGCAGCCTGAGGCTACCTGAAACCACAGAGCAGGACATAAAGGGGAAAAAAAAGAGTAATTAAATGTTGCAGTTGTCAGTTCTTTGAGACATTCAATTGCTTTCAACCTTGCACTGGCCTGGAACCAGTGACCACGGAAAAGGTTTTCCAGCCTTCTGTGAGACTGAGCAAGTAATGCCCCATGGGCAGCACTGTTCTTTCCTCCCCCAGGTCCTCACCTTGAACTTGGTTCTCCCCAGTCAATTCCCTACTGCTGGAAGCAATGATAAGTGGAGGACTTCCTTCTCAGTATGCCATCCATAAGTGGTGGGTTGGACACAACTTGTTTTAAGGCTCTCAGATATAGCTGTGCCCTCAGCCTTTCCTCCCAGCTTTTCCCTCCCCAAGCTGTGAATTTAAGCTAACCCTCATCTGAATTTAAAAGAGGAACCCTCTGAAACTCCTCTCCATTCTCTGAAGGGAGAAGAAGGATGGCATCTCTGTTAGCTGGTCACCCACTCCCAGACCAGCCTGGTCACTCCATGGTCCTACTCTTAGCAGAAAGAAGTGCTGCCCTGGAGCCACCAAAAATCAGGCTGGGAGGTCATGGAGAAAAGGACTGAACTGAAGGGTCCCTGGTGAGCAAAAAGAGAGAGAGATGAGAGGGGCAGGGGCAGAAAAGCAGTCCCTTGGGGGAGCAAAGCCAGGCACCGAGGATCTGCACACAACAGAAAGACTGGCAGGCAGCGTCAGACAAGGTGGCATGTGAACAGATTGGGTGAGACAGACTGGTGCTAACAAGACTCAGGAAAGCAGCAGGTCCCTTCACCAACATCAGAAAGATGATTTTCTGTCTCTACTGGCCAAAGCAGAAAAGGTGTGCCTTGGAAGATGAAAGTCAGATGTGGCCCACTTCACACACACCCACCAGTCACTGCTCCTGCACTCACCTTGGAGCCAGAATTGACTGGGGCGACCACCCCACTCTGGTGACTGCTGGCACCCACTGAGAGGGGAGGTGGGTTCGGCAAGCTGGGCTGGGCAGCAGCAGGCCAGTAATTGCTGGAGGATGGAGTGCTGGGACGGTCCAGGATGTCATCCATGCTGTGACTGCTTCGCAGCGGGAAGGACCTGAACAAGAGGAGAAGACAGTGAGGCTGGGAGCCAAAGAGCAAGGATCAGGGAGCAGCACAGGTGCTAGCACAACATGGGATGTCTCTGGAGGAAATACACGTGTCTTGGACCGGCCCAGTTGCAAGAACCTTTGAGATGACATTGCACATGCTACGGGAGCTGCCTAGGGAAGCCTGCGAGATCCCAGGGCACAATGAGGCTCTTGGCAGGTTCTCCACCATGGGAGCCCTGCAGCTCTCCATGGAGCACACTCTAAACAACTTCCCCTCTGGCATTCGTGGTGTACCAGGAGCTCCTGCCTGGCCAATTGCCACCCTGTTACCTGGTGTCTGGCTCCTCCATCTCCCTTGTATTCTCCAAAGGTTTCACATAAGCTTCAGGGAACCAGCCACACCTAGGGCACAGGCACAGAGACAAATGAGGTCCAGGCAACCATGGTTTGTGGTTCTTCAGATCCAGTTGCAAAACACTTATGATCTGCACCCATCCCACACATCAATCAAGCCACATTTGCCACTACTGTGTGTGACAGGGTTCCTGCACTTCTTTCACCCATAGGCGGGGCACAGGGGTTATCCTGGGACAGACCTTGACCTTGGAGCAGGACTCACTTATCTTGGAAGCTGTGCAAAACCTGTGCTCCTGGGAGTAATGTTGGTGCAATCCAGCAAGAGACACTGCAACCAACCACAATCACAAGGAAGCTGTGGAAAACTCATCCAGGGATTTTACAGCAGCTCCACTCCAGAAACAGCCACCCAAAGAAAGGCACTGCTTCTGTTCATCTCACACCTGTGAGCATTCCTGCAGACCACATCCTATGTGGAACAGGGCAGGCTTGACACACAGATGTTGGCTGGCAGTGCCACAGGGAGTAATTCAGTAAGTGCTGGGTGCAGCAGTTTCCATGCCCTGCCGGTGCTGGAGGCCGTGGCAGCAGCTGCTGTGTGAGCTAAGAAATGCCAGGCCTCTCAGGTAACTCCAGCAGTTCATGGCCCTGAGCTGGATCCCATGACAGGAGTCACTCAGTCATGCAAGCCAGGAGGGGGTCACTGCATCCCTGGCTCTTCCACCCAAAGCCCCTCGAGGTTTCTCGGGCAGCCCATCCACGCCAGCCCTGCCACACTGCATCTTCTTGGCACGGAGAGCCCCCATCACTGAACACACAGCGCTGTCCCACTGAGATGGTGGGTGGGACACAGTGCCCAGGCCACACCACGAGGTGAGGGGAAAGATAATTTTGGGCTTAACCCTTCCAGCTCCAGACCCAGTAAGCCTGCATCTGGCCAATCTACAGCAGCAGAGTCACGTACGTGGATGAGCCCTCCAGTTTGCCGTAGAGCCAGCCATTCTGCGCCTCCGGCATCAGCACCGTGATGACATCCCCGGGCTCGAACCGCAGCAGGGTCCGGTTGGCACCCGTCGTGTGGGGCACAATGGCCTGAACTCTTGTTGTGCCACTCCTCTTTCTGCCCTCGCTGCCACTGCTGGCCTCGCCAAAGGAACCTGAACGGGACGTACGGCCCGTAGGGAGCAAACCTGTGGGGAGGCATCCCAAGGGTCTGGCTGGAGTCTGGCATCCTCCTGAAAGACCCACAGTGCCTCAAAGGGACCAGTGCTTTCCCGGTCAAGTAATTACTCTAGTGGAGGAGCAGATGGCCCTTCAGGGAGAGAGCAAAACATAGCATGGGAAAAGCAGGGTAAGCATCCTGCAGGAGACAATCAACTCAAGCCAAATCCATTTGTTTTGCACTGTGTCCTCTTTGGCCAAATGCCTAGAGCATAAGCACTGCATGCCCTGGCTGATACCTTTCTTTCCTGACAGTCCTCTTCCTGACCTGCTAGAGCTACTGATTATTTGGGTAATTTCTCTCTCTCCCTGTCCTTTTTTTAACTTCTTTTAAAAATTTTAAGCTGAAATTTCTCAGGAAGGAAAAGCAGGTGTGTCATGGGTTAAGTGGCTGGGTTTCATAGGGCAAGCTAATATTTAATCTGGTAGTATGAGAGAGGGTGCTTTACTACAATGGGAACTCTAGCAAGAACCAGTTATTGTAGTTCAAGGAGCCTTGAAAATTACACATTTGCAGGTTCCCCACCTCACACAGCCTGGCCTTGCCCTGGATGGACTCTGCCCTGAAGGCTGAGCTCACCTTCTACTTCAGCCTTGTCCTCTACACCTCTCATAGGCACTGTCCTCTCACCATGCCCAGGAATGTGGCTGAGGTCTGGTGGTCTGATAGAGTGTTGCCAAACCCAACCCTGTTCCCAGAGAGGTCCAACCCCTCTGTCTCCCCACAGCACTGCTCCCAGATATGGGTCATACTGGCTGCTGATGGTGTCCTCCGCAGTGGCCGCCTGGGAGACTCTGGCTGAGGAGACATTCTCATTTCCGGAGGGTCCGGAGAGAAGATGCTGGATCTACTCCCAGTCATAGAAGAAGCAAAGTCCCCAAGGGGTCTCTGGGGCTGTTGGAAAGAAAGGGGGCTGAACACACATCCACGAAGGCGGTGTTAGGCAGGAGATGCTCAGAGAGATATGGAGTCCCATTTAGAAAGCCAAACTCGGCACATTCCTCCACTGCAGCTCACACGCAGGCTACTCTTCCTCTTGGCCAGGAAAGGCCACTGGAGCTGGACAAGGCAGCAAGCACTATGGTTGGCCAAGGACTGACTTTGCCCTGCAGCCTCACCATCAAAGAACCAGTGAATATTTTGGGTTGGAAGGGACCTTTAAAGGCCATCTAGTCCAACCACCTGCAATGAGCAGGGACGTCTTCAATCAGATCAGGTTGCTCACAGCTCAGTTCAACCTGACCTTAAATGTTTTCAGGGACGGGGCAGCCACCACCTCTCTGGGCACCACCTGTTCCAACATCTCACCAAACAAGGCTAAGCTGTCTGTGGGTTCCTCACCATGTCAAGGTGGGTGGGCGTGAGCCGCCCTGATGGATACCCCTGGCTGTGGGAGGCTGAGAGCAGCCCCTGTGAGTGGCTGTTCGAGGGGTTACGGCTGGCTTCCAGCTGCTCCTTCCATCGAGGTGCCTTGGTCTGGATCATGCCCCGAGCCTGGGAAGAAAGAGAGAAGAGGGGGTGATGGACAGGGCGCACCAGCTACAGGGGAAGCCTAGGGCTTACAAGTGCATTAGAGACCTGGTCCTCCCACAGCTCGGCTTGTGGGAATGGCCGAACAGCTCCCTCTAGGCAGGAATTTCCAGGATGGCACCTGCCAGCAGAGATCCCCTGGTCCCAAAGACCCTGCTATGAACACCTACAGCACCCTTCCCTCCTCCATCACTCACAGACCGAACTAACCCCATGCCAGCACCATCCTCAACCCCAGACATGTTCTCCCAGCCTGGTACAGCCAGCCTGAACCTCACAGCAAGAAACAAAATAGTTTCCTGCCTAGTCCATGCACAGATGCATCCTTCACCTAAGGGATGGCTCAGCCCAGGCTCCCTCCTGCCTGCGTGCTCCCCCTGCAGCCCTGCTGTCTGCTCCCCCAGCTCTGCTCCCCAGCATGCCAGGGCTGTACCCTGCTGTAAAACTGGAGGAGCGTGTTGTAGAGCATCTGGTGCTTTTCAGCCAGGAAGCGGTAGCGGCGTTTCTCCTCCAGCTCAGCCTCCCTCTGGCTCTCAGAGACGAATGCCTGCATCTCCGAGCGCAGTCGGATCACGTTCTCCTGTGTCACAGGGGGAAACGGGGAGGAAGGGATCAGTGAAAATCCAGCAGAGGGGACTCAGGGGAAGGGTTGGAAGGGGTCATCATGTCTATCAGCTTCCCAGTCCACTTGCAGTGCTGGAGCAGCAGAGAGGAGCTAGAGCAGAGTGCCGGGGATTAAGTCCTTGCTTCCTGAGGCTTCCTAAATGAGGAAAGGGCTTGGCAGGAGGGAGTACCACAGGTCAGTAGCACCCTGTAGAATAGGAGTTTCCTACTTTCCAGATAAGCCTGCTGCCTTTTGAACACTGGGGCAACCCCTTGGCTAAGGCTGCTGAGAAATCAGCCCTGGCTCCCAAGAAATCATCCAGTTCTTATTACCAACTCCCCTTCCTGCAATCACTGCTTACCTTCATCTCCCGGGCATTTTTGTCACGAGCCCTCTCCATTCTCCACAGCTCTGCCATACACTTATCCAGGTTGTTGGCTCTTTGCTGGTACTCCAGCTCATACTGCTTCTGGCTCTCCTGCCAGGGAGCAAACAGGCTCAGTAAGGAACCAGAGACCCAGTCACACTAAGGCAGCAAGGGTCCTGCTCTGATGGGTTGCTGGACATCTGAGTCCACCTGCAATCAGGCTTCACCTGGACCTCTTATAAAATGTCTTTCTTTGCCTTTCTTTTAACTTTAAATGGCCTAAGAGTGCTGATGAACCTCCAGCTCTCAGGAGCAAGGACTGGCACCCAGCTGCCCCAGCCCTGGGTCCCAAGGCCTCTGTCCTCCTGTGTGACACTACCCACCAGCATGGCCAGTTGGGCCATGGCAGCACAGGACCCACAGAAAAGCAGAGCCTGTGGTTTGGGGAAGCTGGGAACTCTGCTTTTGGAATGCTGAGTCTCTCAGCCTCGCTGAAGCATTTGGCGAGTCCCACTGCACAAAGAACAACTACATGCCCTCTTTAGCTCTCCATCATCATCTGAACAAGGGGAGTTTGTTCCACAATGGGAGAAGGTAAGACCCCTTATCTCCTGCTGAGAAGAATTACAGAAACACCTCAAGTGTTGAAGCAAAAACCCTTGGGTAAAGGGGAGAGAGAAACAAGGAGAGCTGAGGAGAAGAAGGGAGATCATCGCTTACGCTGATAAACTGCACATCCATTTTGCTGTTCTTCTCCATGTGCTGCAGCAGGTCCACGTGGAAGGTCTGAGCCTGAAAGAGGCGAAGGAGCCATCACCCTTATCCCTTCACCATATGGGATGTTGCATGTGCTGTGATAAGGGGTGGCTCATAAAACGTGCTGAGCGAGTGACTCGCAGCCAGGCTCTGGGCATGCCAGCCCTGTAACCCTCCTCTGCCACGTGCAGCAGGGAGGCAGGCACCAGCCTGCAGGCATGTGTGAGGGCAGCTGATGGGGTGAATGTGGTAAATGCTGATAAGCTCTATTTAAGGAAATCACTTTATTCTCCACCTCCACCAGCCCTTGGGAAAAACACTCACCACAACTTCCAAATCAGAGCTCAGTAGTCTCTGCGTGTCAGACATCTGCATCAGAATTTCACCTTCAGGGGAAAAAGACAGGAGAAGGTGAAAAAGTCCCGTGGCCAAGGAGGCAGACCAGCAGTGTGCAGCTCGGGCTGATGAGACACGGCTGTGAAAGTCCAGGAGATATCACAAAGCACTGCTCTCTGCATCCTGGTAGCCTTCCCTCCCAGGCACTGCCAATGCAGGGTTACTCCAGCCCACGTGATGGCTGGACCAATGCTCTGCTACAGCCCCAGGTGTCAGAGGCAGCCTCGCCTCTGCCATGGGCTCTGGGTGTCTGCTCTGCCACAGCCCCCAGAGGCCCCATTTCTAACCCCAATGGCTCCCCAGCTGTGCTGCACATTGTCCCATGTCCTATGGGAAGGCAGCTCAGCACCCGCTCCGATGCTGTGCCTGGTCCCGCTTCACTGGTATTGGCATTATGAAACCAGGAAAGGAAGATACTGATGACAGGGAGCAGAGGAGCTAGCTGGGATGTGCAGATGACAAAAAGAGTCTGGAGAAGGGGCACATCTGCTGGAAGCTTTTCGCTAAAATGTTTAGCAGTGGAGCAGTTTCCTGACCACATTTTCAGCAGTCGCCACCAGGCTGCAGAGTTATTTACACTGCTGAGTGTGAGTCCCTCAGCCCCAAGCTGCCATCCCAGCCAGCTGCAGGCTCAAGAGGACAAAACCCCATCAGCTGTTGTCAGTGCATGCTCCCTGGCTTTTCCCTCACACCTCCAAGGAGGAGAAAAATGCTTCCTCTGTGATGAAAATTTAATCTCTGAGGGCAGGATGCCTCAACAGGGACTGGTTTCTGTGAGAGGTCCATCACTGGAGGTCCATCACAGGAGCTGAGCTCACTCACTGTATCTCAGAGAGTGATACAGGGAAGAGTGCTGGGACTGTGGGAAATACTCAAGGACACACAATAAATTTGACTGTCACCATCTGGACAGGGCGTGTTATAGAGAGACACCATTTAGAGGAGCTGTCTTTCTTGTTCCAGTACCTGGAAATGGACCAACTAAGGGAGAAGGTCAAAAAAAGGTAACTATGGCTCACACAGGAGAGAAGATGATGTGCAGGAGAGCCTTACCCAGCATGTGTGAGGTGGAACTCTGCAGTGCTTGCTCCCCAATCTTCTCAATTGCCTTAAAATACACTTCGGCTGCTTTGGATAATGCTGTGGGGGGAGGAGAGGGGTGGTAAGGATCCGGCCTGCCTTCCCACCATCACCAGCTCCAGCAAGCAGCACACAGAACAGCCAGCTCCTGGTACTTTGCCTGTAGGCACCCCATCTCTCCCCATCAGCAGTGGGTCCTGGAGCTGGAAAGTGCCTAAGAGCAGCTCAGGACATGTCAGAGGTGGCAGACCAGCAACCTTGTCCTGGCTGAGGGGATAGGGGATGCCCAGGCTGGCTGCAGCACTGTGGTCTGGAGCCCTGGCTGTGTGGGACCCCACTCACCGTGGAAGGCACGCAGGTAGTTGTTCCCCAGGTACACCAGGTTCTCCAGCGCAGGGTTGAACTGCTCCAGGATATTCTGTGGCCAGGCAGAAGCACGTTAATGCCATTCTTCCTCATGCCCAGAGAGCACAGCAGGTCAAGGGCCCTGTGCTGTGGTTTGGCTGGCTGAGAGCCCCCTCTGGAGCACTGGAACCAAGGCAAGGTACAGCCAAGCACAGCCAGCTCCCCGCGTCGGGGCTGGCTGGCAGCTTCAGCTGCCCTTAGCCTTAGCCAAGCTGGCCAGGAGAGGAGCCTTGCCAGAGGGCAAGCCCACTGCAGAGCCAAGTGGTTGCCTAAATGAAGATGGCTTTCTCCCGAGGGCCCACACTGACTGCAGGCAGGGGAGTAACAGCAAGGGGATCTGAGCAGCCTTTTCCCTCACCCCACAGCCATCCAGAGGGCCACTTCTTATTATCCAGGCATGAACACAACCCTTTCCTGGCCAGGATGTGGTGCACTGCCAGACTAAGCAGCTTAGTGAGAGAAGGGATGGACAACCAGCTTCTCTGCTTTTTTTTGCATTTATCAAAGGTGTCCATTGACTACAGAGAAGACCAGAGACTGGAATAAGCAATTCCCCAGTTCTGTCAGCCCTTCCCCCTTGGTTCAGCACTGATGTGTGTAGGGAAGCATTTATGAGATCAGAGACTCTTTCAAGGGAGGGGCAAAACGGCCGATCGAACTTCTTCCTGCCAGCAACCAAGGTGTGTCACCCTTCATGCTCCATGTCCAAACCACCCTGGCTGCCCAGCTCCTTCCCAAATCTGCCCTTAGGAACCGCACCACCCTCTCCTCCCGCTCCCAAACCCAGCCCAGAGCCCACAGGAGCTGCTGCAGTTCAGCCTGGGAATGGATTCAGCCCTCAGCTGTCCACTCAAGGGAGCCTTTGGCAGAAAACACTCATCTCCCACCCACACGTCTCCCATATACAGTCAGGTGCAGCCTATGATGCCAGCACTCACCTTATAGATGGAGATGGTGGATCTGTAGGACAGATCCATCTCTGGAGCCTATTCACTCTCCCACAGAGAAGCAAGGAGCAAAGGACAGCGCAAGGTGCTATTCTGGCCTGGAGGGCTCTGCTTCTGCAGAGCCAGCTGGATGGAAAGAGCCTGTCACCAGCAAGGAAGGACAGCAGGAAGACACAGACGTGGTACAAAGGGAGCACTGATGGAGTTTAATAATTCACCAGCCGAGAGGCTGGAACTTGATCTCTGGAAGTAACCAGACTCTGGGGGGGAGAGAGGAATCCTGCGACAGCCAGCAAGGACATGTGACCGCCTCTTTGCATTATTGATTGCCAGCTTGGTACCCAGCTCTGCCTGTCCTGGCACCTGCGGCGCCGGCCACCTGCCCGAGTGACCGCCTTACGGCTCGCTGCCTCCGGCGCTGCCACCGCTCCGACGCGGCTTGCTCGGCCCCGCCGCGCTGAGCAACTGAGGCGTCTCCAGGTCTCTCGCACGCGGGCGCCTCGCGAGTCAGGAGATCCCTGTCAGCTTGTGATCGCAGGCAGCAAAGAGCAGCAGGCAGAGGGGAACGCAAGGAAAGCTCCACACAAATTTCAGCTCTCCCCTGCCCGTATTCCCCCACCCCAGGCTTCAGCCCTCTGGCTCTTAGCCTCCCTCCCACTCCCACTCTCAGTGAAACTCTCTTAACAGCAGGAACAGGCTTCTGTCTGAACCCTTTCCCAGGTTTCACCTCTGGTGAGCTGGGACCAGCACTGCCATTGTGATTTCTTCTGGGCACATGTCTGGGAAGAGATGGATCAAGCAAAACCCAGTGTTCTATTTTTTAGGCCTGGACAGTTCCAAGAGGATCCTCATATTGCAGCTGGTCCAAAGCCTCTCTACTCTGATTCCAGCTGTGGGGTAACCGGCCACTCACACCACCCACGTGCTCCCAGGGCTGGCTGCAGGGACAGCTCATTCACCTCTTCAGCCCATATAAAGGGTATAAACCAAGGAGCCCTTTTTCTGATTTTCTACCTGTAATTCAGAGTCTGCAAGCCTAGAATCCCTCTGGGAACTCGTAGGATGGAGAGAAAGACAAGACCACCATGGACCGCATGACACTGGAACCAAATGCAAATCCCTCTTTATTTTAGGACGTTAGTTTCTCACAGAAACAGGCAGCAGCAATCCCTTCACTCAAAAGCATTAAAAATTCAGTTTTTCAGGTTACTCCTCAAAACACCTCCAAATAGATACATAAATTATTTATAAATAGGCAAAAAATACTGCAGAAACAACGAGTGGTGTAGCAATCACAGTAGAATTTCCAGTTGTAATAAAAAAGTAAATCCAAATTGTCACAGGGTTGGCTTCTTTGGTGGGAACCAATCTCAGAGCATTTCAGTTTCATGTTAATAATAAAGAGAAATAATCTCTCTACAAAGCCAAGGCTCTTGTCCCTTCCACTGAGCTTGCTGTGAGTAGAGACAGGCTTTCACATCTCAGCCCCTGAGCAAAGTGTAACACAGCAAATCAGTGGCACAATAAAGTCCTGGGTGGGGGAGGCTGCTCCCTCCCCAGGCACAGTGTTGCCAGCCCATCTAAGAGGGAAAAGGAGAAGCTGTTGCAGAAGACAACTGTCTCAGGAAAGGCTTGCCCTTCGCCCAAGGCCAATTGCAACTTTCTGCATCATATCTACTGCAAAAAGTTACAGCATTTTTGCTCCCCTCCAAACTGGGTGTGTTGAGGGAAAAATAATCCCTTTTCCCCATATCGTACACTTTGAAATACCTTGGGCCCAGTGGGCCAAGCAATCCCTGAATCTTTATAAGGCCTAGGACCATTCTGTGATGTAGGAAGGTGCACGGTGCTTTGTCAGTGGAGGTACTGCACAGACAGGAGACATTCCAGCTGCTACAAGTAGGTGAGGGCTCTGGATTCTAGGTCAGAGAGCAGGGCAGCAAAACCAAGCACAGCAGCAGAGATGGGGTTACAGCACAAAGATAACTGTCAGCATTTCACAGCTATCATACATGTCATACATTCTGTGTCTGGGAATACATGTGTATATGCACCGTTGTCTATTCAATATTAATTCATCTCAATTATTACAAGTCTGTCCCCCACCTCAACAACTTGGCTCAAGGGCAAATCTGAGCCATTTCAGTGTCTGCTGCTCCTTGCCTTCAGAATGCAGAATGGGAAGCTCCAGGTCAGTCATCGGCAGAGATGTTGCACCAGCTGCTCGAGCTGCTCCCGCTGCTGGTAGATGTAGAGCTGGGTGTCCCAGAGAGCATTCACCAGCACCGTGTCGTTCACCTCGTCCAGCATCACCTCGGTGTGCAGCTGAGGGCTGAGCCTGCAGACAGCGAGACAGCATCACCAGCTGGGCACAGACACGGAGGTGACCGGGCACGAGCCTGCCAAGCAGGACACTTCCACCACGTGGCTCCCACCGCCAGGGTGCTCGCTGGCCCTTGATCGTCAGGCTTGCAGAGCAGAGGCCTTCCCCCTCCTTCAAGGCCCAGCCACAATGAAGCAGCTGCAGCACATGAGGGAGAAGTCTAAAACAGGCTGTGCAGGGTAGAACAGGGCAGGATGCACATCCCAAAGGACCATGCAAGACAACACCTCCCAAACCTCCCTTAACTAGCCCAGACCAGGCGTGCTGGGTGCCTCAGCTCCTGTGGAGGGCCAGGGCACGCTCCATCCTGTCACTGAGGCGTGTGCAGGGGGCAGGTCTGGGCAGGCGTGCCCCTGGAGGGGATGCCATTTGGCATGACGCATGCCACAGCCAGGTCTGAAGCGAGAAGGATAAAAATAGGTCTGTGCAAGAGAGCAGCAAGGAAGCTCCTACCGGAAATAGGGGACATCCGTCATCTCACACCAGGCCCTGGCACGATCCACAGCTGGGCCATCTGCGTCAGTGCACTGCAGGAGAAACAGGCCCACAGTTACAGCCTGGCTGCTCTTCCCCTACCACAACAGGCTTCCCTGGCACCAAGTCCAACTGCACAAGCCTCAGAGGGAAAATAAAAACTAGGAGCAAGGGCATCCTGGATGGCACTACTCGCCACCAAGAGCTGGGTGGCTTTTCTTTTTCTTTATTTTTATCGTAAGGACAGTGCTCCTGATCCTTGGGACACAAGAACTGACCCTACAGACCCTTCATACATCACAGAACAGGGTGGACTGCCTCAAGGAAACTCCCAGGATGATCTAAATGACAGCCTCCTTGGGATTTCACCTGTATCCACTCTGTCCAAGCCCTGTACAGCAGAGCCTGTGATTACTTCAGGCTTACTGGGCTATCCAGGGACAGCTTCTCTGGGAGCCCTGAGCTAAAAGGAGAAGCAAAAGGACTCTGGGCATTTTCTCACTTCAGGAAGATAAAAAGGAGATAAAGCAACAGCATTAAAATCATAGACAGAATTTCAGTTCTGATCTTTCTGTTTTCATCCATTTAGAATGTTTTCATGAACAACATGTAATGATCTTTTTCCTGAAGCACACAAGTGTACATGCCAACTACACACTCCTAACCACAGCTCTCAACTATTGTTTTTAATTAGTGACTCTCTCACTTCTCTAGTATTTACTAATTTCCCCAGGGGGAAGAACAAAGCTTTTCTAAAGAAAAACGAATTGCTGTTTTCTGAGGCATGATTAATTTTTTTTCCCCAGGTTGCTCAGATGATAAACAATGCTTCCTGGAAAGATACTGAGTTTCACGAACTCACACCTGGACATGTTCCTAAGCGTCACTGACCACAATCCTGTCCTTAGGTCATTTCAGCTGCAAGAATATCCCTTGGGGATGAGTGTCCCTTTGGGGCACTAAAACCCCCAAAGATACAGACAGGTCTTCAGGCCTGCATTGCTCCTACAATTCTTAAGTTACCCACTACATCCATGGTCAGAGCAGTTCCAAGGAAATAGAATTTACTTCCAAAAGGAGGAAGCTGGAAACTGGAAACCTTTTCTCCCTCCCTGCAAGCAACCCCAGGGGTCTTTCGCCATGCCCTCCTCCCAGTACTCACACAATCCACCACCATCTTGCCAAGCTCCCTGGCCCCGAAGACGGTCTTCGCCAATTCCCAAGGGTTTGAGGGGCGGAAAACATCCACAGAGCTCACTGGGACCTGTGGAGGCTTCCCTGTTCCCAGGGAGACCACCAACCCCAATTTTCTCACTTCCTGCTTCTGACCCTGAGGAAAAACAAAAGATCTGTTTGCAATGACCAACAATGAAAGTGAAGCATGTTTTTCACAGCAGCTTCCTGGGGAAGCTCTGAAAGCCAAGGCAAAAGGCTCAGCAGCCTTTTCTTCCCCTATTCTCCCCCTAAGTATGGCCTGGTGAGACAGCTGTAACCCACAGGACTTCAACAGTTGCACTGCTCTGTCCCTTCTCCCTTGACCACACCCAAACCCATGGGAGGACCCTGGAGATGAGTCCTAGGACCACATGACCATGAAGCAGTCCAACTGTTCAGTCATTTTGGCAACACACCTCCCCTTTCACCTACAGGGAGCAATAGCTGCCACTGGTAATTCAACTTTTTGAAGAACTTGCCACACTACAGAAGGCATTCACACTTCAGCCTTGCAGAGTACCTTACCCTTGTCTTCTCCATTTATTTTTGGGCAGAAAAAGGCCCTGCAGAGCCATGTCAAGGGCCACATACAACCATCAACTGCATCATCCTTGTTCAAAGAAGCAAGGAGAGGCTGATGAGACTGTCTCCCCCTCCCACACCCTTGTTAGAAGAGGTACCTCACCTCCCAGCCTCTATTCCCAACACATATCCCTCTTCCTACACTCCCTTTTAGGGTGCTACACTGGTCACTTGTTTCTCCACTAAGATGCATCCACTCTCACACCCGCTTCTTCAAGACAGGCTTAGTGGGGCCAAAAAACTCCAGTTACCAGTCAAGGCTAGGATTTCCCTCACCTTTTTGATCAGTGTCTTGTTGTACTCGTGGATCTCTGCCATGGCATCAAGGGTGGGGTTGTTGGCCAGCAGCCCTCCATCCAGGAAACGGCCAATGGGCCGAAAGTAAGTGGGAGCTGCACCGCTGCAGCGGGCAGCGCGCCACACGAGCTGCTCTGCGAGGGACAGAGAGCAAAAGGCCTCTTGCAGCAACTCTGCTGTGCACAAAAAGCACCCCAGCTCCACCAGCACAAATCAGGATGGCTTGCAGTCCCAGGAAACCCTGCCTTAAATGGTTGTGCCTCTTTTTCCCAACAGCAGGGCTTCTGCTTGGATGCACAGGATGACTCTGCGGGGCTTTAAAAGATGTTCTCACCACTTCCTACATATCTTGGGTCAAATATACTCTCTATCCATTTCCCTTCTGCTATTTTGATAGTGAACCAGTTTATGTGTGGCAGACAAGGCAGCAAGCTGGAGGGGGCTGCACGCTTCGTGGCTTTTCCATGTTTTTCTGTGGGAGCCCAGGGAAAGTTGCTGACTGTACGGAGGACTCCTCTAACAGACGCCTTTCCTCATGAACCTCACTAGCCAGCCCCTGTTCCAGGTACAAGAGAAGCCAAGGGTGGAGGAGAGAGGAGAAATGGGAACTATCACTAGGACCTACTTAAAAGTCAAGACCAGGGATGAGCCATTGCTCATTTTCAGAGCAATTGGAGGAAGACCATGAAATCTGTCTCTGAGGGATGAAACCTCCCCAACCAACCAGCTGGACTTCTGTGTACCATCATTTACCTTCAGGCTGAGTGAGTGGCTGGAAAGATGCACTTGTCTTGTATTCAGTGGAGCGTTTTGTCTCTGGTACAGGGTAATTGCGGAAAAGGTGGAGCTCAGCTGGCTGTCGGTCACACAGTGTCCCTGTCACCATAACCCTGGAGAAGCAGACATGAGAGAGTAAGAGTAAAATGGAAAAAAAATACTTACGGTTTCAATAGTCTGCATATCACACTCCTCCAGATCTGCTCTAAGGAGAGACTGAGCATCTCTGCTGAGACAGGTCTAGAGCATGTGTGGGACAGCATCAACCAGCACAGCCCAAGGCAGGACTTACTTGGGTTTTCGGACATCTGTCATTTTGGTGTTTTCCCCAAATTCTTTCTTCAAGAACTCATCCAGGGGCTCCGACTCGTAGGGCCGAGAGCCCCGGAACACCATGTCCTTCATGCGGAAGTACAGGCAGCGCATGTAGTCCATGGACTTCCCTGAGATGGGCAACAGTGTTGGCAGGAGCAGGCAGTGGGAGGAAAGGCAGGCAGAACAAACAGCAGATCAGAGCACGGATTTCCCAGGACAACTGGGAGATAGGAAGCGTCACTCCCAATCCAATCCCCTTCCCAAGCTTCCTGTCATCTGCTTGGTTCTCAGCAGCATGACTGGGAAGGATTACAGAGGAAGAGCAAGCTCGGAGCAGTTTCCCATTACCAGAATGTACCAATCACCTTGCTCTAAGGCCTCTGTGAAGAGCACAGGAAGTACAGAACATTGAACTCTGCCACCATGCACTCCCCAAAGCCCAGAAAACTACTCAAAGCCAGCTGACATGAGAAGCAAGCGCAAAGCCAGGTGGAGGTTTTCCTTTATCAAGGAACATCTCTTCCCTCCCTTGGCAGGCAGAAAAGGTCTGTTGGGACTCAGAGAGGCAGCTCCCACCACACATCTGCTCCTCCAGGAGGAACACTCAGGCCCACTGGAGTGAGAAGGGACCTGTTACGTCCTCACCATGTACAATAGCCAAGGCCAAGATCCCTCCAGTGCTGGTTCCCGCAATCCAGTCAAAAATCTCACGAATGGGACGGCCTGCGGCCTTTTCAATAGCCAGGAGAAGCTGGATGAGCACAAGGCCACGGATGCCCCCTCCATCCAAGCACAGGAGGCGGTCCTGACTGGAGAGAGACAGACACAGATGACTGGGAGCTGTGGGACACATTACAAATCACAGAACGCTCCGTGGGAACATGGCCCTGGGGACGGGAAACTATGCCAGTAAGTAGATTGCTGCAGACAGTGTAATTGGTGAGTAAATAAATCCAGCAGTGCCTTCTCAGGTGCAAATAAGACACGTCCAATAAGCCTTGTCAGAGCTGGTGCAACATCCTTTGCTCTTGCATAGCTATCTCTAACCTTTACACCAGAGAGAGAGTCACCAGCCAAAAACACACCCAAGTCCCTTACTACACAGTAATGGTTATTGTGTCATAAATAAAAAAAGCAGACAGACCTAAATCCTACCAGCAGCACTTCAGTGCCAACTCCTCCTCCACTCCACACAAAGCGAGGTGCAGGCACTGCCCAGACAGTGCAGAGGAGCTGAGTGAACATCAGGGCAGTGTGTAGAGATGGGGAAATCACAAAGCCAAAACAGTGTTGAGTGCCCAGTAGGGGACATGGGGAGGGACACAGCAGGGTTCCACCTCCTGAGCTCAGGCTCCACTGCAGCTCCAGGCAGGACAGGCAGGAGTCATTCATGGAAACAAGAGATTTCTCAAAAGATGCTGGAAAAACTGCAATGTTGATGGACATGAAATAATGTCAGCTCTGAGGATGCCATCCCCATGGGTGTGGGAGAGGAGAATTCACATACAGATTTCACCTTCAAGTTGCACAGGAGCCTGGACAGAAGCTGCTCCTCACTTACTTTCTTCTAGCCTCACTGGGCATGTCCACAACATCGGGTGCCTTCAACAACTGTCCGAGCGTTGTGGAAATATACAGAAGGTCTTTGTACCCTAGAGGGCCATGAACATGCAAAAGGAAAAAAATAAATTAGAGATCACCAGTGTGGTAACTGATTTCCACCATAAACAAAGAGAGAATATCCAACTCCCTTCCCCACCGAACAAAGGTCCCTGCAGGAGACACAAACCATCTTACCCACAACCAACAGGGACCCCCCAAATTTAACTCCACACCAAAGGACAGCAACACCACCCTTTCAAGTGGGCAGCTGTAGATGCACTGGAAAAGACAGGATTTGGAGAAGCAGATGATGTGCACAGTGGGTGAGAGAAGGCAGAGCCCAGCAGCGTGCCCACTACGCAGTTTACTGCAAGCTGTTAAGATAAAACCTAAATCTACTCCTCAAAGTAACTAGGCAGGAGAGCTGTGGGGACAGGCTGACTCGTCATTACCCCTCAGCTGACGTTCACCCAGGCCGCCCTGGGTGCGGGGCACCAATCCAGGCTAGGTGAGAAGCCAGCCTGCAAAACCAAAAGAAGAAAGAACGGGGAGAGAAGTTACATACTTCTGCCAGAACCCAGGCCAAAAGGTGGCTGTGGATGACAATGAATTGTGGTGAGGAGTTTCTTCAAGGGCCAGAGTCCACGACAAAAAGGGGTTTTGCTCTGTCACTGCATCAGAGCTGAAACTGGGCATGGGTTGCCTTCACCAGGTTGTGGTGAGAAGAAAGTCCTGGTGTCAGCAGCCACTGAGATTTGTGGTGACACAGACACATTCCAGGATTGTCCTCTAGCTCCACAGGAGAGCCTTTGCAAAGAAAATCTCCAACCTGAGATGGAAAGTGGACCACAAGCAGATGTTAGCTGCTTGCATGCTCTTCTCATGACCCT
This sequence comes from Promerops cafer, assembly GCA_013398275.1. Lineage (NCBI taxonomy): Eukaryota > Metazoa > Chordata > Aves > Passeriformes > Nectariniidae > Promerops > Promerops cafer. Next base: position 765,849 of record VZSE01006234.1, read on the forward strand.
CCAAGTCAACTCCCCTGCTGCCTAGTCCACAACCCCTCTTGCTGCCTCTTCCTGAGCTCTGGAGCTCCCTAAAGGCAGAAAGCCCACCACTTAGAATAGACATACGTGCTTATTCTGTGCAGCACAGATCACAAGATTCAACACAATCATATGTCCCATGGTAGGCTTTTCCTATGCATAACAAACCCCATGATCAAGGTTGCTTATCCTCAGGCTTCACCCTTTCCCTCTCCCAGTTGCTGGCCTCCAGGACCTGAGTAAGTGACACTTCTAAATCTCCTTGTGCCCAGCACAACACTGGGAGGTCCTCAAGGCAGACCAGCAAGCACCTTCCCTTCTACACATGACCCAGTGGATAAAGTACCTGCAGGCTAAGTGCCCCCTCTTCCAGACACCTGAGGGAATCAGTCTTTCTTTTTACAGAGCTACGTTGTGTCAGGTCTATAAAACAAATGTTTTGAGTACAAGAGTTAAGAATACACACAGAGGAAAAGCAGAGAAAAGAGATGGGATCCTGCAACAGGTGAATGAGGACAGAGTCACCACAGAGTCACCACAGAGTCACCACAGAGTCACCACAGAGTCACCAGGCTGTGAGAGCTTTGACAGTTCCCAGAGCACAGCCCATCTGAGTAAGAGGTCTGAGACAGCACTGTGAAGTAAGAAGGGAGAAGAGTGAGGGAGGGCCAGGGAAGGCTTTACCTAAGCTGTTGAGGTTGCTCCGTGAGGAAGGTTGGCCTTCCAGGAAGGAGGCAGCAGATGGTGCCAGGCTTGGGGACTCAGGGTTGGGTGGTGGGTGGCAGCGTTCGGTCCCTACAGTTTGCAGCAGGTCTAAGAGCACTTTCCGGTTCGCACCTTAGGTGACGAAGGGGGAGTTACAGATCAGAAACAGAATCAGTGCACGTGCACAGCACGGGGGAACGTGCTCTGCCGAATTCACAGCAGGCCTGACCCTCACAAAGCCTCTGGGATGACCTGGGGAAGGACAAAACACGTCCCAGGTATCTCTCCCCAAATGCCAGGCAGCAGGACTTGTGCACTGCTGTGCAGCTTCAAGGGTGTGTGCCACACACTTCTTTGCCCCTGAAAACCTGTCCATGTCTGCCTGTGCCTGGGTGGTTCAGCAGTGCTATGTCATCCCGTTGTGAGCGTGCAGTGCCTGACATGGAGGCCCGAAAGAGGGGGAGTGTGTGCCAGCTTTTCCTCTTGCATCTCTGTGTCACAGAAGAGAAATTCATCAAGGGCTATTAATACAAAGCCTGTGCTGCTAGCAAAGTAGGTGCCTACTATGTGAGCAACTAGAAGCTGGGAAAGCATGTTGGAGAAGCATCACCCATGCACGGCATGTTTTCACCTCTCCCCAAGACACTGTTTTGATCACCAAGGGGAGACAGGATGCTGGGCTCACCCTGTAAGGCTCTGACATGCTCCCTCACCTTTGCTGCTCCTGGCTGCCAACAGTCCTGGTGTCTCCCCAAAATCATTGGGGATCTCAACATCTCCTCCAAAGACGATGATTGCTTTGATCATATCCAGGTGGTCATGCTAGGGGACAAGAGAAAACTCAGTCAAGAGCTGCTACATGATTTCTCATTCCCTCCCTCCCCTTTTCATTAGCCAAAGCACCTACAGTGGAACACTACACAAAACAGCCAGAATTTCAAAGGACTCTCTCGCAGTTTCAACCCTTCAAGAAAATCGTTTGTCCCTCCCAGCAGCCCGTGCAGAATGCTCACCTTCATGGCCAGGTGCAGCGGTGTGTTGCCATCGCGTCCCCGGGCGTTGGTGTGGGCGCCGTGCGTCAGCAGGACCATGGCGCAGTCCAGGCGGCCCCTCTGGACCGCAATGTGCAGAGCCATGTCGGCCGTGCGGCTGCTCACGTTCACCTCGGAGCCGTACTCCAGCAGCAGCCGTGTCATCTGTGCCCCAGCGTGCAGGGGCCGTGTCAAGAAGAGATAAAGCAGTCGTGAGGACAACCAGAGGGGCACTCAAACCATCCAGGTCTCACAGCAAGCAAAGCAGGGGAAGAGGAGGGAGCCTTAGCCTGGATACAGTTGGCTGGCAGATGCCAGCTGAATTGTTCCAAGCACTGGGGTTTCTCTGTCTTTTAGCACAGAACTACTTGGTGGCTGCACAATCTGGCTGGAGCTTCTGGATCCTTTGGGACTGATACACAACTATAATGAATGGCTGAGATCAATGGAGAAAAAACCAGTTCCTATTCAGGCCAGGATCTTTGCAGACTGAAAGGAGAAATTCTGCCTTCTGAGCTTCACTTTATAAGCCAAGCAAATTCAAGTCTGCTCTGAAACTCCACAGGACATTTCTCAGAGGAATGGGATACTGCAGGAGGGAAAAGAGCCCTGCTGTAGCAATGTCCTCCGCCTGCAACAAGCGTCATTCAGGTGCTCCAGCATGGCATATCACCATCCTGCCCAGCTCCGTGCCTACCTCACACTTCCCCTGCAGTTTCTAAGGCATCGATCTGTTTGCTCCCAGGAAACGGGCAGGTAATGAGAAGAGAGCTCCCTCCAGGGGCAGCTATGCTTCAGGGACAGTGCTGCAATTTCTTCAGCAAAAGGGAAAAGGGACAAGGTGGCAGCTTCACAGCCATGGATGAAGTACCAGGGACGAGCCCACCAGTTTATTTCACTGCAAGGCCCCACTGCTCTATTCCCTGTGGCAAACTGCATCCACTGGCACAATGCAAAGAGAATCAAATGCTGGGCTGCTGGCTGGGCTCTGACAGGGCTCTGCACATGCACTTGGAAAGGGACAAGTTAGCCCTTGGAGGCTAGAAGGAATTAACTGGGTGCTGGGTAGCAGCACAGGCCCTCCCCATGGATTGACTCTATTTACCTCTGCCTTCTTTGCCCAGTGCAGTGGAGTGGCATCGTACCGTGGGTCCTTGGAGCAAACCTGGCTGGCATCTGCCTCAAGAATGGCCTGGGCACACCTGGGAAAGACAGTGGGATGACAGGATGGTTGGCTGCTGTCTTGACTCAAGACCTCCACTCACATCACCACCTGCCTTCAGCCCAGAGGAAAACCAGGAAACCCTGCAGCAGTAGCAGCATCTCTGCAACACCCGTGAGTTCCTCAGCTGCACTTTTGTTTTGCTCTTCACAGAAAATGTGGGCACTACAGGAAGCATAAAAGCCAAATGGTGTTGGGAGCAGGACAATCTCTCCAATTACAAATTATGGAGCAACATCTGAGTGCTTCTCTAATACAGGAATGTGGTATTCTGGAAACTCTCCAAACCTGAGAAGTGAAACTCTTCTCCTCTCTTATCCTTGGAAACATGGGGATGGAACTATAATAGTTAAATACATGCTGAAATTAAGAATCTGTATACTTCCCTATGAGTAAAAAACCACACCTGTTGTGAACAGACCAATATCTGGTGCCAAGAAAACAGGGTAGGTAGACTTATGAAATTTGGTTATCTTCTCCACTACCACCAAAAAAACACCCTGTACAAGAGATGGAGGCCCAGTGCAACCTCAGTGACTTATGCCCATTCTGGGCTTGTAAATGTGTTTCTGATGTCAGGAAGTACTTTTCAAAATGCTTAAAAATCAGCTACCAGCAGCCAGTGTTGCCTTGAAAGCCCTGTTTGTAGAGCTTGGACACTCTCTGAACATTAAGTATTATAAAGCATATACAAAGAGAATTGAATTTCTCCAAAGTAAATAGGGAGTAAATAATGTGCCCCTTCTGATTCAGTTCCAGAGTGTGTTATTAAGAGTCAAGAGTATCTCTGGCCTACAGGAGATAGGAAAAACTAAGCTTTGAAATGAAAGCTTATTAGGATCAGAGCACTCAAAGACAAACGTACAGCAATTAATACTATCTAAGCATCAGTCAATTATCTTCCTACAGCTCATTCTGATAAAATGTAATTCACAAACATGTCTTTTTAAATCTGTGTCTTTCTCCTGATGTCTGATACTGAATAAGGTATTAATTCAAGGACAAAAAGGTTTTATTCTGAAAGCATTTCTTTCTTTCCCATACTAGCACTTCCATGTTCTTTTGCCAATGACTACACCTGAGACCTGTCCTACTGAGCACAGCCCTGGACAACGCTGAGTACACAAGTCCCCAGACTGGAGGGGACACTACATACCCCTTCTGGGAGAACTTCAGTGCTGTGTGGATGGGGTAGCCCAGCGTGCCCACGACGCTGCAGCTGGCACGGCACTTCAGCAGGGACCGAACCATGTCCTCCTTGCCCAGCTGGCACGCGAGGTGCAGAGCTGTCAGCCCTTCATGGCTCAGGTGGTCCAAGCCACTAGTTGGGGTTCTGCCCAGGAGCTGGAAGCAGGAGACAGTAAATAAATAGACAGACAAACATGGAAAAACACCATCTCTTCTTGAGCTCTTGGGACAGAATCTGGAGCACTGGACCCCTCACAATGCTACAGCCTGTCCTCTCCATCCCTGTTCCCTGTAAACTGTAGCTCTGTTACCTACTGACTGGTTTGTTCCAGCAAAGTATCCCACTGCCACACTGGGGAAACCCTGCAAGCCCTGGTGCACACATGAGAAGTGGGAATTTAGTTTCTTTTCTTTGGTTTAGCAAGGAATCAATACAGAAAACAAACAAACATGAGACAGACAAAGAGCCAAGTTGATGCTAGCAGAGAAATTAAGAAGAGGATATCTTTTTAATACAAAGTTCCTAACTGCCCACTCCACAGCACGGCAATCCCTGATCCTCATCCTACCTCATCATGCATTAGGAAACTCCAACACAGACTGGTAGGCAGAGGGAGAGCTGTCACAACAGGTACTGGGCAATTGTGGGGGTTGCAGCCCTGGGGAAGAGTCAGTCTCAGGCTCACACCAAGTCCTGGGGAGATCTCAGGAACCACGTGCAAGGCCACCCACGCCTTACAAACCCCATCACTCTGCCCAGCACTTTGCAGCAATCAAGAACACCTACGACTTCAGACTGTCTCTGCCCTGAGGCTCTGATCACTCTCCCCCATGCAAGGCCACTCAGTTCAAACAGTAGGTCCTGCAGCTCAGGAGAGCCCAGGGCAGCTCTGAACTGTCCTTCAGCCTATGGGCAGCACACAATCCCCCATGGCAGCCTCAACACACAGTTCCCTACAGGAGCACTCTGCCCAAAACCAAACACCCTGCTCACAGGAAAGAGGCAAGAGACAGCCACGGGCCTGAGGAAAAGCAGGATGAAGGCCTGATGCAAATAGCAGCGAAGGATTACTTTCTGAGGAAACTTGCTTAATGTCCTTGTTTGAGTGCTGGGTGGAATCTGCACTCTGAATACAGGAAATAGCACCAGTACAGAGGGGATATAAGAAGCTGAAATCAGGCTCAAGCAATAACTCAACAGAGGGAGCTGACATGCTCCCTCCTCTCTGCAGCTGTTTTCCCACCTCCATCACAGCACAGAGAAGACCCGTTCTAGTCCCAGTTTCTCCCAGACTAGAAGTTGCTCCCACCTCAATGATCTGGGGGTTGTTCCCTCGCACAGCGTAGTGGAAAACGGTCTCCCCATTCCTGTCAGTGATGTCCACCCTCGCGTGGCACTCCAGCAGCTCCAGCAGGCACTCCATGTCCCCCTTGCGGCATGCCAGGTGCAGCGGGGTGCAGCCATCCTCGCTGTCCGTGCTGTTCACGCAGCTGCAAGAGAGGACTCAGCGTGAGGCCCAGGAATGGCCACGGGGAGGAGGAGGGCATGCAGCTGCTCCAGGGGCTGGCACAGAGGTACTCCACATCTGTCCCATCTGGTGCAAACTATGAGGTTCAGGAAAACCCAGCCTCTTGCCAGGCAAGAAGCAGAGGGAACAGCCACCAAACAGCCCTGCCCTCGACTCTCTCCCTGACACGCTGCTCCTTTTCCTGCCCTCCATATCGGATCAGCTCCCTCTGCCCAAAGGAAGGCAGGAGGCAGGTTACAGTCAGCAACCTGACAACGATGCTGCTATTTGCCCTCCAGTGTCCTTTAACTCCTCCTCAGTCTGCCCTATCCTCAGTAAATTTGTGCTGGTTTTGGCCAGGGTAGAGTTAACTTTCTTCACAGTAGCTGGTGTGGGACTGTGTTTTGGACTTGTACTGAACACAGAGCTGACATACAGAGATATTTTTGTTATTGCTAAGCAGGGTTTACACAGAGCCAAGGCCTTTTCTGCTTTTCATACTGATCCACTGGTAAGGAAACTGGAGGTGCAGGGGAGTCTGGGAGGAAACACAGCTGGGACAGGTGACCCCAACTGACCAAAGGGATTTTCCAGCCCATATGACACCATGCTTAGTATATAAAGTGTGGGGAGAAGGAGGAAGAGGGGGAGACATTTGGAGTGATGGTGTTTGTCCTCCCAAGTCACCATGATGCGTGATGGGGCCCTGGATGTGGCTGAACACCTGCTTGCCCATGGCTTCCTCATTTTACTCTGCTTGTGTACGTGGCTTTTACATTCCCTTTCTTTATCTCAACCCAGGTTTTCTACCTTTTGCCCTTTCAATTCTCTCCCCACTCCCTCTGGTGGGGGAGTGAGGAGTGGATGTGTGGGGCTTGCCTGCTGGCTGGGGTTAAATCACAGCAGAACTTTCCTATGAAAAAACAACAAAACTCTTTCCAGACTCCACTCTCATGGCGTACAAAGTGAGCAAAAACGTCCTCCAAAAATCTGCTCCAAAATGATTGCAGTAACTTAACCAGTGCCTCTAGCAGGATACTTCAATCCTTTACTTCAAACACCAGAGCTCCAGGTGCTACAGCAGCAGGCTGAAACCCACCAGCCAGCTTCCACAGCAAAGAAGGGATACTCTAATACAGCCCAGCCTGCCCTCCCAAGCTCCTTGAGCACAGAACCCCTGGGGACACCCTGCTCCTTGCCTCAGGATGTGGTTGTGCCGGAAGATCTCCCGGCGGCCAAACTCCACGGCAATGTGTGCAGGGGACCAGCTGGGGTAGCTGCGGACGCAGTCGCTGAGCTGCTGGAGCTCCTCCAGGGACAAGGGCTGGCAGGAGCTCTCGTAGAAAGGGCGCAGCTGCCGGGCATATTGCTCAAAGTACACCAGGGCATCTGCTTCGTTGTCCAGCTGGAAGAGCCTGGAGAAAAGGCAAGCACAGGGTTCATCTTGCTCAAAGGAATAACTCCAGTCCCGTGAATCTGAGGGAAATAGGTCTTTTCCAAACGGCAGTGCTGGGAACTTTCCTTTTCTTCTTCAACTAGTGTCATCCTTGTTCCAAGAGAAGCAGGGAGACTACTTCACGGGAAGAGAGCATCCCTCTTCTTGAACAATGTTACATTTTGCTCAGAAGTATCCTCTAGATGCTGAACCACCAACAGGATCGAGCAAAATGCATGTGGACCTATGAATGCCCTGAACTATATCACAGCTGCTTGTTGTCCCAATGTCTGGACCTCGTCCTGTTTCCACGAGCTGTATTGCGGCAACTCCTCCACGAGCACACGCACGGGCCTTCCACCCCTCCCAGCCCACCTGCTGCTTCAGCACAACACCCCACCCCCGCGGCCTCGAAGCAGCCCCGACATCAGCAATTTGGGGTCTTTGGTTTCCCACGTCAGCAGAGATGGCTAAAGGTCTGTCACTCACCGGAACGCGACCTGCGGGCTCTGGGGATTCACCAGCAAGCAGTCCCAGGAGCGAGAGAGGCTGTTCTTGTAGAGGGCCAGCCTGCCCTCCTCCCGCAGGCAGGCGTGACCGGCGTACTCGGCGGCCGGCACCTCCCTCACGCGGTACGGGTTGGAGAATATCTGCGTGACGCTGTTGAAGGTGTCCAACAGCCGCCCAAAAAACTGCATCTTCCCAGAGCCTCAGGCGGCTTCTCCCGAGGGAAAGGTGGCCACTGGCTCCGCCGGCCCCTACCCTTCCACGCACTGCGTGGCCCGGAGCGCCGCCGGGTGACACCCGGGGCCGGGAATGCGATGAGGGTGGATCCGGGGATGGCGCCGGGCAAAGCACGACGGGCCCCCAGCGCCCCCCGCGCGCCGCCCCCCGCGTGCCGCCCGCCGCCCG
>VZSE01006234.1:774019-808682 GCA_013398275.1 Promerops cafer
CTTTAAGGGCAGCGGCCGCCCCGCGCGGCAGCGGCTGCGAGGGGGCGCGGCGAGGGTGACGTCACCGCATGACTGTGTTTTTATGAATGAAAAGAATCCGCGGGTGAGTAATCGCGGGGAGCGAGGTTGGAGGCGCCGCCCGACGCCCTGACCCGGCAGCGGCCCCGCGGGACGAGCGCAGCCGCCAGGTGAGCGCCGGCCGGAGCGACCCCTCCGCTCCCGCCTGGGCTTCGCCCCCCCGGGGCGGCCGGCAGAAGGGGGCGGTGGGGTCCGGCACCGGCTGGAGGCCTCTCTGCCGCCGCCGAAGGCGGGGATCGGGACGGGGAGTAGGGCTGGGGGAAACCGGACGGGGGGGCCGGCCGCGCTCGGGGCCGTCCGTTCTTCCTTTCCAATTCCCGGCCACCGCCCTGGAGGGATCCGCCGCCGCTCCTCCGGCTCCGGCGGCGGATCCCCGGCCCGGATTGCATCAGCTTCCAGCCGCCCCGGCTCCACCTTTACCGCCGCCCCCCTCCAGCCCCTCATTCCTTTCGGGGCGCTCTCGGCCCCGTCCCGGCCCCCCTCATCCCTCCGAGGGCTCTCCTAACGAGACCGGGGTTCCCCGAGGTGTGGAGAGGCTGCTGGGCTGCAGTCCGGGGTCCCGGACCCCTGCTCACTCTCCGGACCCGGGGACGGGGAGGGACTGGTCACCGGCGAGGGGCAGGCACCGCTTCCGTGACTTTCACCCCTGGGCTGCTGAATCACGGGGCGGCCACTTCTCACCCGCCTGCGCTGCGTGGCCGGGACCCTTCGCCCCCGGAGCCTGGGGACACCCGACCCTTGGGCCGGGACCCGCGGTGCTCTCGCCGGGCTGTGGGGCGGCACCTCCACACGGGTCCCGGCTGGGTGACTTCGCCACGGTGTCACTCGGTGGGGCTGCTGGTTTTACTTTCCCTTTAGCCTCGGGCGGATTTCGCCTGTGTTTCCTCCCCGCGGGGAAGGCTTGGCTTCCCAGCCGGCGGCTGGGGCATTTTGGGTTCCCTGGGTAGAGCAGCATCCCAACCGTCTCGTGATGGGATGAAGGAGGGTGGGAGGTCCATCCTTGCCCCATTATTATTATTGCTTGCAGTCATCATTGCTATTAATATTATTACTATGTACTTTTTTAAAAGGAGTGGGATGAGTCATGCGGCCCGGGGTGGGGGGGATGTGGGCAGCGGGCAAGGGACCAGCAGGGCCGGTGTCCTCTGTTCTGAGGTGAGGAACACGGGGCTGGCAGTAACCGGCTTTTCTCCTGGCTGCTCAGCAGGGCCAGAGTGAGGAAAGGATGGCTGCAGACGGGCTCTCCAGCAAGGCTTTGAAGGTGAGCACCAGTGGGAACATGGGCTTGGGAGTCAGGGGGCTGGTTTTGGGGGTCTCAGGCAACCACCCCTCTCTCCGGCAGGTGAAGCGGGAGCTGGGGGAGAACACTCCACTGCTGTCGGATGAGGAGCTGATGGGGCTGTCAGTGCGGGAACTCAACCACCACCTGCGGGGCCTCTCCAAGGAGGAGGTGGCGAGGCTGAAGCAGCGTCGTCGGACGCTGAAGAACCGGGGTTATGCTGCCAGCTGCCGGGTGAAGCGCGTCTGCCAGAAGGAAGAGCTGCAGAAGCAGAAGATGGAGCTGGAGTGGGAGGTGGACAAGCTGGCCCGGGAGAACGCTGCCATGCGCCTGGAGCTCGACACCCTCCGTGGCAAGTACGAGGCCCTGCAGGGCTTCGCCCGCACCGTGGCCACTCACGGGCCCGCCGCCAAGGTGGCTACTGCCAGTGTCATCACCATCGTCAAGTCCGGCACCAACCAGGCCGCCTACTCCTAGTGCTGGCCTCCATCCCCCGGCTGGACGCAGTCCGCCCTGGGGTGCCTTCCCCATGAATTGCCTCCCAGCCCTTTCCCAACCTCCTCCCTGTCAGAACCTGTGCCCAAAATCCTTTCTCCCATCCCTTGACCTCCAGCTCCCCCAGGTAGGGAGGGCTGTTGCTATGTGGGTGCTGGGATGGAGGACAGGACCTCACTGGTGGCCCCCATAGCCCCCTCCCCTCTTGGGTGTGCAGACAGGAGAGAGTGAACCCACACAGGCAGCAGTGGGGAAACATCCCACAGCTCCAAGCTGGCACGAAAATGCCAGGTGCCTCTTTTTTGTGAGAGGGCATGGGAGAGCTAAATGTGGGCCAGGCAGTCCCAGGAGCATGTGCCAGAGAGGGAAAAGAGGAGAGAGAGGTTTTGCAGTGTAGGGGAAGAAGGCATAATAGAAGGGTATCAGCATTGGGCAGACAACCTGGACCACAGCTGGAGCAGGAGGGGGAGGTGGCAGCATGTCTGAAACCTCTGGGGATGCAGATGGCAAAGGAAGGTCAGCAGGTCAGAGTGGAAGATAAAGTGGCTGCACGTTAATGCCTGGTAAGGGTGAAAGGAATGGGAAAGCACTGTGGCAGCTTGTGGTGCTGGGGGATCCCAGAGGTGACAGTGATTGGGCAGGGGGGAGCTGGGAGACGTGAGTGGGTCAGCCCAGGGTGTTGTCCGCAAAGGGGAGAAGCAGTGGTGCTGTTTTATCTTTCTCTATCATGCACATCCTTCACGCCTCTTCCTGCTGATGGGACACTCAGCCTGGCCGGGTGTCTGAAATGCAGCAGCACCGGCAGGAAGGAAGCAGAGGCAGCTGGAGCAGAGATAAACACTGTTTTGCTCAGCACAGGCCAGCTTGTATGGCCCCACCAAGTCCTCCCTGGTGCCCCACCACCTACAAAGCCCGTGGAAAGGTGCTCCCGGCCCTCAGAGTCAGAGATGTGGAGGCAGAGAAAGGGGTGGAGGTGCAGGAGGTGGGAGGTTGGGGTGGAGAGCATCCCTGTTCCTGGGAACTGCCTGGCAGGCAGGTAGGCTCCTCCCTTTGGTTTTCCTCCAGCTTGGACACCGGTGTGGGACAACCGGCTCGAGCAGGCTGAAAGGCTGGAGAAGAGCTGGGTTTGCTAAATACAGGCAGCACAGGGGAGGGAGCAGGAGGCAGTTCCATCTCGGATCTGCTGCTGTAGATGATTCCCCTGCCCCTCTGTTCTGCCCTTGCCTAGGTATTGCCACGCCAGCCGCCCTCGGCTGCAGCCTCCATTCTTCCCTGTAGAGAGGTGCCTGCCACTCCTGGATGGGGCACTGTGGTTGGCATCCCCCACCCCAACTCCTCTTGGGTTTATTTATTGCACGAACATAAGTTATTTTCACGTCCTCTTTGCCATTCCGCCTCTCGGCACAGCCAGGATGTTGGTACAGAGCCGTACTTTATATTTTATATATGCAAATCACATTTTATCTTATACTTATATAGAGCAAAAAAAAACTTATTTATTTTCTGACTTACAGTATGTGTCCTACCTGACTCCTCTGTATTTTGTAGACTTTACAAATAAAGCAAGTTGGTTTTTTTTTTCCACAGCGACAGTGTGTTTGGTCGTTCTTGAACTTGGGACAGAGCTGTGTCTGAGACCAGGTTTTCTGTCTCCCTCTGGCTCTGCTGCATGACATACTCAAGAATGTGCCCAAAAAAGATGGGATAGGGGATAGCTCATGGCTTTTTAGGCTAAAACCAGATTTATAGTCTCTGAGAGAAAAGGGCTAAAAAAGCACACTTAAGGCTGCATACCACCCCCCAAAGCACTTGCTTCTGGGAGCAGTGCAGCTGTGCTGAACCAGCTTTTCCTGGGAAAGTTAATGCTTTTCACTGCAAAAATTCCCTCCAGGCTGTCCTTGGACCAGGTGCAGGAGAGGCCAGGTGCAGGGCATCCATGCCCAAAAACTTCCCTGTTGAGTGACCTTATCACCATACCTGGGAACAGCAAGAACAAAAGCAGTGAGCTTCTGCCCATGGATGGCAGGAAAAGGGGAAGAAGTGAGGAAGGCACCTTATCAGAAGATGAAGCCAGACCTTCTCCCTGTGTGGAAAACCCACCCTTCCTCAGAGCTGAGCTGGAAGTGGTGAGCATGTTCCAAATGCCCAGGTGGGCCAGGTCCCCAGCAGGCTGCAGCACTCAGGATGGTTCAGGGGTTTGACATTCCCATTCCCACTGCCACTGCAAATGGCCCCAGCCCCAAACACTGCTCATGGAAGAAAATCCCAAAGGCATTGTTTGCTGGGGCCCCCTCCCTCCTGGGGCCCCCGCCCTCCCATTGGTGTTTCACAGTGAGCACCTAAGGAAGGATTCATCTCTACTCCATGTTTTTGACACATGGGTTTCACTCCTGCCTTGGGCCAGCAGTGGTGTGTCAGCCCAGGCTGCTGCAGTGACGCTTCTCCATCAGCTCCTCCATAGACACGTGGATCTTTCCTTCTGAGAAGAGGACAAGAGATCCTGACCCACCAAGCCTCAGTCCCTACAAGAAGGAAAAACTCAATGAAGTCACCCAGACAGCACCACACAGAGGCAGCTTAAGTACAATCTATATTATCTCTATATTTTTTATTTGTCATCATATTTGCTCATTTCTGCGGAGTATAACGTCACAAAGACCAAAATAGAGAGCGGCTTGTCGCTGAGCTCACATCAGTTAAACACAATAGGTACAAAACTAGGTGACTCTGTCTTATTTATCATACTTTTTTTTTCAGTCATTTATATACAAAGAACTACTCTATATGGAAAAATAATAAACAAATCCCATGGGTATGTTACATGGTAAACAAAAAAGGAAGGAGAGCGGAAGCAGGTGAGGGAGAGCAGCTCCAAAGGTCTTCTCCTGGAACCGGCACATTTCTTGGGTCCTGGGCTACCATGAGCAGACCTACAAGACCATGGATGCCTTGGCCTTCTTGGTCTCAAGCTCTGGATCTCACATTTGTTCCTCCAACACAAAGTGGCTTCAGAGCCAGCGCTTGCTCTGGCACTTGCCAGTCATGAGGGAGAGCAGGAAGCTCAGTGATGGATGATTTTGTGTGGCGTTAAAAAACATATATATATAAAGTTATAAAGTAGGGCAGCTGGTTTGTTGGGTACTAGCCCACCAGGCTCCTCTGAAGGCAGCTGGTGCAAAAGTTATACTTGAAACCATTACACACAGGATGCTTTGAGAATATCCAGATCCTCTGCACAGTGCATATATATATATCTCTCTCTATATATATGCATGCAGGAGACATTTCAAAATAAGTTCTAAGAAATGCTTCTCTAAGCCTGGACCACCTTCATGCTCAATGGGGCAATCACACAGATTTCAGCCACTCAAATGCAACAAAGATTGGGGGCAGTCACCAAGTGATACTGGGACATCACCAAGGCCTGCAAATGCAAAGAAAGGGGAGGATGGGATCATGTCCCATGCCCCACTTTGCTAAGAGAATGAGTAACATCAGTATCTCACATTAAAGAGCTATTAATCAAAGCCATAGAAAACAGAAGCAAAGTCTGTTCAACCTTCAGCCCTGCTTTCCAGGCCGCTTATGCAGGAGGAAATTTTACACCAAGCCCACACAAAGCCTGGCAGTGTGTTTGCATGTCTAATTAAGCAGTCACAAACTTAGGAAAATTAGTAACCAACAGCATGGCATTGCAGGATGTGTGTGAATGGGGAAATCCAGCAGCAGAGAAGCTGCTGGATCCACTGGCCCTGCCTCCAGCTCCCTCAACAGTGCTGCTGCTCTCACCTGCTTCACCATCCCCCAGAAATATCAGTACAGGAGGAGGCACTATCCTTAAGCTTTTCCCTATCTCATCCTCACAGCAGGGAGCAAAGTTGCCTCTCTTCAAGCCCTTTTGCCCAGCTTGGGCATAGGTGCTGAATAAATGAGGTGCTCTTCACTCACTGTCACTTCTGAGACACTCAATGAACAAGCAGATGGATTAGGAAACAAATGGAAAGGTAAACTCCAGGCAGCAAACCAGACTCCAGTTCTCCCAGCAGGACAGCAAGGAGCAATCCAGAATCACACAGGTCTGCTCTTGGCAGGGGAGGTGTCAAGCAGGAGAGGAACAGAGAAACTACAGCTGAACACAGCAGCTTGCTCCAATCTCAATTTTGCTTCCTGCTTGCATGTAGGAGCATCTGAGCTTTAACACTTGAGTGTGCTGCCCACTTTTCACCTAGATAATTTTAAGCAAGCAAGAGACATTTCCTGGTCCCTGGATAGATCTACAGAGGGATCACTTTCGTTTTGGCTCCACTAAGAACCCATGGGTTTATCCAAAACCGAACAGAAGCAAGGGGAAGCTTCTCCCATTTCCATGGATGCTGGTTCCATCCCTGATAGCACTGCAGGTGCAGCAGAACCTGTGAAATGTGCAGCAGGAGCAGCAATTCCTGCCTGAGAAAATAAAAGGGACAAATTTGACCAGCCAGGTCATGTCAGGTTTCAAGTCTGCTCCAGCCTGCCCCAGAACAGCCGCAGAGATAAAAAACAAAGGAGTGTGCAACATTCCTTCCTGAATATTCCAGCCTAAGGGTGAAAGTTGTGTAGCTTGGGGAAAGTCAGTGATGATGAGCATGGGGAGAGCTACCTGTGAGAGACCAGGGCCTGCTCTGGCAGCTACCTCTAACAGGGGCAGATGTGATGCTGGGGGACAGGAAACAAGAAGAAAAACTGGTTTTGTGTTTACATATCTTCCCTTCCCAAAGAGGGGTGAAGGGGCCAGAGCTCTACAAACTTCCACCATCTATCACAGCCAGTCCTCAGTCTTGTTAGCAGGAGACAGATGCTCCAGGGAGGCTTCCTGCCACAGGAACGCCAGAGAGATGGGAAGCTTGGACACCTGATGATTAAAAAACTCCACCCTTGTGAAAAAGTAATTCCGTCCCCACTGAGCTTCAACAAGCTTTTATAGCAACTGGAGATGCAGGGAGCCAAGGAACACTAAGAAAGCCCCGTCCTTTTCCCCTTCAAGTGACTCAAGGACTCATAAACAGGTACTCAGGAGGGTGGGGACAGATGTTCCTTACTTAGCACTCAAGGCAATGGCTACATAGAAAGACCAGTCTCTGGTCTGGTCCTCAGGAACGCTTATGGCTGCATCTCCATCCTATTTCCCAAGGATCACAGAGATGTTAGTACCAGGGAGCTGGGGAGAAAACTGTGCCTACATCAACCATTCAGGAAAAGAAATAGAAAGCAGTCAGGTTGTCCTGTTAGAAAAAAAACCAAAAACATTTTTGGCTACAACTCTAGGCTCCGGCCAGTCACACTCCACACCAAGCTGGGCAGGTATGGGAAGCCAGAGCCCCAGACCCTGGAGCTTTGCTTGAATCAGTTCAATTCGATTGCCGCTGTAAGGAATGGGCTCGAGCATGGAGTCCTGGCCATTCTGCCACCTCCGCATTGCTCATCGTGTCCGTACCCACAAAAGCTAATGGGAAGTGCCCACTTCTGCAATCTTTACTCTCTAGGAAGTGATATGACTTGAGTGTTTCTGCATTAATAAATTATTAAAAAAAAAAAAAAAAAAAAAAAAGGAAAATGACAGGCTGTGCTGGCAGTTTCCCCTCCTAGAATTCATCATCGGAGCTCAGCAAGAGGGTCTTCTCGTTGTCACGAGCACCGGAGCAGCTGTGGGAGCGCGAGATCACATGGCTGCCATTGCGCCAGGGTGGACCATGCTCCAGTGTCGACTGCTGGGTGTACTGCTGGTAGGCTGGAGAGAAGTTGTGGATGGCATCTTGGACAATGTCATGGGGATTCATGGTCTCCTTGAGGCTGCTGGAGATGCTCTTCATGGGAGCACAGCGACCTGTTTGGGTAAGACAGGAAGGGACAAGTAAAGAACACTGCTGCCTTCCCCACTCCCCTTAATATGAAGGTAAGGAGAACAGGGAACATGCAGTCCTAGATCCCGCAGAAGGTGCGTTACAGACTTCCTTAAGCAGCTGCTGCAGAAATGCCACACAAATGATGTTGAGTTTCACCAGTGGTGCTCCTAAATCCAGACACTGTGAGCCAAGTGAATCCACCACAGCACCAAATGGGGGACACACCATGAGTATGGGACACACCCACAGTGACAACCTCCACTACACACTATTGGTGCTGGCCTGGGTGTGCAACAAATACAGCCAGGTAGGGCGGTGCTCCTCTAAACACTTTCAGAAGACAAAAACTAAGTAAATTCTAAAAATACAGAAGAAATGGCATTTGCCATTCCACTCACTGGAAATTAAGACTGCGAGGTGATATCAAAGTGCCCACGGGAAAGAGATCATACGAGTAAAAAGCAGCACAAAGTAAGGAAAGGAGGGAAACAGGCAGAACTAGAGGCAGAACTACCCCATGTGTCATGATGATACCATGAAGAAAGCAGCAGATGGAGAATGTACCACCCAAGTGCTAAGCACAGAGGGAAGCTGTCTCCTTCTAGGAGCTGCCATGTCTCATGGCTTCTAGGTTCCATTTCCAGTGTGGGCTTCTGGATCTGCTCAGTTCTGGGGATGAGCTCCCCAGAGAACCAAAGTATGCTAATCATCCGTGGCAATTATAGAAGTGAAGGGAGGCTGGGGTGAGAGCAGCTCCTTTGAGAGCCTGCGCAACTCTCCGGAGAGAGATTCCCACAGCTCTGACACAAATGCTCTAAAGCTACGCGTTAATGCCCACGCAGCTGTTTTACTACTTATAATCCAGACAACCCTAAAGCAGCTGTGTGAGGCAGTGGAGTTACAGACTTGCAAGGAAAGGGGAACAAGGGATAGGGCAGGTTGTAGGCAGGCTGGGAATCAGGAGAGAACAGCATCCCAGCTAAAAACCAACTGAGACAAACACAGAAAGCATGCTGTACCTACCGTATGGCCCATATGATGGAACAGCTGCATCAGGGACCAGTGGCCAAAGCAAGGGAGAGATAAAAGGAAGACGAGAGAAAGACAGAGACAGAGAAAGAGGAAATAACAAGAACTGAACAAGGCCCACCGCCAAAACATTCCCCACTGTACTGACCTGTAGTTTACCCTTTCATCACCCACATATCTCATCTCCCCCCACTGCAACCACTGTTCTTCCAAAACCTTTGGGGCTGGCTGGAATGGAGGGGTCACCTACATTGACACTGCCTGAGGGCTGCTGTCTTCCAGCACCTCGGCACAGATCTCCCCCAGCAGGAAGGAATCCCATTATTTGGAAAACACTCCATAGACTAGGCACAAAACCCCCTTTTCCCAGAGATAACATCCATCTTCCTCTTCCCCAAAATAAGAATCTTCCCTATAGCAGCCCAGCCCTCACAAAGTCATTACAGGAAGATCCTCCTCCTCCATGACAAACATATTGCCAAAGCACAGCCTCATGTTCCCAAGCCAGATTCAAAACAGAGCCTGTTTTAGGCCCTGTCCCTCCTGCCTTCAGTCTGTTGCACAACCTGGAGCAATGGAGTTCCCCTTTGGGGAGACAGGAAGAAGGACAAACCCATTCTGCTGAAACAATGCAACATCTTACAGCCCTCAGGTCTGCAACAAGGTTGTGGGTGGCATACTGGGGAACTGAAAAGGGAACAGTGCAATTCAGGCAAGGTTTCTGCCCTAGAGAGCTGTTGCACAATAAATCTGTTCAGACACCACGCAGGAGGGGATGTGGTGTTTTCCAAGCTATCAGGTTGGGAGTCATATCTGTGTGCTGGCTGCCTGAGGGACCAGCCTCCACCCAGTCTCACTACCAAAGAGACAAGCCATATGCACTGGCATACTTCCTACCTTGGGCATCAATCCTCTTGTCCACATACACCTTGTATGTGAAGGCGTGGCGCAGGGCAATGGCTGCAAAGAACATCTCCACGCAAATGATGAAGTCTTGATAGCCAGCAGCTACTGTGCCTTCACCCACAGACACATTAGCAGAGTGGATTTTGGGGATGGCACCACACTTTTCCAAGATGGCCAACAGCATCCCTAAACAAAGTAATAAGTTCATGTAAATGTGCAGAAAACATGGCATCACAGTAACTGCAAAGAATGGAAATAGCTGTTTGTGCTGGATGTCCTAGGCACAACCCCACTCACCACAGGACCTACAAAAAGAGTGGGCTACAAACATGCACCTATGGTCACTTGTACAACAGACAAAGGAAGAATAAAATGAGACATACATTTAGGCAAAGAATGTTCAAACACTGATCCTCTTCTATTCTCAACTGACACATAAACTGTGGAACTAACTGCTGCAGAACTTATTCAAGTCCAAAAGGGTAAGAGGAGTCAGATATTTCTGTAAGCAATCCTGTGATCTCAGTGTTGCCCCAAAATAGGTTCTTTCACACAGTGTGCAAGAGGCCAATGCACACAAAGAGTCAAGGTATTTGGCGTATTTACAGTTCTGCATAGGAAAGGGGTGCTGGCTGGAAAATCCACAAAGCCAGCATGACAACCACCAAAGCTTTTTGCTATTTATACATTTTAGCAAACAAAGCCACTAATGTTCCTTGGCTAAAAATTACCTAGTTCTCTTTTTAATTAGTATTCTGTCTTCTATTGGTTAATGATCCTCTCACTGCTCATGCTAATTAGTCTGCATGCTCAGTCTTTCTCTCCTTTCGAGTCAGTGGTTTCTTGGGTCAGTGGCCATGATCTCCCACTGCCAGAATTACCTTTTACTCCCTTGGAGCTGATTCAGCACAGTTGCTGAGCTGTCTTTATTAGTTTCTTCCTTATCTTGGGGATTCTGCCAAATGTCTTTGTGGCTTGTATATTCTGCATTCTTTGAATCCACTATCTGTGGTACATCCTTCTTCCCAAGCTTTGTCAACCTCCCCTGAGGTCACTGAAAAACGTTGATCCCTAAACCTTAACAAGGCAATTCTACTGCCAAGTAATTTGTCTTTCTAACACCTGGACATCACTTGGAGCTTGTTTGTTAGCTGCTGTTTCACAGATTAAACCTCTTTTCTTGTTGATTAGACTTGAAAGCATACAAAGATTAAACACCAAAGGACATCCTTTCTTAAGAAAATTTTGACATATTCCACATTTTGTAACATCAGCACTTGCACTAGCTAGAACAAAAACTGAAGTAACAGAACTTTTCATTTAAGCATATTAGTGTTTTTGACACACGACTGTAAGAGAGGGGTTTCTCCCTGTCCACAGCTTAGTGGCTGAAGAATTTCAGAAGACAAAGTGTGTGACCAGATGCCTCAAGATGATAAACTAGACAGCTTATTAGTTTGTCTGTAAACAGGGAGGATGGGCTATACTCCAACAGCCTGAATTCCACCTAAGTTCCTACTCAATTAGTCTTTGAAGTGCAACTCAGTAAACCTAAATAGAGCATTGAACAGGGAAGTGCTTAGAGCCAATTAGTCAGAAGCACTAAGCTTAGGTGGAATCTCAACTTTCCGACTGTGCCTCTGCTTCATGTGTATGAATTCTGAATGTCCTTCTTCCTGCAATGATTCTGTGGCAGCACACACTGCATCCAGTCAGCTTGCTGCTTCACACACATCACAGACATACCATTAAAATTTTATTTATAGAGCACTATAAAAAGCACTAAAAATTTTTAGATGTGCCACTTTAATCAATAAAATGGCAGCATGCAGATAAAAGGCTGGCAACTTGTGTTTTATGATTGTTTCAGGAATGCAGAGGACTCTTCACCCTATCAGCTGATTTTGCCAAATACATATTCTTGTGCGCACACACACAGGGATAATAAGGATTCAGGAGCATATAAACAAAAATTAAACTGAGCAAAACAGGTTTCCCAGAGAAAAGCAATGAATGACTATAAACCAAATGGAATACAGAAAGACATTCTGTCTATTAATCAACATCTGCTCCATCAACTCTTGCGTCTGAGCCCCTGCAGAGAGCTCTTTATGCCTACCAAGGGAAGGGAAAAGCAGCTCACCTTGCCAGAAGGACAGGAAGATGACAGACTTCACCATGAAGAACTTGAGGACTGGGCTATAGGGACTGAGCAGCTCACGTGTGGCAAAGTAGAAAAGGAAGAGGGCATACAGTGCCAGGCTGACAGAGATGTTGTAGATGATCGTCACATAGAGGTAGCCACTGGTTACACTGAAAAGAGAAGATACATATGAATGCCTGAAACTTCAGCATGATGTTTCCCCCTTGCCACTGCCAATGGAGAGTTCTGAGAGCCCATTTCCTTCCTGCCTCCCTGTCCCATTCCCACCCCCAAACCAAGGTAGAAGAAACATGAAACTAAAAGAGGGCTACCTCTGCCTTCTTTTCTGATGCACATCAACCCATGCACTCCCATCTTTTCCCAGCGCACACACGGACAATAAGTAAAAGCCAGGCAGACAAGGGGCAGCCAAATCTTGCATGCTAAATAAATAAACTTACTCAAAGTCACCATCCTGGTACTTGCCAAAGGCCTGAAGGATGACTGTGCTGATCGCCATGAGGGGCTTCACCACACAGAACTGCAGGGTAGCCTACAGAACGAGAGGGGAGGAATGAGAAGGCAGGTGGTGCAAGAGGGCAAGCTGCCAAACCAGCATCACAATGGAGTGTCCACTGGGACCACTCAGCAAGGCAACACAATCCAGCCCCAACAAGAAGTCTGACCCTGCCACTTGTTAATTGACTGTGCTTGAGGACTGCAGCACCCAAAAGGAAATGAAGGGGTCTCAGAAGATGTACATGTGCTATCTACTTGTCCAGAATGGGAAGAAAAACCTCTCTGTAGGGTTGTTCCTAGAAGCTGCTCAGCCCCACTCTTCCAGAGCTGCTTTTCACAGGCTGTGCTGCAGCACATTTATGCACTGTAACAGTATGAAAAACAAAAAATCCCACTCTGTTCTATGGCACAGACACAGCAAGTTTAACAGAGACATACTGGAGAAGGAAAGCAAACTCCAGCCCATAGTTGTCACAAAGTTAGGCAAGAAGGATCTTGCCTGGATCAGAGGGGAACCCCGCTGTCTGAGGAGGAACCTCTGACGACTGCCACAATATTCAGGCGTTTTGTAAACACAGCAATGTGTGTTGCCACACACAAGTTAAGAGCTATTCTGTTGTCATCCACATGACCTTTACTGAATCTCCCCAAAGATTCCATGGCACTTGAGATCAGCTCTATCCATTCTGCCTGTATAAACTACTGCTCCTATTGGGACTGAGTGTTCTCTCAAAGCCACCGCATTCTTCAGCTTTCTGCAGATGTTGAACTTCAGAGTCCTGAAGGGGAAAAAAGGGAATACTTATGGCCCTAAAAATGTCTCCCTGAAGAGATGTGACCTGTGTCTCCCTGAAGGAGGCTGGAAGAGCCTGGGTAGGTGCTGACCTGTGTGCATGTGGGGAGGGCTATGTAAGGAAAGAAGGTAAAACCAAACAGTAATAATTGCTTTGGATACGATGCAATTTGTTAGTGGTCATAAGACTTCAAGGAGATTAAAAACCCCAGCACATGCCAGTTAGTGAGTCACTTTAAATATGTGAACTGGAAAAGGTCAAGCTAATTGGTAAACAACTCCATCCTCTGAGCTTCCCCTCCTTCCGATCTGGGGACGTTTTAACCATTTCCCTTCAATCCAAACCACCACGTACTATTTTTAGCTTCTTCCCTAGAAGATGCTATAGCATATGGGAAGCACATGGATGGTGTGTGACCCATGTGTGAGGGTCACCAGACAAGAGGCCCAGCAAAGAATCTTGATCAAGACATCTTTAAAGAAACAAGCTGTTCATATTTCACACCACAGACACCAGCACAGCACCACACTGCTGGAGGACCACAGGCAACACAGGCAGACTGACTGACCCACAACGGGCACCTGCCTGAGAAAAGCTGGAGAGGGGACGGCGTGAAGGTGGTAAGAAAAAATGTTTATAACACACAGATTCCTTCAGGATGAAAGGGACTGGAAAGAGCAGAAAATGGGCAGGTGGCGATGGGAGGCAACAGAAGTGCCAGAGACACTGAGAACAGGGCTAAAAAAGGGCAAGGTGTTCCTTTCAGCACATTCCTCTTCCTGATCATCACAATGGTGGATACTGCACAGATCAGCACTGACATTTGTTCTGTTGCCCTTTAGCACCAGCTTTCCCAGGAATTTGCCTTGAAAGGTCTTCCCCAAAAATCCTGGAAGTCTAGAAGTACCAGAAAGTGAACCTTGGCATCAACAATTTCTCACCAAGACAATATTTAAGTTCAAGCCAAGAAGGATGGAAGTATTAAAGCACCTCTTTGCAATACATCTCCCTCAGAGTCTCCACAGCAGACTTAGCAGTTAGCAAGGGGCTAGCATGGGTATTGCTGCCAGACACCAGCAAAAGAAAAGCAAAGTATCTATCAGAGTTAACAAACGAGCTGGAATTTGTGAAGGCCAGCAGAAAAAACACACCTTTCCCATTCCCCAAGGTGTGCTTCTACTCTTCACTGTTGTGAACAAACTTTCCAAACACAGACACATGCAACCCAGGTGGTGATAACTGCAAGAGGCTGTGGGACATGAGAAGCAAGAAGTCTAAGGGAAATTATCTCTTCAGCGTTCCTTCACTTTCATGGGTGTCACATCTGCTTACAATATATTTAAAAGGTAAAAATTAACATTAGAAGCAGTAAGAATAGGTAATGCAGTGAATCAACCAAAGGGTGTCCAGATGAAACCCATGTCAAACAGCTGAAGCAACATACTGGGTTCAGACTAGAAAAGTATCAGACAAGAAAACAGAAAAGCTCTAAGGACAAAATATGGGGCAGGGACAAATAGAACAGATACGCAGGAGTGGTGCTCTGAAATGGCCACTTGCACAGCACAGCTTAACACTGGATATTACCATGAGGCTGCACTGTACTTTTAATGTTCCTGCATATTGCTGAAACACAGAAGATGTGCCATGATGTTCAGGAGAAGCCAGGGCAGATATCTAGACCTGCTGACTGAAATTACAATGACCTGAGCCCTTTCAAAGAACCAGACCTGCTTCACACTGCCTGCACAGAAACCTCCTGTGTTCATTTCAGCAAGTGAGCAAAGCCTTGAAATTCACCTGCTGTTTCATGACAGCCAGAGGTGACTGACCTGCAATGAGCAGACAAGGGCTGCATAGAGGTTGAGGTCTCCCCCATTCACCCACCCTTGACATACCCAAGCGCAGACAGACACACATGGTGAGCAATACTCGGTTCCTCCTACAAACCAATGTGTCATGCTTAACCTCCACCCCCTC
This sequence comes from Promerops cafer, assembly GCA_013398275.1. Taxonomy (NCBI): domain Eukaryota; kingdom Metazoa; phylum Chordata; class Aves; order Passeriformes; family Nectariniidae; genus Promerops; species Promerops cafer. The sequence continues at coordinate 789,125 of VZSE01006234.1, forward strand.
CTCAGCTCCAAACCACAACAGCAGCACTGGGAATTCAGGAGGCTGTTACACAACTCTGGGATGTCTGCGACACAACACAGACATCAATTTCTTAGAGTTGGGACCTCTGCAATCCAGAAAGGAAAAGAGTTTCTTCCTAGGATTAACATCACTTCCAGGAGATAACTTGTGTCTTAAACTAAGGCCTTCCTGATGTGGGGTTGAGTAGAAAATGTCTTAACATGTTTAAATCATTCTTAACAAACCAACCAACCCTGAAACACCTCCTCTTCTCAGCAGTCTGCAGGCCTCTCAAAATGCTATTAGAGCCCCCCTCAAACATCTCAGAAATTCAGCAGCAAAAGGCACCATTGCCACTCCCACACTTAATTTCTGCAGAATGTCCCAGTCCCTCCAGTCCATACCTGTTTGCAGAATCTCAGGAATCCAATTGAATATGTCTTTCCCCACAGGCAGCAAGTCCCATACACACAGCTGGACCTGAAAGAGCCAACACAAGATGACAGCATTCACAAGCAAGATTTAGGCAAGAGTGCAAGATTCCTACCCTCTTTATCTACCTCTCTGTAGCAAAGTTGCAGGACTGGTGCTTTCTCCAACAATGACTGCAGTTATGGCCATACCCTCTTTTAGAGACATGTCTAAAACAACATCCTGACTGTACACTGCAATTTTTTTTTCCTGTCACTGAGTAGCATGGGGAGAAACATAGATCCTAGAAGAGACACACACAATCAACTGAAGACACAAAAGATTTAAAAGAGAAGAAGGGAGTAAGAAAATAAACAAAGGAATAGGCAGGTGTCCAGAAAAATTGTGAATCAGTCCAGCTTGCCTAAGAGGATGTGATCAGCCTGATCTGTCTCAGAGCAAGGTACTGGTAAATCATCATCATCATCCAGGCTGCCAAGTTCCAGCAGACATTTGCCACCTGACACAGTTCTTCAGGACAGGGATAGAGAAATAGTAGATGGGCACAGAAGGAGGACAGTGTCATGCTGTAAGCACAATAAATACTCACTCAATTGGTTTCCCTCTGATCTCAGACATGATGGAGCTCTCCCCTCCCAAGTACTCATAGCAGAGGCTGAGAAAGTTGTATATTACAAAGGCTGCAAAGACATCAATCACAGTAAAATGACAACAAACTTCAAAACAGGTGCAAGGACTAAGAGTACAGGCAGCAGACCAAACATTAGCAGGGACTGCTTATGCAGCACCTTTCCCTTCAAAGAACTCCAGATTTTCACTGCATTTATCATCCTACCTCAGCACTCACAAGACTACCTGAATGGGAGTTTGGCAAGGTCCCAGGCCAGTTCCATGACTCATGCCAAAAGGGTCACAGAACCATTTAAAACTGTGGTCAGTCTCTGTTTTATTTGGCATCTGTAAGGTGCCATTCTTTACAGGGTTCCTGTGCATTATTCCAGGACATTACACTGGTACTAAATAATCTGGAAAAGGTATCTCTGATTCATCAGCCATATGTTATCTCCTGTATTTAACGTTTTAGCTGATGAACAGTTTGTCTCTGCCAGGTAACCAGACTATGGACATAAGAGTTGGAGAAATACAGAGTTTATAAAAATCAGTGAAACTCTGTTTTCATGTATTGTGGGGACTTCTGCAAAACAGAAGTGCTTCATTTTCTCAAAAAGATGAAATTTCTTGTGTGCTGAATAAACTTCTCCTTAGGCCACCTCTTTTCCCCCTTCCCCAGCAACCTGGTACAGATGACAAACAGACTGACCACTAACACTCTGCCCCATTTCAGTTCCCCGTAACTACAGATGTATCTCCTTTTCACGGGATTCAAACGCACTTTAATGTGCATGAAGTGAGGCTGTATAGACCCTGTCTGCCACTCTTCTTGACTTGTTATAATTGATGTTGGACCCCCAAAGTTGTGAGATTTTTTTTAGGGCAAGGACTATACTTCTGCATTTGACACAGACAGCCCTGGGGCAAAATGACAGACCAGATGACCCTTCTTGCAACATTATATTCTATGGTCACCTGCGTCTGGACATTCCCTGGAATGACAACACCCAAATCCTGCATTTTGCCCCAGATAACTGGGATAGAAACAGCAGTCTCAAGGAACTTTAAAATAAGAACAGAAACTTAATAATGTGCAACACTGAGAAGCTGATCTCCTCAAGCAGCCAGTTATTAGACCTGAGGTCAATTTTTCCACATGAATGATCTTCCAAAGTCAGACAAATTCTTCTATAAGCATCCAAACTATGCCCTGGCAAAGAGATACTTCACGCTCCCCAAAACACTTACAGTCTCAAAACGTTGTACTTATGGCTTGTAGACGTGTCTAGCTGGCAAGACTGCTATGGCACATAAAAGCCAGTGGTATACATGCTTCTATGTATGTAATTGGGATATTGTTATTCCATCTGTAATCCTTATTATTGAACGAAGTTCACACAGTAATGATTTTGCCAAAGCTTTAATTAGGACAGAAGACACCAACCACAGAAAACTTATTTAAATAACTGTGGTAACCCCTTTTGCCTTCAATTTTCCTGCAACTTAGCTGACAGCACCCAGCACCCAGAGGAAGAAAAGCTAAGCTTTTCCTATTGTCCTCCAGTGACCCCTGCCCTCTGATGTGGTCATTACAATACCAGCTGCCCATTCTCCAAGCACTAGGCAAGAGATGACATCAGAGGAAGAAAACAAAACAAAACAAAAGGGAGAAATATCTGCCCATTCATCCCCAAAAGAAGTGCTAACTAGCAAAGCTCACCACAACAGCAAAGAACTCTTCTCCCATTCCCATCCACATCCATCAAATGGCATTCATGATATCAACATAACAAAAACAAAACAAAACAAAAAAAACCAAAAACAAATAAACCCCACCTGTGTCAGTGTTTCTGACACCCTGGTCTGTACAGAAGCAGTCACATGAAAGAGTAATACCAGAACAAGCTCCTCCTAACACACACTACAAATACAGTCCATAAATGGCTTAAGACAGCTTTCAAAATTTATTAGTAAGGTCTTCTTCCATCATTCCCTAACAGCCCACATTGAAACATAAAAAAAAACCTTTCCAAAACATAAAGAAGGTGGATGGCAAGAGAGGGAAGAGGACAAAAAGGCTGTTTTGAAGCAATTCCTGGAAAAAGTGAGGGAGAGAACCTGCTTTCCAAAGGTGTCTTCACCTCCACTTGTAGTTTTCTCACACAGGCCAACATGCTGAGGTGAACTCTGGAGCACCAGCAGCCTCCTGAGCAGATGCTCAAATGCTTGCAAACTCCCAGAGCAAGTGAGGCAGAGGGATAGCGGCTGTTGCTAGGAGAGCAGCAGGCTTCCTGCTAGACCTATACACACGCACAGGGCGGGGAAAGAAAAAAACCCAGGCCCAAAGAAAGATGCTTTCTTGCATCACATGGGCGCGTTTGCCATCTGCTGCTGCATCCAGAGCATTGTTGTCCACGTGGAGGAAGGCCTGCTGGTCTCTTCAGCTGATTAACTTGTTCACATGGCCAGGGGCAACTCTCTACAATGCAGATCTCACCAAAACAACTGCACCAATGATTTAGGATTTAATGAGGGTACGGTGATAAACTGTCCTCAAAAAGACACTACTAGAGTGCAGTATCTCCTGCTGAGTGGGTAGAGGCTTCTTTCAGGATGAGACCAGGAGGAAAGTTACAATAGCATTTACAGGAAAGTAACCATCTTCCCTCACATACAGTGCTAGTGGTATTACATCACTGCAGCAGATAACCAAAACCAAGCAGGTGCTCATCCTGAACACAGCACCCTCTCTTCTACAGGACTCCAAAGCACTTTACACTTCACCAGCCCCAGCACGCGGCCACTGTCCTACCCTGTGCAAGCACACAAGTGGCCACAGGATGGGACCAGAAGAATACACTGCTAACAAGCTGCACCAGGAACACAGGACAAAGCAAGTGTCTGGCTGCTAAGTGCTGTTAAAAGAGACAGGAGCTAAGCAATACCTCACTTTCCAACACCCAGATACCATCAGATTTTTTGGCTTCACCAGAAGCTTTTACCTTCCAAAGGAGTTAGAAGGTAAAATTGAGCAAAGGACCCCAGAAAACTATAAACTTAGTCTCTACAGAACCCTGGAGGGAAGGCTCATGCTCAGAGGCCAGTAAGGAAGAGGGTCAAGTTGGACAGGGCTTTGAGCAACCTGATCTAGTGAAAGATGTCCCAGCCTATGGCAGGGGTGCTGCACTAGATGGTCTTTAAAGGTCCATCCTGAGACAAACCATCCTATCATTCTATGATTTTCAGTCACTAAGCAAGCCATGGTCTTCCAATTAGGCACACCATTCAGTAGGTGACAGCGATGCTCTCTCCAGAAATGCTGTTCTCAACCAGAAATAAAGTTCTCTTAAGGCAGAGACTTCCCACCCCCCCATTTTCTGTCTGACCCCTCCTTACCTTCATAGCAGTCCCGCACTGTGCCAAAGTAAACATAGTACTGGTCATTGGTGAAGAACAGGAGACTGAGCCATGAGTCAAAGGCATAAATGGGCACAATGAAGAGGATCCGAACGATGTAGCGCTGTTCATTTGGGCAGCTATAGCAGCGGAGATGCATGTAGATCTGAGAGATGGAGAGGGGAGACCGGGATCAGCGGTATATGGAGCAGAGAGGAGAAAGGAGAACTGGAGAACTGGAGAGTCAGGGAGGCCAGGAAAAACAAACTCAGTAAATCACCTCTCAATTGCCTCCAGCAGCCTCAAGGTGATGAACGTAAAAGATAAATCACTGTTATCATATGGCATTGATATAGCAACCCTTAGTTCGCAGAGAGGGGGAAGGAGAGGGAAGAGAAAATGGAGGCACTTCTAATCTAGTTTCTTAGAGGGAATTGATTTATTTTTACATCACTTTGCCCACATTCTTTTTGTTCATATCTTTTTTTCCAGTCATCAGTTCTACATTCCTGCTATCCTCTTTCAAGTACCTAAGATTGATAACACTGCAGGCTGCTTTTCTCTGAAAAGGGAAGGTTGAACACTTAAGTGCGCGCTCCTTGTGAACACTCACTCTTTTGGCTGTTTTGGATGCTTTTGAGACTTTCACCTGAAACAACCTAAGAGAGCCCTTTACAGCACATCCAAAAGCTGATAAGCCACAGCCCATCTGCTCAAAAGATGTCATTCTGCACATGGGTGACAGCACAGCCACAAAGGGCCAGCCATCAAGGGAGCACTGAGCTCATGCAGTGTGCTCAAAGGAACCACACAGTTTGTTCTGTCTGACTGCATACATGCCAATCCCTCTAAGTCACTGGCTGGGGGGAGCACAGCATCCCCACCCTACCCGCTCCCACCACTCACAGTTCCTTAGCCATCATTAAATCCCACACCTAAGACGCTTTTTTACAGAATACCCACCTCCCTGAAAAGGTATTGACCACAAGCACACCCTGAAGATGAGCACACCCCCTGTAATGCCCTAATAACACAGGCAGAGCTTCAGCACGATTTGTGGGTACATGCTCTTGACCACGGAGTCAGGAGAGGCAAGGCCCCTGTACAGCAATTCTCATTGAGCTGCTGTCCCAGCTGCTGGAATTAGTAACAGCCAGCTGATTACATATGTGCCTCACCACTGACTGATTCTGCTGCCTGAAGAGGTACAAGCATTTGTTTGAAGCTTCACCCTACATTTGGGGGTGCTGTGAGGATTCTCAAGAGACTAAAAAACATACCCTGACAATCTCATCTTTCCACCATAAGGGAGAGGGGCTTGTGTCTCGCCAGCTGTCTGTTGCTTCTTCCTCCCTGGTCAAAATTGACTGAAGGGCTCAAAAATACTTCTGTTTCCTTTCCCTATGAAGGGCCCAAAAATACTTCCGATTCCTCTTCTTAACCCGAGGAGCGCACAGAAAGCTCATTTCCTGAGAACAGGTTGAAAATAAGCTAACAAACCTTAGAGATATTTTTGCCTTGCGACAATCCCAGTGACACATCTCACCCAGCACAGAGACAGCTGACACCAGAGTTCAGATGACTCCAAGCTTTGCCCTTGGGATGTCAAAAGAGCCCTGTGATCCATGTGCCTAGGAGAGCACAGGAACTGCTGCCGTGTAAGAGGACAACAGCGCGTTTCAATCAACAGGGTCTCTGGCACTGACCTCCATCGGTTTCTTCAGAGAAGGGCATTAATGCCTAACTGTGCAATGTTATACTGCAGAGGAAAATTTCTTCCTACCCTCAGCGGGTGATCAATTTGACAGGAGGATCCATGGCACTTGTAATTGTTACCCAAGCTGGTGAAACTGCAGGTGTTACTCTTATTCATCTGTGACTAATCCATTTTTTACCTTCACTAGCCCCTGTATGCCATCAATAGGCTGTACTTTTCTACATTCTAGTCAGCACTCTGGAATCTACAATCCAACAGGTACAAAACATGGGTTGATAAATAACAGGGCTTGTGTTTCCCCACTGTATTTTTCAGTTCACATGACAATTGCATGAAAGAGCAATTCAAATACAGAACAGGATGCAGGGTTTGACTTATTCTGGCTCCCAGGACACCTGGCCCAGAGAGGGGAGGGGAAAAAAATTAAAATGAAACATTTCCTGCTACTCCTTTCCGCAGCAGAGTTCAGCCTGTGGAATCCACTGGCACAGGAGATCAAAGGAGGAATGTCAAACAACAGGTGACTAGCATCTTTCAGCTAACAGCTGACACAATAAAAAAATGGCAAGATTCAGCTAAAGACCTGTGAGAGTACGGCCTGAGATAACACACCTTTCTACAAACCTTCAAGAGATGGCCAAATGTTTTACATCTGCTAGTTTTAAAGAGTGTGCTTCCTCTCCATTCACACTATGGAAATGGTCTGTTGTTCATGTGGGGAAAAGGAAAGGATGAGAAGTACAAGTGACAGGGTTTTACCTGATGGCAGGTGATGAGCAAAGCTGTCCATACAAAGAAACCTGAGATAGCCTGAGCAGCAGTGGTCATGAGGAATATTGGCTGCTCCACAGCTGTGGGGCTGCCATCCTCCGGCATCCAGGAGAAGTTAGGAGCCACAGCTGGAGTGGTGGCAGTTGACCCCAATCTGGGGGCTGCAGTGACATCAGTCATCATAATCATGGTGCCTTTTGGTGTGAGGTTCCAGCTGGGATTGCTAAAGAGCTGCCCACGAGCCAAGACCTGTCAGGGAAGAGAACCACAAAGCAATTGAACCCAGCTGAAAGGAGTCAGGAATGTAATAGAACTTTGCATCTCTCACATGCCTTTCACCAGGCTGCTCACATGTTTTGTGAACAGGACCTGGGTAAGTCTGCCACTGCCACCCCTTATGATGTAATAGATCATGTGGTACTCAGGAACCTCTGGCAGCCCCCCAGAGATCATGAAATCTGGCCACTGCCATCATCACCAACCTTCTGCAATAAAAATATATAAGATGAATACAGCATTGACCAGAGATCACAGAATCATAGGATGGTTTGGGTTGGAAAGGACCTTAAAGACCATCTAGTTCCAAGCCCTGTGCTCTGGGCAGGGACTCCTTCCACTACACCAGGCTGCTCAGAGCTCCAACAAACCTGCCCCTGAACACTTCCAGGGATGAAGCATCCCTAGCTCCTCTGGGCAACCTGTGCCTGTCTCACCTCACTCACAGCAAAGAATTTCTTCCTAATATCTAATTAAGCCTACTCTCAGTTTAAAGCCATTTCCCTTAGTCCTATCACTACACACCCTTGTAAAAAGATCAGAAGGAAGTATCTAAATCATCTGTACTGGAAGATGACAGGCACAGCTCTATTTTCCATAAGAGTACAGGCTATTCTGCTGTGTCCTAGTGTCGTGGTTAGCCTGCCAAGCAGCAACAAGCAACAAGAACATGTGCCACAGTGTCCCTGTGCAGGAAGGGGGCAGAGGGAAGAGTATCCTAATTCCTCCAGCAAGCAATGCCCACCTCTCCTATAGCCATGTTGAAAACCACACTCAGCCCAAAGCACCCTCATTGAAGGATACGCACTGAAAGCTCTTCTCACTTTACAGTGTAAACAGCATTAAAATCATGCTTTTACCAAAATTTGTTTGGCACAGTACATTTAGCCAGCCTGTTACTAATTTTACTAACTCTGCATTGTTTTCTACATGATGTGCATTTAACCTGATTGGCTTTTAAAAGCCAGATAACACATAAAAACACATGCTGAACATAAGAATATGCAAGATTTCAAAACAGCGTGACCCTTGGCCATTTCCTGGATAAAAAGCTATCTTCTTTCACTGAAACAAATTCTTGAAGGTCTAAGATCTAAAGTAGCTACTATTTTCAATTTGGTCATAGTGTGACCTCTGGCTTGTAGGAAGATAATCCACTTAAACCAAGATCACAAGCAAGCAGCCATTGGTTCTAACCATTAGAAGAGCTGCTTCTGATGCAGCTATCAAAGGGAACAGCATAATATTGCCTCCTTCTGATAACCTCCTAATATTTTTCAGAATAGCACTTCTATAAAAGCTTAAGTCATTGCTCTTACACAGGCCTTTATGATCAGTGGATGGAAAGGGCTTTAGAAAGGCCAATGATCCACTGCCACAGATTACAGCTGCACCAGGGAAGGACAAATCTGTCATCTACTGACAGGTTGTTACAGAACACAAAAGAGAACATATATTCACAGAGGAACTGCCCGAGCCCTGCTTCACCTGAAGCCACAGCACAAGCTAGGGAACAGGCACCCAGTAAGCAGAGTGCCAGTAGCAAGTCCTTTCCACATGCACGCTAAGGCATGAAAATGGCCCCTTGCACACAGGCTTTTCCAAAACACACACTCGTATCACTGGTGTGCAGCAGTCTGACATTACCTAATGTCACACTCCACCTCCTTTCTGCTTTCTTCCATGGGGGAAAAAGAAAAGTCCTGGGAAATACCCAGATTTGTTTAAGCATATCTTACTATAGGTGGAGCTGCACGAGTGCTGTGCTTTAATTTATAAACTAATAATCGAACTTGGCTTTTATTTGTTCTTTCCAGTTATTTTTCCAAAAGATCCCAGCTCTGAGTTACAGCTTTCCCTAACTGCATGCACAGTAGGATAATCCCTTTCCAGTCCGGATCAGTACAGGAAATGTAACTTAAGTTTTGAGCTTCTAAACATACACACATTTCATTATCTATACTCTATCTAAAAATTTGGAGAGCTGGAGGCTGAGTAGAGATGTCACAAGTTAGCAAGGCTTTTATTGCTTTTAAAAGAAAGGGATTTCTACTCAAGTAACTTCTGAAGCATCTGAATATGCACAGTGCTGAGAATGCTTCCATAAAGCTCAAAAAGGGCTCATCTAAAATGAAATCAGAGCAGATGCACCTGTGGTTAACCTAGCTCTAAATAAAGTCCAGCCAGCTGCAGTCCTGCACATCCCAGTGCACTTTGGGAGCTATGCAAGACAGGAAGCTGCTAAGCCCTTCCAAAAGTTCATGGGGGAGAGGATCTGTACAGCAGACCACAGGTGCGAGGAGGAACTGGACCTCCACACTTCAGCTAATCAAATCACATCAGCAGCACAGACCCAAATGCAGCAGCAGCAGTAACATCAACAGAACTGAGGATCTGAAAGGGAATTCTTCTGTGTCTCTGCATTCATTTTAAAATAAGTGGAAACAGCAAAAAGTGATCAACAAGCATTTTGTCATGACGGGTTATGCATTCATAAGCAAGGTCAGTCATAAACTGAAGTTGTGTATGTAATCTTAACACTGCCCCCCTGTGATTATACATCAACATTAATTACAGGATTGTGCATTAGTCTTCACCTAATCCCCTTCAATTCACACAGTCATTGAAATTAATAACTTTTTCCACCTCTGTGTTCTGAAAGAAAATATACAAACTCATTTACAAAACAGGGCTTACATCTACCCAAGCCACCTCACCCATGAGCACTCAGGGTTGCCTGAGGACAGTATTTTATTTCCTTGACACCTTCTATTGGTTCTATGCATTTGTTTGCAGTTCATTCTCTTTGCTAGTGAAACATGAAGGAATGCTGTACTCCAAAATCCACAAAATTAACATAAACCTTCCAAATTATCCCTTCTAATCTCCTCAAGTCCCACACATCACAGCTACAGTGACAGGTATAAGCAGTGCACAAAGCTGTTGTTATGAAATTCTACTGTATGCAAGAAGCTGAAGCTGTAAGAGCAGTTCCAGTCTACACTTAAGAAACAGCACAGATGACTGGAGCCTTAACCAGGAAAGTGGATTTCAGCTCATTCACTACCACCAGCTCAGTCTGCTAGCTTCTGCCGTGTTAAAAAGAGCATTGTGAGGGTGGGCTGTGGCAACTCTCTCAAAAGGCCTTGCTTCTGAGATGCCTCTTCCCACTGTGCAACAGGACACAAGCCCAGTAAAGGTGGTGCCTGGGAACATGTCACAAAAAACATACTGCCTTGATAAGCCACAGATCCAGTACCTTGGTATCAGCAGCTTCCCTCTTACCTGACACTGTGAATGTGCTTTGACACTTACTTCTTGGACACCCATCTCCATCACAGCCCAAGTCAGTGCCACAACACACTTTCCTGCTTACTCTCATGCCTGGGTAAACAGCCATAAAGCTATTCCCTATTCACCTCCATCAGCTCCTGTGGAGCCCCATCAGCTCCTGTGGAGCCCCATCAGGCTGTGATCTCTTTCCTGGTGCTCCTCCCAGCTGGCTGTATTTCTCTGTTGTTTCTTGCGCATTTTAAGCTCCCTGGGACAACCATCTTTTTGTTCTCTGTCCATACAGTTCCCAGCACTGCAAGGTACCAAACCACGAGACTTGACATTACCATATGTCAAATCAGGGGCATTTGGAAACTCAAATTACGAATGCAATACAAACCAATCTAATGCATAATTAATTTTGAAGCATTTCTTACTCTTCTTCCATACCCTGTTTCATCCTCCACCTCATTGCTTTCAATTCAAGGGAGAGTAAAGTTCCTTGCACACTTATTCTCCCTCTCTGGAGAGCTCTCCCAAACATATCAAAGGAAAATATTTCAACACCTCTAAATTTCACTCTTGGAGCTTTCCCCATCTCCAAGTGACTACCTTGCTCCCCCCGGAGGTAACCTGCAACATAACAGGACCAGAACAGAGAGCCAGGAAAAGCTTCAAACCTTGGAAACTGGAAAGAAGCACACATAAAAGCACACATCTACATAAACACATAGGGCTTTTGGACGCAGGTTAGGTGTATTCCAGGACGGCCACAGGAAATGTGGATCAGAGCTGGTATGATTCTTCTACATGGGTTACAGGAGCTTCGGCAGTGCTGAGGTCTGTGTGAGGTCTATACACAGCCACCTCCCAACATGGAAGGCAGAGGTCACACCCCCATCCCCTACAAGCTGTCCCCTGCTCCTGCCCAGATGTCATTACAAGTTATGTACATTAGAGCAAGACAAGGCCTTGTGCTGCCAGGGCATTAGCTTAAACACCAAACTAGTACCTCTTACACTATCTAACACATCTTCTGAAAACACTTCAGGGGTATTAGGGGGGACTCTCAGTGCAAGAAGGGGAAAAGAAAATGAAACAAAGTCTGTGCTATTTCTATCAAGATAACCATCCTGATAAATAACCCAGAGATGCAGAATACTGTTACTAATACTCTTGATAGAAAGAAGCTCCAAATGGCACGGGGACCAGTTCTCTTAATGACACCACACAGATGTAAAGTAGCAGGGATGTGTTCACATGGCCTGCATCCACAGAAAAAACAGCACACTAATTCTCCATCAGGAGCAGATTGCCAGTCCTGTATCTTTTGGAAACAGAGACCTCCTGTCTCCAACATTAAGATGGCAGCTTCTTCTGCTGAAAAAAAACTCAAAACAGAAAACAGACAAGATGTGGCAAAAGTGAAAACAAAAAAAATTCATTTTTGGCTTGCATAAAGGCATGGAAAATGTTACCACTGAGGAGGAGCTATTTCTACATAAAGATAAACAAATATAAATATGAAAACCTCACTTCTGACGCAACAAAGTGGAGTAAGAGGAGGGAAGAAAGGTTCAGGCATGGTACTTCGGTTCCATGGGGTACATCTGAATATTCAACCACAGTCTAGTAGAGGAGGAGGTATTTGCCTGCTCTGAGCAAGACCTACCCCAGTGCCAATAGGAAAAGAACCCCAAACGACAGGACTCAGAAGCTGTTCTCTCCCATCTGCAAACATAATCTGTGTTTTTAAAATAGATCATCTCATCCGAGGCTGAAAGTATTTAATTTCTAAACTGCTGAGTGAGCAAAGAATGATACACAAAGCTACCCCATGAAAGAGTCTTAACAGCTAAGCTGCTTCTGCTGTGCAAGGCACAAACCAAAAAAAATCCACACACAACCTGGCTGCAAGGTTCTCCTGGAGAGCTACATGACAGGACAATGTTCTTCCTTAAAACCTACTCCACACTTACATTGCTTCAAATATCCACCATACTGAACTTTGTTAAAATACCAGAAAAACATTTTCCATTCCCCTCGAATTCTTATTCCTCCAAGAGTTTCTCCATTAAATTATCTTTATTCTGGATCCAAAAAGGCCAATACAGAAGTGCCATGCAGTAGATAAATCAGAGTCTTAACTTTCTGCATTTATTAGGACACAAGCAAGAGCTTTATATTAGTGAAAACAGCAGCTTAATGTTTTTTAACAATGTGCCCTAGACTTACAAGGAGTACAAAAACACAGGACAAAATGGTTCAAGGTTTATTTTAGACTATTTTAATTATAACAATGCCTAGAATTGCCAACTGGGACCAGCTCTTTCTATTGTGCTAGGTATATATGATAAATAATTAATGTAAGGTCTTTTCAACACCCAAAGAGATGGTACCACCAGCTGGCAAAAGAGAGGAAAAGGAGCAGGTAGATAGGACAAAATAGCACTACACAGTAAGAGTCACTGGCACAGCTGAAATCAGCTATAGCAATCCAAGAAAAATCAAACACTTTTACATTTATTACTTCCTAAATTGCTTTTGCTCTCTGGGGTGGCATCTAGTTTACTTAGCTATGAGACATGAAAAGGTCCCAACAGTGCATTTTTAAGCTCTCCAGCAGCACTCCCAAAACAATCGGAGTTAAGTATGTGACCTGGCAGGCAATTTTAACTAGTAGAACTCATTTACATTTTACTGCTCATGCTGGGCAAAGCTTTCTTAACTTCAAGTCGGTGAAAGTCACCCCACAACACACACCTGACACACAGGCACACACGGGTAACTCTGAACACACATGAGCAATGCTGTGCTCAGTCACAAGACGGGCACTCACCAGACTTACAAACACACGCAGTGCTGCATCTGCTGCACTCCACGACAGCTTAACGTGCTTGTCTGTCTGCACAACAAATGCAGATCCAAATGCAGTTCTCCTCAGTGTTATTTCTTTAGAGGAGTGAGCAGTCTGAAGAGATGCCCCAGTCACAAATTCACAGCTGTCAGTACAGTCAGTGAAACAAGGGGAAAGTGTCACTAGGACAGAAGACCAGTAGGGTCAGCAAGAGTGGGGCAGGGAGCCATTAGCTCAGAAGCAGAAGGTAGAGGAGTCAGGCACCTAAGGAAGACTAAACCACAGGGCAAGGTACACACCCACTAAGCCATACTCAAGAGGTGATCTGATGCCTACATACACATAAGACCGCACTGTAAACACAAACAATTTAACCTTCAACAAGGTCACACCCCTATGTTCCTCATTTTAGGGAAATTAAAACCTGAAAATACCACAAAAATCTTCTGCACTTGCAGCTCACACAGCCCCCACCCATTTTACTAGCCCATAGTCATCCTAACAGAAGCTTCCCCTCCCCATGCGCTTATTAAAAAACTCAGAATTAACAACAAAACCCTTTTACCCTGAGCCATGCACTCTTCTTTCCAGAGTTTTTTTCTGCTCTATTAATTTCTGTTGTCTCACTGTATTTGCACAGCCCTCCTCCCCCCATCCTCCTCCTCTTTTTTTTTTTGTGTGGACTGACCCACATTGTGATAGGTCAACATCTAACATCCAGTCCCTTTTTTGGAAGGAGACAGGAAAGAAAAGGGGAGGGAGAGGAGGAGAAGAGATGTTCCCCAACGTTCTCTCTCCTTTGAGAACAGGATCAAACACACTTGGGCCATGCACTGCATCCCTTTCCCATACTCCCAACAGCCCAACTCCACACAAACCAGGCAAGCCCTCTGCTCCCAGGGGAGAAACACAAAAAGACTATAAAGATATTCTGCAATTGGCAGAGGGGAAAGAGGCAAGAAGAAAAAAGGATGTGTTGTAAACAGTTGTGTCCACATGACAGAGGATGTTTGCATTTCATTTTCCAAACTTTGAAGAACAAAGTCAAATCAGAACTTACACCACCACCACCTGCACTCATTGTTTCCCACCTCTGAGTGCCAAGACAGGGTAGACAACAGTTTTAAAGTTACCACAGGGTATAGTTTCTTTAAGAAGAATCAGAACTCAAACTCTACAGCAGCATGGAAAAGTATTGAACTTGTGGCAGTCACTCACAAAGGAAGTTTTTCTAATACATTAGGGTATACTTTTCCACACAGAAGATGACATATAGAATCTATCAGATCAGATCCATACTTCAATTTAGCAAGTAAATGAGCTGAAAGAACCAAGACATCTTATCACAGTTCTAGGCAACTGTGCAGTGGTGCATATGAGGGCAATGGCACATCTGACTTCCCCAGCAATCATTCTCTGATGCAGACATGTAGCAGTGATGAACACTGCAGAAGTAAAATCAGTGATTCTCAACAAAGCACACAAGGCCACACTCACTATAAAGCCATTTTGTTATTGCTGCAATTACAAATGATTGGCGCTTTTTTTTTTTGTAGTTTGTTGCTCATCTTTTTTTTTTTTTCTTTTTTTTCTTTAAACCTCTGAAAAAAAGACACAAACATCCTTCCTAATTCCCCAAAATCATGAACTTCTAATTTCATTGCTCCTATCTAACATTAGCCCCTCCACACTTCTCTCCTGCCCTGCTACTTCATCAAGAAAAATAAAAATCCTACAGAGGCAAAGTTCTGAACGCAGAATTAGGAGCTTTGTATTCCTGGACTCATGGGAGTCTCTCTATCCCAAAAGCCATCAGCAGCAATGCATTTTCTCTATATAGAAAAAATCACACCAAGCATCAACCTTAGAGGGTGCATGCTTAAAAAAAAGGACAAATCTTCAACTCAATGTTTCCAGACACTCTGACATTAAATTACCCAGTTGCATGAAGTTACCTGAAAGGGAATTTGTATTAATGACTTTTGGCTTAAGACTCTTGTAAAGTCAGTGCCAATCAGTCACTGGGAGGGGGGAAAGGAAGTCTGTAAGTCAGGAGAGTTTGCAGGAGGGAAGCAGTCACTCCCAGCTGACAGGACAAATAGCTGCAAATAGCTTCACCCACCACTAATCAGTCTTTCATAGCAAAACTTGCAAGGAAGAGACAAGATATGGTGAGCCACGAAGAGACATTCACTCACTTCTAACCTGCCTCTTGAGGTGACTGACTTGTCCATGTTCATTTCAAGTAACCTGAACAGAGGCACAGCTACATTACTGCTGCTGAGGCTGTATCTGTGTTGGAGATGACCAGGCAGCTGCAGGCTCCCAAGCAATCAGCTCAGCAGCCTCCAATAGCATCCATGTCATGTTCTGCAGCCTGAGGAGGGAACACTGGGTCAGCAAGGTCAGCTTTTAAGGTATTATTTCATCTCATCTCCTTGAAGCCTCACTGCTGCACTACGTAACATGTTGCAGTCATTTTCTTTGCTGAACCAGAGGGACCTTTTTTTTACTGGTGAGTTAATCAGGGACCACATGTACAAAATACCCAGGCAGAGATGGACGCTTTGGGGCTAGACAAAAAATGTGAGGCTCTGTGCTCTTGGTCACTCTTCCTTATACAACATCCTCAAATAGCTGATCCTTTTGGTATCATCAGACTGCCAGGCGCTGTGACTGTAAGATAGTAATAGCAACATTCCCATCCTTTCAATACAGAGACAGACTTGAGGGTGGGGAAACAAACATCCAGGTACTGTATGGGTTAATACTGCAGGTAGAATGTCAGTTATTTCCCTTTTCAGGTTTCCTCTGAATTATGCCCCTTGGGGGCTATAAAGACCTGGTCAAACCCAGATACAGCACAGTTCCTGAGCAGCTTGCCTATACACTGCATTTTTCCTGGACATAGCTTGCTCTGTTGCCTTCCCAGACATGTTACTTACAGAATCAGAAATAAAACCCCATGGAGGTTGACCTGATTTTTAAAGAGAGAGAACCTGGCTATGAGCAAGTACTCCAGCCCCCATCTCTTCTTAGAGGAGACAGACTCTGAGGTGAGACTCCTGCAGGGTGCCTGCAACTCAGGGCTTTAGCTGGCAGAATTTCACTTCCAAAACCTTCCTGGGGAATTGCTGCTCTGAAAACAAGTCCAGATGCTCGCCCCAAAAGTAGTCCATAAAGAGAAAGAAAAAAAAAAGCTAAAAAGAAAAACAGAAGAAAATGGGGGAGGGGAAAAAAAATACCCCAAACCCCCTACTATAAGGGTGTTTTCAGTTCAAGCACTATAATATTTTAGCTAAGTGTTTTAATACATCTTATCACGGTGTCAAACTGCTTTCAGAGTCCCAAGCGCTGTGGTAGGGTGTGATGTCTTGACAGGAAACCGCTCTTCCACCACAAGAAAGCAAACCCCAATGCGTCTGGGAAGAAGCGAGAACAGCGCACAACAGACACAGCGCTCCAAGCAAACAGCCGGGCAAGCCAGCACACAAAACTCCAACTCGGTGCTATTCTCTACTACACCTCAAATTTCCAGGGCCTCGACAATCAATCAATCAATCACAAACTCTAAAGCAGAGAAGAGCTTCTGCCCCCAGCCAGGGCTGTCCAGTAACATCCAGCTGCTTTGTTACACGGGCAGCCAGCAGCAGGCGTGTACTAGAAAAGTCGACTGTACAAAGGTTAAATGCAATTTCTCTCTGAGGCTGTGCTATCCTCTTCATATAGTAGACAGACCAACCTGTACATTCACTGCTGCTTTCCTTGGTTTCCTCAATATTAGGCTGGAAACACTGAGAAAACAAGTCATTGCAGGGACAGTTCAGAATCAGCAAGTCTGATTTGAAACTTCATGTTATACTTCAACCTTCAGTCAATACAACACTGGGCTCTTGAAACAGCTAGGACCAAACAACAAACATCTCCTGAGGAATTCACTGTTTCCACCAGACATTGCTGCAAGAGCTCTAAGATATCCTTAGAGCTGCTGGAAAATGAAACAGGCACTTCTGCTAGAAGGAGCAGGTAACAGTTTATCTCCCTCAATGCAAACAAAAGCCAATTAAAAACAAAACCAAAACAGGAAGGGAGAAAGAATGAAGGGTAAGTTCCTCGCATGGAAATTAAAAGGTTGTCATCTTACACCAAAACATGACTATTAGATGTTTTAGTTAATTCAGTAGTAGAACTGGGTAGAAAAAGGGATTATCTTTTTTGAGGGGGAAGGAGGTGTTTTAAAAGTTATTTTGTGCTAGAAAAATAACCCACCCACCCTTCCTTTCTCCATGAGAAGAAAAGAACCCTAATCCCACAATTGCAAAAGCTCACCTCCCAGCCTGCTACCAGCAAACAGGCAAAGAACTTGACAGAGAAAAAGGCAGATTTCTAGCTGGATTCTGTCAAATGGTTATTAGACACCAGACAGCTCAGAATGCTTTTGCTATGCCAAACCAGCCAGTCACACTGAACTTCATTTTCTGACCGGTTTACCTAAGAACCTTCCCCTTTTGACTGCCATGTGTCCTAAGGAGACAGACAAACTAAAGTCCAAAAGGTGCCCAGTGGTTGGGAGGTGCTCATCCCCTTGCCCCGTGTCTCCAACACACAACCCATTCAGCACTCTGAACTGATTGTAGAGACCTGAGCAGGTCACAAAGAAAAATATCTGCCCACACCACTGAGCTGGTCAGAAACGCTGACTTCAGTAGTAAAGCTTCCCAATCATTTTGCAGCAAGACCAAATCGCTCCTGCTCCAGATGCAGAGGCACCCACCTGCTGCTTCCATGCCACCTAGGGTTTACAGCACAACCGTAATAATGATGGTATTAAGGACCTAAAAACCTGCTCCCCTAGACCAGAGCAGCTTTGAAGCCTGTTTTCTTGGGGACAATAGTGAAAAGAAAGCCTGAAGTAGGCCTTTCTGGGATACCTTCACCATAAGAAAAGCTCTCCTAAAACCCCTGTTGTTTAGTACTTAGCCAACATCCTAAAAGCATGAGAGTTTATTTTTTTGCCAACAGTATCACACAAATACAAACCTTTAGTATTAGAAACCTGAATAACATGACCATTTCTAGAGAAATCTGTGTCCCCTTTTAGGGAGGCTGCTAAGCTCTTAGACCAAAGGGTAACGTCCAGCAACACAAGTTCAAAGGCACAGTAAACTGCTGTATTAAAAGAGCCAAGTCTTTGTTAGTGGGATGTATGCTCTATTACATTTTCATTGATTGTTTTCTTTTTTTTTGCAGGATAGGAAAGCCATTTCTATTTACCCTATTAGCCTTTGCTCTAGTATTGATCAATGTCTTCTATTTTTATTTTTAACAGAGGTAGACAGTCTTCTCTCTGGGGAAACCTGTCTTCATGTCTTCAATAATTACTCCTGTTCAAGTTACTTACATGGCAAGAACAATTTCAAACTTTCTGTAAGCAAGAGCCATCTTCACTATTTCCTCTAGATTTCCCACTCCTCCTCCTCCGCCCACTCTTGACAGCTTCAGAGTGTTTCAGGCAGCTTTCATAGAGCTGTCCCTGAAATCACTCTAGTCCCTTTCCACAATTCATCAGAACTCAGTCACGCACATGTTCTTCCAAAGCCCTCCTTCAACTACATGCCACAGCTGCCAAGGCTGAATTTAGCCCTCACAGAGCAATTGAGATTGCTCGAGACACCACGAGCATCCAAACAAGACCCACCACAACTCACCTACAGTGCAAGAGAACACAGGCACAGTAACAGCCTCCTCACACACCTACCACACCAGCACATGCACGAGGCGTCTGTTAGTCCACCCAGCGTGAACCAAAGGAAACGCGGCAAACACAAGCTGGTGCCCACCACGTAACCGCTGTCTATTGAGCTCCCAGCCCACCCAGGACCAGACACACCCGTGCAGACAGTGACACCCACCCAATGGCACCAAAGAGCGTGACAGCACTGGGGAACGAGGGGGCTGTGCTGGTGCGTGTGCATGCAGAGGGAGAGTGAAACAGCTGCAGCAAGGACAGGTTGCGGGGAGGAAAGGAAAGGAAGGAATTAGGTGGGCTGCACCAGGGGTGGGGGCGAGGTTGTGGGGGCTGCACTGGGAGGCTGTAGCGAGACGCGGGGGTGGGCGGTGTGCGCGTTGGTATGGAGGCCATGCGGGAGGAATGTGCGCGGAGGGGGAATGGCGGGGGCAGCCCTGAGAAGAGGGCGCACACCGAGGGGCAATGGGGCGGAAGG
>VZSE01006234.1:808799-833484 GCA_013398275.1 Promerops cafer
CGCCGGCACCGGCGCGGGGACGCGGAGGCCTCAGGAGCCCATGGCGACGCCGGGCCCAGCCCGGCCCTCCCTCCGCGCCTGCGCACGGCACCGCGCGCACCGCCCACTACCCGGGAGGGAGGGGAACAGGGTGACGTCACCGCTCCTCTCTTAAAGGGGCAGCGCCGCCGCGGCGGGTGACGCGGCGTCTTTCCGCAGCGCTGGGCGGAGGCGCGCACTTCCCGGAGCCGGGCGCCCGGGCGGGCCAGCGATCCAGCAGCTGTTCTCGCCCGCCAGACCGGCTAAAGGCAGTACTGGCCTCAGGAAGAGCCTCTCCCAGGCAGATTTCCACCCGACCTCAGCGCCGATTTCCCCCAAACCCCGAGTGAAACAAACACAGGGAGAGTTGTTGGAAACCAAAGCCGTGCCTCTACTCAAGTCTGAACAAGGCACTCTGAGTCTAAAAAAAAAAAAAAAAAAAAATCAAAAACATCCAAGCCAAAGGAAGAAAGAAAGTAAATGCACCACGCCCTAGACCGTTTAATACGACTGTGTTAGCAAAAGGAGGTAACATCCTACCCGAGATAGGTTGATGATTTTCTCCTGCTGCATCTTGAATGGGCATCCCTTGCCCATCTTGAAACTGATATGGAGCTGCTACCACACATGGCCCAGAATGGCAGCACATTCCCATTCTGTCCCGGGCCAGAACTCCTACCCCTAACACCCCCATTGCTCCTGGACCCTGCTAGATCACGGCTCTGCTGCCTCCACCACGCTGCAGGGATGGCAAAGTTGCCTTGTACACAGGAAACGTTCCCCTTTCTCACAGAAAACGGGATTTACAATGGAAAAAGTCCAGTTCCATTCTGATCTAGCAAAAGCACGCTCAAACTGGAGGCAGGACAAATGCAGGGTAGAGGTAACTGCAGAATACCCCATACCCCTGGAACTACCTTCCTCTTCCCATCCCTCCTACACTCATCTCTGGAGCTGGAAGACCCACGCAGCAGGGAAACAAAGGAACAGCTCTTCCTGGCCAGCTGGCAGAGGACAGGCTTGGAAAGAATTTGCAAAGTCACCAAGATCCATCATTTATTCCCAGCAGGTGCTTCTGAATATAAGTTTCAAGGGTTTGACAGAGCCTGGAAGAAACAGGCCTCTCATCAGGATAATGCAGGGATGCGTAACTATAGGAGCAGCAATTTAGAAATAAATCAGTATTAAAATTTAGTATTTTACTGCCAGACTGGTCAGACAACCCAAGGAGGAGAAACCCAAACAAACCACACCACTGCAGACACCAAAGCAGCAGGTGCCACTTCACAGGGAGCTCAGTCTGTTTGCATCAGGCACCGCACTGTTGTCAAGTGCTCCACGCCCCTCTCCTTCAGGACTTAGGTTTGAAGAAAGCAAAAACCACAAAATCCAGGGTCCACCTCTGTCGAAGTCAGCGCACACCCAAAGCCAACGGCGTGGAAAGGCCCATCCCTCTCTCCTCCTCAAGGCCAGACACATGGGACACCAGAGGTTCAGATCCAGGAACCAAGAGATCCTGAATCAGATTTCACATAACTCTCGCCTGTTCCAAGGCTGCAACTGCAGAGATCAGCTCAGGTTTATTTTTAGGCGCTCCAGTCCTGTGCCTTTTTTTTCCAGTAATGCTGATCAAACTTGTTCCTGGAACTCAGAAACAGGTTCAGCTGCAAGACCATGCTTCCTGTGTTTAAGATGTGACTCCCAGAAAAGATGCCAGGGCCATTAAAGGAAGAAATGACAGATGCCGGCGTCACTTTATCATTTTCTACTTTATTACTTCAAATTAACAACCACGATAAAGCTCAAAAAAGTCCAATATTTACACAGGAAAAAAGTACAAAATCCCCCCCAAAGTTCTTCAGGTTTTTTTTTGTTTTTTTAAATTACAAAGTAATAAAAAGTTTTGCTCTTTAATTAAAAAAAAGAGAGAGACAGTAAAAGGGGTAAAGGAATTAGGAAAAAAACAGGGAGGAAAAATAAAGTGTTAAATAGAAAGGGTAAAAACAAACAAAACAAAGACTAACCCCACCCTCCCCGCCCTGCCAACAACCCATCGGCTCCACACTACAGTGACAGTGTGTCTGCTACAGGCCATAGGTCGCAGTGGTGATCATTGTGTTTCAAAGCCCCAAGTGCCACAAAGCAGCTTGAGTGTTCCTAAATTATATTTAAAAACAACTAAAGTGGGGGGGAAAAGGGGGGGGAGACGGGTGGGAGAGGGCAGGAGGGGATTGTGCATGTATTGGTGGATCTTACTTGGGGTTGCATGAGGAGAGAGCAAGAACCATCGCTCTGAAAGAACTCCAAACTCCAGTTTCTGTGCGCCCCTCTCTTCTCCTCAAGTCCCACACTCTCTCCGCAGGAATTAAAACAAGTTTTAATTAAAAAATAAAAATAGAAAAACACGCACAGCCAGACGAAAAAAAAGACCCCACTGCAGGGATGAGAAGTATATTTCTCCCTGTATGTCAGCTCCAACAATCCCATCCTCCATGGGACCAGGTGCCTCTCCAAAGAGATCCCTCAGTGCGTGAGGACCGCTTGGATCAGGGAAGGCTGGCACTTCTCCCAACAGCCAAAAAAGAAACCGCAGAGAAGCCACCCAAGGAAAGGAAGCCCGAGTCAATTATTAGGCTGTTGCCACAATTCCCCTCACAGCTTAAAATGTGTTTAATGCTTGAGAAAATAAATTCTGTTATAATAATAAAAATCAGACTTCTACCATCAAATGTGGCTGGAATCTGATTCCCTCCTGGCCCACAAGGCTCCTGAAAAGAACAAAAACAAAAAAAGACCAAAAAAACACCTCACCCACCCACCACCACCAACCCCTGCCCTCAGAAAAAAAGGAGAGCAAAGTTTAAATTTATATGGCTAGAAACCATATGATTTGAAAACAATATTAACAAAAAAAAATTAAAGCAGGAGAAGATATCCAAGAAGAAGAAAAATAAAAGATAAATCAAAACCAGGAGCAGAGTCAGGAGAGAGAACTGAGGGTAGCTAGTGGGGGCAGCGGTACAGGCTGGGGAGTGGTGTTCCCACACGGCTCCCACGTCGACAGCTCCTCGGAGGTGCTCACGCCGGGGACAGGTGGCCCTCTGGAAACGGCTCACACCAGCACGGGGGCACAGCTCGACTCCTCATCGTTGGCAAAAAGAAATTCTGTTGGGTTTTTTTGTTTGGGTTTTTTTTTTTTTGTCTTTTTTTTTTAAGGTTTTTGTTTGTTTTTTGGGTTTTTTGTTTTTTAAAAGAAAAATACAGTGAAGACACTAAAAAGAGAATTCAAAAGAGAGAAAAAGGCAAGAGATGTTAGGAGTAAAGGCTCTTCCCAGCACTTCCATTGCCAGTTGGAGCATAACAAATCAAATCAGCCCTTTCTTCTACACTCCTGCCTCCCCTCAGAGTTACCTTGCCCAGCTATTGTCTTTTCCTCTACAAGAGGCACTCAGTAGCTGTACAAAGTCTTGCACACTTGATTACCTGCTCAGCACCCTCCACCCCAACACTGTCACACTGCCAAGAAAAGCATTCATGAGGAACTAATGAAATGGCTCCCCAGCCCAGCACGTTCTCCACCCTTCCTATCCTCCCAGAGAAATGGAAGGTACCTTTACACCCAAGACAATCTGTTCCCTCAAGGTTTTGGCAACCAACCTTATTCTTACCTCTGAAGCCAAAAAACATCTCAAAGTAAGGTGAAAGGAAAGGAAATATACCAATCCCCCACAACAACATAAAGTCTTAACTTAAGGGGTTTTTTTTCCCAGCAATTCCCTCCTCGGGCTTTCCCAGGCATGAGTACAGGCTCACCTAAGCAAACACTGGTCCAGTGGCAATTGCTCCTCACTTCCCAAGGTGATCAAATGGCACACTTGTCTACAAAGGAAAAGGAAAAGTTGCTAAGGGCTGGAGAGGAAAAAAAAAGCAAAAAAGGCACCAAAACAAAGAGGCTGCGCGTTTCTCTCAGGACACCCTCCCTTTCAAGAGTTTAATGCTTTGTTTCTCCAAACGACTGTGGAAAACAACATGATGAAGGCTTACTCCAAGCAAAGCAGAGTTAAAATGGCAGTACTGAGCATGGCCTCCAGAAAATACATAACAGAAGAGCAAGGATGTAACTTGGTACCACTCCCCTCACCACACCAGAAGCTTTCAGCTCATGTCAGCTCCAGCACATCAGGCAAAAACTGCTCTGGGACCTGTAGACCTTCTGGGACACCTAGGCCAAGGCCAGGAACACTGCAGCAGGAACTCACCTGTGATGCTGAAATCCGTGACACTTCTTGCCGTCCTGTGAGGTCAGATGAGGAGACGTTGGCAGGAGCTCCTCGGTGTAACCTCATGCTGACCTTCCTCTCCCTGTCCACTCTTGAGATTGCTCTGGGGGACGTGTTGCCTGTTGGGGCAGAGAAATGTCGAGACAAGAATATCAGTCAATAGTTTTGCTTTCCAGCCAACAACAGGGGTGGCACCCTCCCCCAGCTCTCCCACCCCCCTCACCAGACTGCTGGATTCGGGAGGTGGGGGTGGAGGCCATGGGCTCGGTGACATTGCGAAGACGGTTGGCAGTGGCTCCGGCAGGTGGGCCAGGGGGCAGCGCTCGCGTGGCAGACCCTCGGAGTTGCCCCATCCTCTCCTCTCGCTCGTGCTCTCGCCGCTCCCGATCCATATCCTCAGGGTTCCGGGCTGCTCCCTGAGTAGAGAAACCCCCACACCACACACGGTTGTCAGGCAGGAGAGACAGCAGCAGCCCCGGACAGAAAACACACGGCGCTCCATCACACCAAGGAAGTTGAGCTCCATCCCCAAAACTCCCCCCGCCATCTTCCACTGCACCAAGAAAGGACCTCATTCTATTCCAAAATGAGACAGATAAGAAAGCATAAGAACTACAGCTGTTATGGCAATCCACATCTGTGTCCCAGCTCCAAATACAGTTCTCTCCTGAAAAATTATCTTTACCTACCTCTAGCTATAGATCTACTGACACACATGCTCCATCAGACACACTCACTAATACAACAGTAGCTATACCCCCAGTTAGTTATATACCAAACAACTCTGCCTCTTTTTCACTCTGCCTGGTCCCTTTGCTCAAGTTGTTCACCAGGGCTAAGCACAGACAGCAGGCAGTTTCCAACCTTCCTCCCCCATCTCCATGTCAGAAACCAACCTTGGTCCAGCCCTTTTGCCAAACACACTCACAAATTTAAGCATGTTCCAGTCAAAGACGTAGTCGTAGGAGAAGCCTTGGCGGTGGAAGAGGTTGCGGAAGAGCTGCCGCAGGTACGAGTAGTCAGGTTTATCATCAAACCTCAGTGAACGGCAGAAGTTGAGGTATGTGGAGAACTCGGCTGGAGAGAGCAGAGAACAGCTGATGGCTGTTGTTTGCCATCCAACCTCCCTGGTCCCACCACGGAGCCGCTGCAGCCTTTCGACAGCGGCTTGCTGGACCAGGACAGCACAAACACAGAGCTGTGTAACACAAACTGAGCGTGCTGGTGGCAGCACTTTGGCCACCAAAAGGACCCCATCTCTCTTTTTACCAGAGAAAATGTTATGCAGCCCTTTCTGGAGGCTTCTCCAAGCAAGACCTAGCAAGTCACAGTGCCTGCTGAAGGACAGTAGGAATGCAGGCCTAAAGAAGAGCTGGAGACGAGCTTTGGGAAGTTCAACTCAGAACAGAAGTCCTGCTAGCTCAGTAGCCTGTCATAAGCAGTGGCCAGAAGTAGACAAGAGGAGAAAGAGTGGGGCAGACACGTCTGACACTTCCACTGACATTAGCCCAGCACCTGCTTTCAGCTCCAGGAACTTCCTGATCTGGATGTAGTTCCTAACTATTTAGTAATCCTCACAGGATCTCTCTCCCACGAACTTGTCCCGTCTCTCCTCAAACTCCTGTAAGATTTAAGTATCCACAACATCTTCTGGGAAGGAGTTCCACAGGTCTACTACTGGCTGTGTGAAGAACCACATCCTTTTGTTTTGAAGCTGGCAGAAACCAGCACTGTTTCTCTTCCAATACAAAAACTGGGGCCACCAAATAATCAGCTCCCATCCAAACTTCTGTAGGCATAGCCAGAGAGTAGACTTCTATCATCTCTCTATCCATCTCTTTTTCCAGCCAACTCATTACTTGGGCAGAAGTCAACTCACCTCTGGTCATGCTTTTGGGCCTTTCCTGGGCCTTTTCTCAGTTATACCATATCCTTTGTGAAACAGTGGGATGGACCAGACCTACAAAGTGCATGCAAGGTGCAAGTGGGCCATGGCTTTATGCACACTGTTTGGGCTTCCTCCCTAGTAGCTCCTAACGCTCCCTTTCCTCAGCAACCACCGAGCACAAAGCTGATGTTTTCACAGAACCATCAATTGTAATTGCAACAGCTCACTGGTGAGTGACACTGGTCAGCCAGAGCCTACTATTGTGCACATGAGATGAGGACCAAGACTTCTCTCTGTTCTCACATACATTACTCCATGTTTACCTACAAAGAACTGCATTTGCCACTTTATTGCCTGGTTATTCCTGGTACTCCTCATTAAACAGTAAAAATTCAGCATCATCAGCATACCTTCTCAGTTCAATGCCCACCCCCCTTTAAAATGTTCACAAGGTCCTAAAGATCCCCCCTCTCAGCACTCTCATGCCCTTACTAACGTAAGGTTTGACAGTCCACAAAAACACATTTCCCACTTCTGAACCTGAACTGTACCACAACTGCTCCGTTATCCTTCTCATCACTGGTGTCAGCAGCACATCCTGGTCTGGGGTACTGGGCACTGCCCTTTAGGATTCAGGATTCCAGGGGGTTTCAGCAGGTGAACAAGCCAAGCAGCAGACAAGACAGCCATCAAGATGAGAGCACTTACAAGGGTACCCTTTGCAGAGCACCTCGATGGGCGTTGACATCTTTTTCTCGCTGATCCTCTCGTACTTTTGGCGCTTGGTGGCAGCCTTGAGGCCCTGCCAGGGCAGCGAGCCCAGGTTGAAATACATGAGCACATAACCCAGGCTCTCCAGGTCATCACGGCGACTTTGTTCTGTGAGAAGTTACAAAGGGGCAAGGAGTGAGCAGCAACCAAAACTGCTTTGGCAATCACATAGCTTTGGAGGTGAACACTGAATGGAATAACCAACCCTCTCTCTTTTCTGGTAGATAGTCAAACTTGTAGAAGACATTCCAGAGCAAATTCCTGTGATGATGGTCATACTACAAGAGTTAAGGTGCTCCTCTCCCCATACAGCCCAACCCACTTCATAACTAATGACTCTGACTACCTCCTCACTTGGACAAGCCTTAATTCACACAAGAATTTCACATCTCAAGAACTTCTGCAGCAACCCTGCCTACTTTGCTCTTCCCAGTCCCAGAGGAAGGGCACCTACACTTCCCCACCCAGAATGATTCTTCAATCCAAGGATTAGTCATGACAGAGGTAGTCACAGATAGACAAAGCTAACAGAGGTAAGTCCAGCCCTTTCAAACACATCTTCTAATTAAACTGCTGATAGTCTTTAAGCAGGGCAGAAACAAGGAACTAGGGACCCTTTCTTGTAGCGAACAACTTTGTTGATAGTTTGTTGATAGTAGAAGCCTAACATGTAATGTGCAAAGATGTCCTTCCAGCTTGGTGACATTTTTCAAGCTGTGGAGGACAGAGGCATACTTTGAAGAAAAAAATTCCCCTCCAAATGGGGAATGACTGTGTAACTGGCATCACTACCAACTCTACTCAGACCAAGGGTTGCCCTTCAGATGCCATTGGAAGGACCCATCTTTAGATGCTTACCTAAGAAACAAAATTGGCGCACAAAAAAACCCCCAACGTTTCACATTGACCTTGTTCTCTGGAATAGCCAAGCCATTTCAAGTTTCAAACTAGCTCAAGAAGGATTTGATGCAGAATCTGAACAACTGCAAATATTGCCTGGTTAACTCCTCCCAATTCTCCCAACATTGCTTGCAAATTCACCTATAAATCTTGCCAAGATTGTCTTGTTCTTGTTTCCCTCCCAAATAAAATAAACACTTTGGAGAAAATACTTCCTATCTCCAGAAGAACAACTGACAGAGATAACAGGCAGGAAAAATATGGCTTAAGGGAGAGCATAGGGATAGAGGAAGGGCTAAACAGCTTCATCTATTAGATTAATTTACTACAGCACATTTTGCTGGATTCAGTGCCACATCCTGGAAGACGCTGCAGATTATATACTAGTCTGTGGGCTGTCAGTATCAGATACATGCTACCACCTGCCCCTTTCAAAGGCCAGTAGATCACTACAGCTATCCCTTTTTCTGTTAGATGAGCTGAATCATGACAAAAGAGTAGCTGTAGCAGGTCACAGATACACATATCCTCATGTAACAACACAAGCTGTGGGTCACAAGGCCCTTTCTTCCTTGTGAATCTCTCTCACCACCTCCTAGTTGTTTTGAGAACTGAGGGCTTGGAAAGTTAAAATTGTTGAGGGGAGAAAAAAGTACTGTAGTTGCAGAAGAAAAGGAGGGTCTCATCACTCCATAACTGATAGGAAAGATCATTTGGGTCAAAGCACATGAAACACCATAAAAATGCCACATTCCAAGACAGTAGAGGAGAGAGCAGCCCTGCAGATTCCCAAAGTGCCTTACTTTGAGCATGCAGAAATTACACCATTTTTTGACCTCACTTACTGTCTCAAGTTGCCCACTTTAAAGGGGCTAATACTTCCTAATCTTATCAGGCTACTGCCAAAGATAATTACATGACTGTCTGGGACATACTTAGATGCTATGACAGGAGCAGAGAAAAGAAACCTAGTTTTGCATTTAGCCTAAGGTTGGGATACATGTACTCTCAGAGGGCTGCGATTACTCACCATGCATATCAAATAAACAAAACTAAACAATATTGGCTAATGACCTACATCCTTAGACAGAAGGCATGTGGAAATGGAGTCAGAACACACACCCAGGGCTTGAAAGCACAGGAGACAAGGATAACCTCAGTCTTGCAGTCTTGCCAGCCCTTGACTTATCCATGCTGTAGCTTTAACACCTCTAGCTGTGGCTTCTTGACTAGAATGTGGTGGTTCCCCTCAGAGGAGTAGGGAAAGGCAGGGCAGGAACCAGAGAAACCTACTGAACAAGCAAATCAGCCTTTCAGGAATAAATCAGGAAGTCGCCTCCAAAATCCTGCTTAAACTCCAGACTGCTTAGGGTAGGCTGAATAACACACCTCCACTTGTGTGAAGCACAGCACTTTTGAGAACAGCCACCAATGCCATCCAGAACGGGATACATTCTGCAAACAGATGCATGGGCACAGTCCTAGCACTTTAGGGAAGGCCAAAATTAGAGACTTGCGATTAGGCAGCCTGAAGTCAGTGGCGGATGCTACAAGCCCTCACTGAAGGCAATGAGAGGGGTTAAAAACCAAACTGGGAAGCTAGCTAGTAACCATTATGTTCATGCAAACACACCTTAACTGTGTCTTAACACAGCAGTATGATCAAGGAAAAGCAACTGCAAGCACAACACCTAATTATTAAAGTGCTGAATGGTAAGTGTTTGACTGTGCTGCACTCCCGATATTTAGCACCTCACGTACATGTGGTCACTGTAGCCCACTTAAACAACTTCAGTGAGATTCAAAACTGTGATGAGCCTGAGGTACCAACACGAGGGGTCACAGCTGTGCAGCTACCTGAAAACATTGTAGCAGTCTGTTACCTGTAACCCTATGTACAAGATCCTGAATTAAACAGTGGAGGAAGGTAAAGGACACCAGTTCCTACATCCTGTTTCTTTGTTTCATCTTCAGTTACTATTACACATCTCCCAAAATTTAATTACTTCTTTTACTAGATAACATGAAACAGCGAAGAGTAAAACTTTACCTCTACACACCAAGGAAACATTATTTAGTGTTACTACTTTCCACTTTTAGAAACCTGACAATCAGTGACTAACTCCCACAGCACCCCTGGGCTGCACAGAAAAAAAACACCTCACTTTGGAGTTTGAAAAGAGAAAGAAAAATACAAGTGACGTGAATGCATCCGCTAAGCGAGTCAGTCCAGAAGCAGGATTATAGTTATGACCAGTGATACCACATCACACTTCCTCTCTCCATTTTATCTCAGCTCTCCTACAACGGGGGTTTTTTTTGAAAGCCAATTTTATGAAAAATGTCTTTTTCATAAGACACTCACCCTTTCCTTCCCCCTTCCCAAAAGCCCTTCCAATCGAAAACACAAGGTCGCCTTCCCACACAACCCAGCATGGCCTCTCAAACCCAACCCACTCTGCAAGCAATCTCCTGCCAGCTCCCTCCCACCCCCAGCGAGGTTCCCAGCCAGCCCACACCTTCACTCCCTTCCCAAAGCAGGGTCCTCAGAAGCCAAGTCAGGGGTGAGTGGCAGGACAGGACAAGACATGCTTGGGCAAAGACCGAAGACTGAGGACTGGTTGCCTTGGACACAAAGTTCATGACAAAACGTGTTTCTCTGCAGCCTAAACTGTCTCCTGGTCCCCCCATCCAAAGAGTGTTTTCCTCCATTCTGATCCTACTGAAGTGATGCCGCTCCCATGCAGAACTCCCTTGAAATCAGCTGTCTTCCCTGGAGCCAGCCCAGCTGCAGGCAGGCTTAACGAGCAATGTTTTCCTGATTACATACTCAGATCTGATCTTGCACATGCTGGACTTGAGTTCCCCTTTCCTCTCCCCATGGCACAGCAACAGCCTTTATAACCACACAACAATCTGGAATGGGTGACAGAGGGCAGGATGAGCAGGAGGACTTATCTGCACAGCCTACACCGATACCATCTAGGACATTCATTTGAGAAGGCACTGCCCCCCCACCCCCTCTGTCACCCAGACAGAGACCATCAGGCTTCTTCCAAGACTGTCTCCTGGGCACTCCGGGCATCTATTTCAGACGTTACAGGCTACAGTGGATGCAAGGGACTCTCATCCCTAGAGCATGTGAAAATTGACTGGAATGTGTGAACCAAAGCCTGGACAGTCCAATGACTCCCCCAGCGGCAAGTCTCCAGCTGTGGAACCCTCCCCAATTTCAACTCCTACTTTTTTCCCCAGTCACTGGGAAAAGAATGTGTTTCCTCCAGACATCGGAATGCCCAACCCTTAGCTTGCAAATTCAAATAAAGGCATTTATTCATTTGCTATTCCTGTCACAAATACCCCGGCACCTGGCTCCTTCCCTCTCCCTAGACCACATTAACGTAATATTAAGACGGAGAATTTAGTCTCTGGAAACTCAAAAAATTCAGAGTTATGGTTCCCATGGCAATGCTGCTAACTCACAAATATCTCTGTCATATACCCTGTGGCAAGGTCTTGAGAAACAGGAACTCCAGCTGAAACCCAAACACCCCCACCCCTTTTCCTCCAGGCAAGTCATGTAACCTTTATGCCGTTCAGGGCAACTATCGGCAAAGTGGAGATAATACACCGGGGACCTGTTGCGCAGAGTAACTCACACCCAGTCTTTCCCGAATCAAAGGGCACGGAGAGAGCGGCGGCTGCACTCAGACTGATGGCATATGCAATTTGCTCTTGGATTACTGTTTAGACATTGTTTGTTCATCCTGACACAGAAGCCAAGCACCAGTAGTAAAGGGCTAAGTTGGGGTGGAATGAATAATGAAGTCGTTCAAAAGCCACAACCAGACATTTAGCCTCTCATGATCAGTTCAGGCAGAGCAGGCACACACAAAAGAATCAACAGATATAGTAGTGAGAATTATTTTGTGCATGTCTCCTTGTGGCAGTTACCATGGCTGTGGAAATCTTGACTGGGAATTCAATGGAGAGTCAGTTATATATATTCAGGTCAAGCCAAAATACAGAAGGCCAACTCAGAAAGCTCTACAAGAACTATTTTTATAATATGGAAGAGGTCAGGAGATCGCAGCCTGCTCTCAACACACAACACTCCTCATTTTGATATAAATAAAGCATTCTCCATCTAAAGTTATATAGTATTAAGCAAGGAAGACAGTGGGAAAAACTGCTTTATTTTCTGCAGGCCAAGTATTGACTTCAGATATCTGAGAAACATCTGCAAGAGGGAAGAATGCAGGAAGAATGAGGACGTGAAATCCTGTGAAAGCTGTTAGTTTAAAAGGTTTGAATGCCTTGCTCTGATTTTCCAATTCCCAGGTTAGGTTATATGCTTCAGAAGAAGGGCCTCCCAGAGATATAAACAATCTGGAAGCACAGCAGATACTTCTCTGGGTCCAACAGGCATGACAGCTTCAGTGTTTCTGCTCCTTAGTGTTGCCAGTCAATAGCAGAACCAAGTCAGCCTGCTCCAAATGGACCCTACAGCAACTAAGGAAGCCTCACACTGTGAACAAAGTTTAGCTAAAATTTAGCAGAGAAAGGAGGTCAAATGCTGGAAAGAAGTTTTTGGGCAGAAAACAGGAGAGAAAACTGCAAGACGTTTTCAGCTGTGTTCCTCACAGCCACCAGGGACTGACTCCCAGGACAAGAGTTTAGGTGACTTCAGGAGGTTTAAGCACGGTGGGTACTAAACTGCACGAGGTTTTTACAAAACCTGGGATGATGGTCATTACCAGTGTAAGACCTGGCTGAACACTCAGCACTCTCTTGCAGCCTAGTTTGATCCCTTGAGTACTAACCACACACATTAAGGGCAGAACCCTACTTCCCTGAAGTTGCCTCACAGGGTTTGTGCAGTTCACAGACACGTTTGTATTTTGAAGGCCTGTGACAGCCAATCTTCAATCACAAAACAGGGGTGTCCAGGCAGCTGGAAGCCTCCCCTCAGTCCAGCTTCTTGTACATTTCCAGCACATCCCCATCCTCAGTGGTGGGTAACACCATATTGCAGAGGGCCTCCATCTTCCAGCTCTGACAGCTACAGAACAATCACTAACGAAGGCACTCAGGAGTCGAAAAGACAGGTTTCAACTGCACATATTCCTAAAGGCTCAGTGCTTGTGAGTGTCTCCTTTACACATCTAATCAGCCTGCAAAAATTGTGCAAAAGCAGATTTAGTAGGAGTAGAGTCGAGGAGGTCACAGCCTTGACGCTCAACAGGGCCCCCTGCGCTAAGCAATGCACAAACACAGATCAGATGATTTCTGTCTTCAGGAGCTCAGAGTGCCACCACAGCAGCAGCAGTAACACAGGCACAGCATTTAAGTTAAGTTATCTGCCCACCATCTCAAGGCAGGTCAGCAGCAGAGTCAGGCAAATAACCCAGCCCCCTCCTTCTGGGGACATACAACCTCCCCCGGAAAGCCCCACCAAGAGGCAACAGCAAGCAGGCTCACCAATTCCCAGGTGGGTGTTGATGGAGGCATAACGGGCTGTGCCAGTCAGATTCTTGTTTTCCCGATAAGGGATGTGCTGGTGGGTCCGGGCGTCTCGGTACTTCTTGGCCAAACCAAAATCAATGATGTATACTAGGTTGCCCTTTTTGCCAAGGCCCATAAGGAAGTTGTCTGGCTTCACATCCCGATGGATGAAGTTCTTGGAATGAATGTACTCAATACGGCTGATCTGGAGGAAGGATAGATAGACAGATAAATAAATAAATAGTGAGACAAGCAAGAAACAAACTTATTTTAACTGCATCTGTTAAAAACAGTACCCTGTCCAAGACAGTGGCCTGCCAGAGCAAGAAAAGGACACTTTGCATTGATTATCAGTGATGACAGCCAAGGAAATGACACCCTCTGGACACTGCGGGATCTGGAGATGGAATTTAACCCTGCACACCAGCCCAGTCCTCACTCTGGGAAGGTCACCATTAACAACACAAGGAAGGATGGGAAGCAAGTCTATAGGGACTAAAACTCTGAGCATTGACAGCTATCAACTTTTGAACTTAGCTGGGCCAGGAAAGGAATGGGTCTGTCCAGAAGAGCTAAGGGTCTTAAACCCAGGGCATGAGCAGTGGAATTAAAATACGTGCCAATAATTCATCATGCAGGCAAAAGTATCTATGTGTGCAACACTAACAGGAGACCAGGTGAGCAGCAGGCAAAGGAAGGAGGGATGGAGACAAGGAAATGCCACCAGTGTCTGGGTTCCAGGCCCTCAACTTCATCAAGAAATAGAAAGCTGGCAGCTACTTGTGCTAAATGAAGAAAGCCTGGGATACAGCAGTTCTCAAGCAGAGGGGATGGGAGTGGAGTGTGTGGGGAGGAAAAGGCATGGAAAAGGAGAGTAGGCACAAATGCTTCAGAGGAAACTTACCATCTGGTCTGCCAGCAGCAGAACTGTCTTGAGACTAAATTTGCGGGAACAGAAGTTGAAGAGATCTTCCAGGCTGGGCCCCAAGAGTTCCATCACCATCACATTGTAGTCCCCCTCTGCTCCACACCACTTAATGGAGGGGATACCCACTGGGGAAAGAAAAAGATTAAGCCCAGGGAACAGAGAGAATAGATGTTGAATCCCCTGCTGAGAAGACCATGTGTAACACCAAATCATTTATTTTCTATTCTAAATCCCTCCAGAATAATTTCCTTCTCCAACCACTCCCCCGGCCCCATCCTTTCTTCCCCATCTCACCTCCTCCCTGCATCATCTTGTAGAACTTGCTTTCAATGTGGAGCTGGGGATGCTTGGTTTTGACACATTCCAGTTTGATGGCCACCTCTTCACCAGTTGCAATATTGGCTCCTGCATAGGAATGAGAGTGAAATGAAGATTGCACAAGCGTCTACCGAAGTTAAACACTTTTAACAAGACCTGTAAAGATGCCAAAACCTTAAGATTTGCCCTGAAATTTATTCTCTATGACAGAAATTAGATTCAGCCACTTCGACTTCATACAGTTTCCAGCACTGCCATTTGTAAATGCAAGCCCAGAGAGAGGCACATGAATAGGAAACCAGGTCTGATCCTGAAGTCAGTCTAGAACAACAATCCTACACGTGAACTGCCTTGTTATCTCAAAAAGTGACAGACTTTGGAAGGTCAATCTGCACATATCAACAGTACCTAAACTAAGTGGAAGTTGTAGCTTCCTCTGATCATAAACCTAGCCCCTGAACCCAAGCAG
The DNA here is from genome assembly GCA_013398275.1 of Promerops cafer. Classification (NCBI taxonomy): domain Eukaryota; kingdom Metazoa; phylum Chordata; class Aves; order Passeriformes; family Nectariniidae; genus Promerops; species Promerops cafer. The sequence continues at coordinate 823,877 of VZSE01006234.1, forward strand.
CCCTTCAAGCAATGATACACAGTATCTCTTCCCCAGCAAAATTACTGGTTATCTCAGTTACATAATTTCAACACAGCCAATTAGTTCAGGAGGAGACATTACTAACATGCCAGCTCTCTGTTTTCTGCACAGCACTGACCTGCTCAATACAATTTCTAAATCCCCAGCTTCTCCCTCTCCTGAGGGTTTTACTAATACCTTTATCTTTTGCCAACACAAAAACATTTGCTATATCACAAATTAGAAGCATGAAGAAATAAACAGAATCCGGTCCTAAATTAAGCTGCCTGGACACCTTTGTTGAAGGTATTGCTAGATCCTTTGCAATGACACTAAACCACCACCCCACATGCTTCTCTCTGAAAACAACTGAGCTGCCAGCTGCAAAAGCCAGTACTCTGGTCCCAAAGTGCACTGTCAAAGAAGGAACAGGCTGCTCTTCTTCTTGTACTAGCTGAAAGGATTCCAGATGTTTCACATCATCCTAAAATGGAAAGAAGGAATATCTGTACACGGGTCACGGGAATGACACTCAAGACTTGCTTTTCTCCTCCCACGCCATGCCTGCTTCACACACTCTGACAAGCCCTTCCTCGTATCTGGAACTATTAGAAACTGCACTTAAACACAAATCAGAGAGCAGCCCTGAGCACGAGCAGCTTATGAACACCGTCATAAAATAAACTACTCCAGAACACGTGTGCCAAACATGAGCTGGAGTCAAAGGTGATGTTTTGCAGATATCCCATAGCTAGTTTTGGTAGGTCTGGCTAATTTGTGCCTCCTGAACTCCATGATAAGACTTTAAGAGTCCACAAGGACAAGCTGCAGATAAATCTCTTCATTTATCCTCTTTCACACACCGCCTCCAGAGCCAGGGACCAAAGGAAAGAAGGAAATGTTCACACAACTGGATTGCTTCTCCCCATGGATCCTAAAGAGATCCATCTCCAGTTGAAGAGTTCTGGCTTGTATACAAAGTTAGCCAAGAGCTGCCTGCTAGCAAAAACACATGATCTAGATGCTGCAGTGCCGGGTTGAGACAGACAAGCTGCTAGGAATTTTTAAGAGAGCAACAAAAATGATCAGGGCCTAGAGGGATTGATTTACTAAGGAAGATTAAAAGAGCTAAATATGTAACACAGACAAGAGATACAACTAAGAAGGGTGGGGAGGAAGAATGGGACATGACAACAGTCTACAAATATTTGAAGGCTGTAAACACTAAGGAGGGAGAGGAATTATTTAGGGTGCTCTGAGGGAGGGGAAGGAGGAGCAATGGGATTAATTTAATACAGATTTTAATGCAGGATCCAGGAGAAGGGAAAGGGGAAAAGCCAGCCTGAGAGGTAGAAACATTTGTCCAATGCTTACTTTTGAAAAGATGCTGGCATTTTCCACTTAAAAACCGGTGGCCAGAAAAAGTCTGTACATTCCCTTCACTCCACCAGAGGACCCTTCTTAAAAGCACCAGGCGGTACAAGGAGGAAAAGAGCAAAAGGGACTAGTATCCGTCCACCTTTTAAATTAGTGTTCAACCACTGGCCCTCATTCAACATGAAAACACCCAGGACATCCAAAAAACATAAGAGCACTCCTTTCCCTTGTCTCTTTCCTGTGCCTTTGTGAGGACTTTCCTCTAAATCCTCTGAAGCAGCTCCCATGTCTGTTCCCCAGGGAGAATTTTTCCCTCTCCCAATACATTTCCTGACACACAAGCAATGATGAGTCTCTCTGACTTTTTGCAGCATTACCATTTCAAATGAACCCGATTCCCAGCACATGAACAGTGGAAACATGAATGAGTTCTCATCTCCACATTACCCAGGGTGTTCAGCAACATGGAGATGCATCCACCTACTAGGCTGTCTGCAGGTAGGGAGTGTTATCTGTGGGCACATAAAGCTGGAAAAGGGAAAGCAGGGGTAGGCATCAAGAAGACTCAGATTCCTCAAAATGTGATTATGCGATTCAGATGCTCAGATGGCCTTCAGCCCCACACTCTCCATAGCCCAAACACAGGTGTTACTTTTAGAGAAAGAAGAAACAACCCTGTGGCCTAGAAGAGCACAAGTAGACTCAGAGGATGGTTTGGGTTGGAAGGGACCTTAAAGATCACCTAGTTCCAACACCCCTGCCATGAGGGACACCTTTCACTAGATGGCTCAGAGCCCCATCCAACCTGGCCTTGAACACTTCTAGGGATGGGGCATCCACAACTTCTCTGGGGTACCTTTTCCAGTCTCTCACCACCCTCATAGCAAAGAATTTCTTCTTCATATCTAATCTAAACCTTTTCCAGTTTAAATTCATTCCCCTTGTCCTATCACTGTGTGCCCCTGCAAAAAGTCTCTCCCAGTCTTTCTTGTAAGCTTCCTTCAGGGAGGGAAGGCTGGAACTAGGTCACCCCAAAGCCTTCTCTTCTCCAAGGCTGAACAATCTCAATTCTCTCAGCCTTCCCTTACAATAGAAGTGCTTCATCCCTCTAATCATTATTGTGGTCCTTCTCTGGACCAATCTGACCTATTCTTTGCTGAGGGGGTCACTGTCTGAACTCTTTAAGCTTTTTCTCTCTCCAAACCTCACCATGTCTACAAGTTGCTCCTTGTACTGTTACTTAGCTAGAGATCCACCTAGATTGAGACCACTACTAGCGAGGAGGGAATTTAAGGGCAGGAGTCTTTCTGATCCTTTGTTCCATGCTTCGACCACCATCTTTTTTAAAGCTACAAGTACAAAAGCAACAGTTCTGTGCTCTCTTAGCAGACTGGAAAGGGTGTTTCAGACAAATACAGCAGTCTGCTAGCTTCAGCCACTCGAGAGACTGAATGTAGGATGGGGGATAATTCCTAACATCCTCCCCCAGTCTCGCTCTGCTGTGGGGGCTGCACAAATTCAACTCATTCATCACAAGCTCTTTGAAACGGAGCCCCGGGGACAGAGGATGTCACTGGCTGAACAGGATCTTTTCAGAGTGGAATCCTGACTGCATGTCTGATACAATAAACACCGCCCTCCCTGAGCATCGGGGGCAACAGGCAGAGGCCCTGCACTCCCCACCGCCTGTGCCCCTCTCCACAGCCTGCCGAGGGAAGAATGGAGGGCTGGGAACAGATGGATGAAGGCAGATAGGGCGAGAGAGAGTTAACAAGCCAGGAAACAAAGGGAAGGCACTCCCCTCCCAGCAAGGGAGGAGCCTGCCACCAGGAACTGTCCCCAGCCAGCTCAGGTCCCAGCATGCTTTGTCTGCCCAGCTCCTCTCAACCACCAGTGTGCTTCCCGGCCAAACGATCCCTACACGTCCAGCAACCCTGCCCTGCCTCTTGGCCAGCAACTCTGACAAAGCACCTCCCCCTCCAGCGGCCCAAAGGTCTCCGCAATTCCTCTGCAAACTGAGTTTTGCTCTTCTGAACGAGCATTTTTAGAGGTAAATGGGCTAGCCAAGGCCCACGGGCAGCCTGATCTCATTTCTCACCATCTCAAACCAAGGGGGGTAGAATATTCCACCTAGCACATCTATCCCTAAAAGTAGGGCACGGAAGGAATGTGCTTCAAGACCCAGCTAAGGATTAAGACAGTCCATCCTTTGTGTCTACCCTTGTAGAAATCCAAATTTCCTTCTGACAGACAAAAAACTGAAAACAAACCCCGAAGAGGACAGCACGCAGCACCCACTGGTTACAGAGCAGGTGAAGGTAGTAACATCCTGAAAAAGAGAAGCTGACGATAAACCATACAGCCCCTGCTAATCCTCAGAGACAGACCACACCATTATCAAAGGAGAGAACTGTGAGGTGAACCTGGTGCAGGAGAGAAGTCCTCTTGAATGAGTCCTTCTGTCTGCAGAGCAGGCCGTGAGAGCACAGCATGAGCACAAGCGTCCTCCAGACGCACCACCACAGACTACATGCCCAATCCCTCCAGGCTGGGGAGTCACCCAGGCTCCATGAAGTCTCGCTATCACTGCTTCAAAACATGCTGGCTTGCACCTCAAGGAACATCACAAGGGCTTTGATACTGCATTCAAGTAACTTGGTTAAATCCTGCTATGCTCATCACACCAGGGCACAGGGCTTCCTCTGTTTGGTGACAGGCAAGGCACACTCAACCCCCTCACCAGGGGCTATTTTCCATACCTGCTTTGCACAGGTGGATGACCTGTTACATGGTACAGAGCAATATAGGATCAGGCCTTTCCATTCAGCACCTCCTTTCTTTCCCCACATGTATCCCAGATGTTTTGCAAGATCCTGACAATTTACACTGTCCTAGAGAGGGTCTGGAACACTTCAAGCCCTAGCATAGGTGGAAAATGCTGTGTCCGAGCTATCATCCCTGAATCCTAGCACCTGGGAATTAAAAGCACTGTCACCCAAGACACTAACTGGTTGGAGGGTCACAGAGGAGTGGCATACAGGAACAGGTTGCAGTAAAGGCAACACACAGTGGAACTGGAATCCCAGATCCATTATTTATCATCTTTGTTCATGTTCTGGATAAAGGTGGCAACAAAGCCTGTTAGTGATGATTCCCACAGGACACTTAATCAAGAGGGGCTGCCAACACCAATCAAGAGAGAATAATAAAGCAAGAGGGAACTGGAGGTAAAAAACAGAGGCTGAAAACAGACAATGATTTACAATCACAGGAAAAAGTAATCTGAACGAGAGGTATTCAATGAAAGGGATTTGGAGAGGGACGCTGGAGATCCTAGAAGAGCTCTCCTACAATACAGCTGACAGGGCATTAGTGCCAATTCTGCAACCTGATAGTGGGTAATGGGGAAAGCCAAGGAGACCCAAAGCAGCCTATGCAGAGGCATCACATTACAGATCACTCGAGGGTAGTCCTCCACTGCCAGGCACTGGAAATGCCACACCTCAAATGCAGTGTTGGCTCCAAGCTGCTCAGCAGATGAAGAAACTAGGAAAAATTCAAGGACCAGCAAAAGTGAGGAATGGTGGATGTACTGGGAAGCAAAATACAACTCAACTGAACAAATTAACACTCAAGCAGCACATGATGACCACCTGCAAGTACCCAAAGGGTGCAGACACCAAAGCAGAGGGCAGCCCTTCTGCAGGCCTGCAGGACCACAGCGGAACAGGTAGCGGTGAGAACCAGAGACAGGCAATGCCAGCCCTCATGGAGGGATCAAGCAGGCTGCTAGGTGGTCTCGCCACTCTGGCCCCACATGACGTGAGCCAATAAAAACATGAGCAGGCAAAGCATCAGAGAACATATCTACACATCAGCACTCTGGCTTGGAAGAACTTCTACCTAGGTGACATGCTGTGGTAACAGGAAACCCAGCACCTCATGGGCTCTGTCCACTGAGCTTCCAGCTGAGGTCATTCCAGACATTAACTCTAAATCCCATTACAGATCTAACAGATCTGAGCCCCAGGGCTTCAACCATGCCAGGCTCTCTGACCTGTTTTACACCTCCTAGTCTCAGACCTTTTTCTTTCAGGTCCTGGACCACCTCTTCCACTACCAGCCTTCCCAAAACTGTATTCCTTCTATCCTTGAAGGATAGCCTCCCTTTCCACCACACACTCTGTGAACAGAGTTCATACCCACACACACCCCAGCTCAAGAAAAGGAAGTGAGAACGCTGGAATAGGGTGTATGACAAATACGTCCCAAACAGTCCAAATCTAAATCAGTCTGATCAACCACCACTGTGTCTCCATGATGTGGTAAAGCAAAGCTGAGTTCATCCCCCTTTCTTTGCCATGAGAAGGCCAGCAGCCACTAGCAGTATTCCATTAGTTTTTTCTCTTCTCCATCCCTTCCAACCTTACATGGTGCCCACAAATACCAACAGGCAAGAAAAACAACCCCAAACCAATGATGCAATTGAGAAAACCAACCTTGAGACAGACTCTCACACTCACCTAGGTAAATGTCTCCAAATGAACCACTGCCAATCTTTCTGCCCAGCCGGTATTTGTTTCCCACTCGAAGCTCCATGGTTCAGTCGTGCTGAGAAAAGAGGCACAGAAAGAGCAGCGTCAGAGCAGAAACAGGAAGTGAATCATGCAAGACTACAGAAGAGACCTCCCCACTTCACCCAGAGGCCGAGTAGTTTTAAATCTTGAAATACTTCACTTTCTACACAGCTTCTATCACCTCTCCTGATCTCCTGAACTTCCAGGGACAGCAGGAGCAAGAAACATTGCAGGAACAGAACACTCTCAAGCATGTTTTTCCCATGTTCCCATTATTAGAATGAAGCATGATTGAACCTCTTACCCAGCTTTTTCCTCAGAGACTAGGGAGGGGTTCAGGAAACCCCTTCTAAGAAGGTTTCGGTGCGTGATCATGCCACACTACTGTAAAGAGGCACTGCTTCTTGTACCTTACAGTACCTGGCACTGCTTCTTGTACCTTACAGTACCTGGCTACTGAGAAGTAGCCTTGTGAGACACCAGAAGGGTCAGGCATAATAAACCCTGTGAGGAGTTTCTCTCTGACCCAGCCCTACTCCAACACCTCAGTGGTGGTGAAGCACAGGACCCAAGGGCTGCGAGAGACAGACAAACTGCCCGGACTCCATCGCTCCTAGGCAGGGGCCAGCACAGGGGACAGGGAGGAGACATCTCGCTGAACTGAACCCTGCCAGGCACACGCTGACTAGGAACACGACTTGCTTATCTCCACACGCTTCTGCTGATGGGATCACCACCTCCTTCGGTCTACCTGAGCCTCTCCATCTCTCTTGCCTACCTAGGTGTGCCAGCTGTTTGTTTTTAGCAGCTCAGGCTTTTCCTCATCTTTTTACCTGAGATGATTAGCTAACCCTTTGACCTGATATACCCCATCAACATGCCCAGGCTCAGCCTATTCACCTTCTACAGAAAACCAACTAGGTGGAAGGACCACAGCCACAGAGTTTGTTCTCTCTGCCAACCTCAACTTCTGCTGCAAACACCTTGGCCAAACACAGCTCCAGCCGTTCCCCTATTAACAGGCCCCTTTCCCTTGCCTTTTCTAAGGCCACCAACTTATTCTAGGAACCACATCTCTTCCCAAGACAGTCAATGTGTCTCCTTTTAGAGGGATTTGCCACAGTCCTAATTTATGCAATGCCACATTATTAGCGTACAAAATGCAGACACAGAGCCTGTTGGGGACAGGAAAGGTGAGGAATGATTCATGTTTTCACAAGTGGGTGCAAGGAACTTTCCCTTGCTGGAGCTTGGTGGGAAGGAAGCATCACTGAAGCAAAGAAGGGAGAAATGGCCTTGTGAGACAGAAGTACAAAAAAATAATCCCAGCTACAGGATTCTGGGCATACTATAAACCCAGAGCTGCTTCTCCTGCCCCAGGAGATGGGATTACAGAAAGAAGAATGGACGGGCTGCAGAGATGTACAGGGAAATAATCCTATCAAGGCATTCAGGGGACATTGTGAACCCTGAAAGCAGAGCTCCAGTCACCAGAAACCACACACAAAACACTCAGAGGTGGAGTCCCCTCACCTAGTATTTGCTTATGCATTTGGGTTTCTGTGCATCTAAAGTCTACAAAACCCTGTGGCTATTTCTGACTTTCTTACTACAAGGAATGTAGGCAGAGCCTTGGGAACCGAACCAGGAGGCAGGCATACCTGGGTGAGGGCGCAGCAAACAGACATGATTTTTATCCGCTGCCTGCTGCTCTGTATAGCCACATTAACATACATCTGACTTGCTTACACTCCTACTCCAATAAACGATCAAAGGTCTGTGTCCCCGGGAACCCGTCACACCACTGTCAAGAAGACAGCTCTCAATCCTCCTTCCTTCATGCAGTGTTCACCCAGGCCTGTGAACCTCCAACACTTCCACTTGAGTGCAATTCCCAGCTGGGGCGAGCACGGCCGAGCACACGGCAGAGACCGGGCAAGAGGTCCCAGTGGGGTCTGCTCCGCAGTGGGACACAGCAGGTACTGCTCTGCAACACCACAGTCCCAAACCTAAATTCGGACCCACCCTTCTAGGACAGGCAGGAGCCAGGTTAAGAAGGGTTTCTCACACAACGAGGCAGCAGCCCTTGTAGCTGATGAAGCAACAGGCTCCAAAGGGGAATCTAAAAAATGCTCTGGGGCGCGGGGGTGTAAGCGGGAAGCAGGATAATGGAGTAAAAAAAATCATGGTCTCGCACAGCTGTCATTTTGTCTTATCTCCCCCCCAACACACACACATACACAAGTGTGAGTAGAAAACCTGGGTTGAGGATAGCCAGAGAGCAAGAGCCTGGATTCCTGGTAAGAGGGCAGGACACACACATCCCACCCCCTCAACAACTGCTCCAGGAGTTCAAACATCTATCCCATTTGCTTCTATTTCACGCACATACCCCCACCACCATCTACAGCTTCCGCCCTTTATCTTCTGATCTTCAGGTCTACTGTTACAAGAAGAAAGAAAATTGTACCCATAAAATATATATTCTTATATGTGAAATTTATATCACCCCTCTATGTATTATTTAGACACGTAGAATTTAAAAAGCCATCCCTCCTTCCCACCGCCCCCCCCAGGCTTAACCCCCCCAGCCCTGCCACCCTTCCTGCACTCTACAGCCAAGGCAGCATTCCCAGGGGCTGCAGGGCAATCATTTAGTTAAACCATTTAGTTTTCCATAAGGGATTAACACACATACTACCTCAGAGCGAGAGTGTGCTCTGCATGAGCGTTTGCATACGTGAATATCCAATACTACACAGCCTCAAAAAAAAAATAATAATACTATCCAGCCGCCAGCGCTGCTTCCCCACACACACCATTTTGCACCAGCCCTTTTTATATAATATAAAATACCCACGTACAGGCACAAAGGCCATTATATAAACACACGATAAGAGTTGATATCACACTGCTGTGCCAGCAGCGATGGCGACCAAAGATGCGGGGACCATCTTGGGGGGGGGGAGCCAAGAGGGGCTGGGGGACAGGAGGGACACCTCTGTCCCACCCGAAAGGGTCGGAAATGAAAAGATGTCCTGTCTAGCAAAAGCCATACAAAACCAAATCCACGGCTCCATAATGGAGGCTGCCGATCCCAGCACTGCTCCAGCTTTCAGTGGAAGTGTGGGGAGTGGGGGCTGCTTTACCCATAGACCATTAAGGCTTTACATGGCTTTTTTTTTTTTTTTCTGAGGGGGGTTGGTGTTTGAAGGGAAAAAAGGATGAGGCTGGGAAAAGAGTAATTTGAACTGGCTTTAAAATGTGAAGGAAAAAAGGAAAAAATTACATTTTGATTGAAATGCAAAACACCAATCCCCTCCAGACCCTTAGACACTTACAGAAAGGAGACCAGCAAATAAGATGGGGGGAGAAAAGAAACCCCAAGCACAGAGCATTTGAACTACATTTGAGGAATAGCCACAACAGGAAAACAAGGAAGGGGGGGGGACACACACACACACACAAAAAAATATATAATAATAAATATGTCCCTTACACCCCCACCCCCTACAGGCAAACACTACGCGAAGACAGCCGTACCCGGGCTGTTATTTTTCCGGGTAGGTAACAAAAAGCTGCCACCCCCGGGAACGGCGCTGAACTTCTCCTCGTCCCCCCACTCGCACCCGGCCCCGGCCATCGACCCCCACC
>VZSE01006234.1:833878-896480 GCA_013398275.1 Promerops cafer
GGCGGGGAGGATGACGGAGGATTGGGGAGGGCTGGTGGCGGCCGTGCCCGGCGCGTCCCTCCTTCGCTCGGCTCGGCGCGGCGCGGCGCTGCCTGCCGCCTCCCGCCCGCTCGCCGTCCCCTCCAGCCGGCGTGTGCTCGGCACAGCCCGGCGCTCACCCAGTTTCCATTGAGCCCCGGAGCCAAACCCACTGATGTCACCCAGCGCAGCCTCGGCCCTCCTCCTCCTCCGCCTCCTCCTCGTCCGCCCTTAAAGGCGCAACCGCTGCCGCTCCCGCGCCTTCCGACACGCCGTCCCTCCGCTCTCGCGAGCGGGGCAGACACACACGGGCTCGGTTTTGGGGGCCGCGACCCCGCTGGAGGTTTCTCCTCAGAGTGGAGCAACAGCCCACCCATGGCAGCACCCCAAGGCAGGTTGGCCACGCGTGGGGATGATCAAACGAGAGTGCTGGGGCCCATCGCGCTGGCAGTGGATGTCAAGCGGGGGTCCATCAGGAAGGCCCAGAAGGCCCCACAGTGTTCAGGGCTCCTCAGCCCACGCCCCTCAGGAGTGGGGATGCTCCTTGGGCAAAGCACCTGCAAATCCACGCAAATAACGAAGCACACACATAAACCCTAATGTGGACAGAAAGAGGTCCGTGAGGCACCCACCAACAGATGGGTGCAAAGCTACCCCCCAGACCCTGGGGTGTTTGTGGGCCAGGTGGGCACAGCAAGCCCAAGAGCACCTCTGAAAGCCAGCTGAGTCAGGGGGAGCAGCCAGGATGTATCAGACTTATATGGGGGTGTAGGAGCAGAGCCCAGGTGGGGATCTATTTGGGGGCTTCTGGGAGATTGTGGCTGGGTGTGCAAAGGAGGATGGAGGTGCTGTTGAGAACTCTGGGAGCAGGACTGCAGGAAAGGCTGGGGGCCAGTGTAGTGTGAGCTGGAAGGGACAGAGGGTCCTGTGGGGAAAGAGCCAGATGCTGCCCAGCTTTGGAGGCACCGGGATGCTTTGCCAGGGTCCAGGAGCTGCTCCAGCACAGCCATCCAAAAGTGAAGAACCCCAGTTCCTGCACTTGGAGATAAGTGTGATGGGGAAGAGCTCAGGAGCCCCCACACCAGAAGAGCCCTTAGGTGCTTCTAAGCCAGGCCCCTGATGTCAGCTTCCAAATACACGACGTAAGCACAGGGTGTTGGCACCAAGAGGCCCAAGCTGCAGCCATGCTGGCACTGTGTGCTGCAGAGAGCAGTCGTTGCTCCAGGTTGTACCAAGATGGGGGGCTGCAGCCTTCTGAATGCTACTGCCAGCCAGTGCCCTCGCTGAATTGACAGTCCATCAAGACCTGGGAATTGCTCCTCATTTATACAAGCCTTTGGGAACCAGTAGTGCTTCCCTCTCCCACTGCTGGGCCTGCTTTATTACAGAACTTTGGCTGCACTTGAAGAACTTAAAATTTAATTGAGTTTTTTGTAGTAATGACATTTCCTTATACATGTTCCACTGAGCCTCTGTTTTTTCACAGCTTATGTAACAGTGAGCAGATAGGAAGGCAGGTAATAGTATGCAGCCACTGCTGGATCCAGCCGAGGGTTGCTATCCTTCCCTGGGTGGGTGCACATCAGCAGAGAAGGGATTTGCCAAAGCCCAGCAGCGCTCGTGACTTTGCTGCAAGTGGCAAAGGCTCATACAGGCGCTGAGAGAGGTGGGCTCTGATACAGAGCTGCGAAGGATGGATCTGAATCAGCATCCAGGAAAAGCAGCTCTCAGCATGCCTCGTGGGAGCAGAGTTTGGGGTTGACACTGTTTGGCAGACAGGTGCAAGGTCTGGGAGGACAGTGGCCATACCAGCTCTCCCCCTGTTGCTTACTGAGGCAGGGGGATGGAATTTGAAGAACTCCCTAACGCAGATGGAGCCCTTGGGGATGAAACTGGAGTGTGTACGGACACTTCAGCTACCTTTATTTTAATCATTGACAGCTTAAAATAAGAACTCTTTAATTAGAAACATTCCCTTAATTGAATTGTAATCAAGCTTTTAGTGCTGGCTAGCCATGTGATCTATTAACACCCACCTCCCTCCAAGCATTGCCTAGTTACACCTCTTCTTATGGAGTAATTTTTATTAGGGAGCCTGGGCCAGGGGCTGGTGATTTTGGCTATGCATGTAGCACCCAGTACTGCAGGGACCCCGTCTCCATCAGGGATGTCAGTGCTCCAGCGGTGCAACAGGTAATTTCTGCCCCAGTGTCTGAAAAAGGAAGTTGTTATATATGACACAAGCAGCAGGATCCCACCTAGAGAGAGGCCAGCCAGGGCTGGGTTGGAGAGGGAATAAATTTGAGGGACAAACAGAATCCATGCTTACAAACTCTGCTGGGCCATCTCCTTTCCTCCAAGTGATCAAAGTGGTGGGTACCTGCAGCACCTTTTTTTCTCTGTGCACCTCTCCAAAGAGGAACACCCCCTCAGGTTAGCACTGTATTAGGCACCAGCCAAGGTACGCTAAGACTCTGTTCAGACAACAGCACCTGGAAGGCTGTCTAACCTCCCAGGCCCAGCGATGAGACACAGCTCACACATTCAAAACAACATTCCCAGATGAGGTCCCAGGAGGCCTCACCTTGTCCTGTCTCCCTGGTTTGCCTGGAAGGGATCTTTGGGTGCAAGAGCATGGAAGGGAGTCCAAGCCCCTCAGCTCAGCAACCGGGGGTCCTGCACCTGGGACACCTCATGTCTACCTTTCACAGGATTCAGACATGGTCAAAGCACCCTTAGATGATACAGGGAGTGCTGCTGCTGAAGGCAGGCAAGCAGAAGATGGGCTACATTTGGCTGCTGTCCTATTCACATGCAAAGGTCCTTGGGCTGTCCCCAGTGCTCTCACTGCAGCACTGTAGAGGGCAACATGTCTTGAGCCGAGTCTTTGGGCTGGTGTATCCAAGGGGGCTATACCTCACTGGGCACCCAGCCAGCCTTTCCACTGCCCATCATGTCATTCCTCAGGCAGGAAAAGAAAAGAAGGGCTAGAGTTGTGCTGTTTATTCACAGTGTCACAGCTGGGTGGGTGGCCTTCCAGAGTCACGGTGTATGATATTCATAGCACCTAGTAAAACTCATGGGAAAGCTGAGCTCCAGTGACCTGGCAGACCTCAGAGAACTGCCAGGTTGCATTTGGCAGCTCTGCCTGATCAACAAAGAGCAGAATCCCATTTCACCCACTCTCTGGAGAAGGACAAACTGCTTTGAAGACCAAGGTCAGTTTGCCACAGAGACACCTGCGTGTACTAGGGAAATGTGGGCAATCAGGGACAAAAACAAAACCAAAAACAAGCGGACAAAACTTTGACACTGTGCTGAAGTTCTACTTCTCCAAGGCCAGTGGAAGTAAGAAGAGATGAGAAGCTAGAACAAACATATTGCCACCTGCAATTCAAGATCAAAGGTACCTGAGGAGGAAGGTACCTGTGGCTCGACAGCAGGGCTGACAGAGTTCTTCAAAGCATTGACTCACGGCTCATTCAGAACGTGCAGCCCCCACTCCAAAAACGGTGATCGATGTTCATAGGGTCTCTTTTACACAAGATACACCTAGTTTCTCAGTACTTTACAAATAATAATAGATTTGCCTTTTCAATACTCATACTGAGCAATACAGCAGCATTTTAGAGAAGATCCAGCATTCCTGGAGGGAAGGTCAAATGCAGCCTGCAAGGTGGGGATGCTGATCTGAGCACTTTACCAGAGTGCTCTGCAGTTTAAAGCATTTTCTAGAGTCAGGTGCAAGTCCCCCTTCACATGCAGCAGGGAGCAATAAACACTCCTGCAAATGAGACATCAGGATCCCAGGATAGCACAAGGCTAAAAACAAAGCAAAATGCCAAAATAAATAAAACATAGCTAATAGCTACCTCTGAAAAGATTGCTGTGAGTGACTTGCTCAGCATCAGGTAGGAAATCCGCAGCAAGGGCAAGGATCCAGGCCAGCACACAATTGCCTCAGCAATGAGTCACTCCTTTGTCTTCACACTTTTGGGGAGAAAAAAAGCAACCAAAACAACACAACAACAGAAAGAAGAGATGATGCTGAGTCCCTGCAAAGAGCCTTCTTCGTGACACAGCCCAGACTCATCCAGAACACCATCTAACCTGTGTGCTGCAGGTGTCCTGTGGAAAATAAATCTGTGGCCACATAATTAAAGACTCGACCGTAATTCATATGCATGAGGACATTGAAGGGCAGTTGTACAGCCAGCCTTGGTGCTGACATTTCTCAGTGATGAGAAATGTGTATTCTGATATAACAGCGAGCAGCAATTGCCTGTTGTCCTCAGCAAGAAGCAGGACTAGCAAGAGGTGACATGTGCTGTCGGGTGGCATTTGGGTAACAGCACAGGAACAATAAGAGCTGGGAGGAAGACTTGGGAGAAGACCCTTGTTCGGACACTGGAGAAGTCTCCAGTCCCAGAAACACAAGCTGATATGGCTGTTGTATGGCAATAGCCGCTTTCCCAAATGACCCAGCATTTCCCTGCAGCTCATGGTCTCATCTGCCCCCCAGTCTCATTTGCTGTTCCCCCCTCATTTGGTTCTCTCCCTTGAGTTTCATTCCTTCTGTATTCAAATCAGGGACTTTTATCCACCAGGCTTCTCAGAAGGCAAAAGAGAGGTGGCCAGGAGCACAGGGCAGAGGAAAGCATTGAGAGATGCAAACAGCGCATGACGCATAACAGCAGCTCTAGGAGGGAGAGCCCTCCCAGTTTGCTCCTGCAGTGCTCCACCCTGGGAAAGCCCATATGTCATGACAGTCTCAGGAACCAAAAGGGTTGGGCAGGTTAGCAAAGGTTGAAAAGTTTGTAGCTGTGGAGCTGTGACAAGTCTTCTTTCCATGTTTAACAAAACCATGTAATTTGTCCATGCTGGTGGGGGAGAACAGCAGTGTTTCATGGAGCTGGCAAACACAGCCTCCATGACACAAAAACTGATGTCCTGCCCAAGGCCAAGCCCTTGCTTGAAAGCCCATAAATTCCACAGTTTTTGTCCCCTGGGCTATATATATACACAGTCTAGCCCAGGAAAACTAGTGGTGGGTCCACATTTTCAAAAAGAACTAAATAAATGTGCCCAATTCCAACTGAGACAATTGCTTTCTATGGAAAATTTCTGCTCCAGTGGCAAAACTTTGGCAAAGCTATAAGCAAGTGAAAACAGGGTCTTGAAAGGGGAAGTGTTGGCAACTTTAATAATAGGAGCTGCTCCTGGCCACACCTGTAATTAAGCACATTTATTGCTTTTTTCCATATAGCCTTGCCTTTTTTATCCTCATGGTATTCCCAGCCTCTGTCAGTTTGCAACTGGCTCTCCTTATTACACCCCTGCTGGCTTGCTTTGGTAAAAAAAAAAAAAAAAAAAAAAAAAAAGGGGGATTTAAGGGGGAAAAAAAAAAAAAAANGTGGATCTAATGGGGAAAAGAAACAAACAAACAGGAATATTTAGGGAATATTTAGGTGCACTCTCAGAGCTGTGTCAGGCCAGGACAGGTGTATCAGAGAACCACAAGACAACGCCAAGGTTTCTTGGGAGGAGCTGGACTCAGGGCTGAATCAGCAGGATCTTACTTGAAGATGCGTAACCTCATCCTCCTCTCCTGCATGTTGAGTGTTCTCTGGGTACCAAGGCAGCTGGGTGCCTACGGGGTGGTGGAAGAACCTGGCCCAGAAGTCTGGGGAAGATGAAGGGCCACAGGGGAGGTACCATGTCTGCCTGAACAACCCTTCTTTGATAAAAACAACAACACCTTCTTTGATAAAAAGACTGGATTTATGGGTGAGGAGAGAGTAGTGGAAAGAATTTATTTCCCGTTCAGCCAGGCTTTCAACACCATGTCCCAATGCTTTGATATCCAAGTAAAGGTGGTGTTGTCTCAATAGGTGGACAAGCAGATGGACACAAAAAATATTTGTCTGGTCAGGCACAGGGAGTAGTTAATTGTTAATGGGTTGTATTCTACCTAGAGGCTGCTACCAAGTGGGATGCCTCAGGGGGCTGTCCTGGGACCTCTCCTGTTTAATGTGGTTATTGATGACCTGGAGAAGGTGATGGGGTGCACTTCCACCAAGCTTTCAGGCAACACTTAGTTGGAGGGGAAACAAGTCAACATGCCTGAGGGGACATCAGAGGCTGGAGGGATGGGCCTGCAGGAACACTGGGAGTTCAGCAAATGTGCAGCCTTGAACCTGGCAAGGAAGAGGCTCTGGCAACAATGTGGGCTGGGGACCTGATAGATGCAGAACAGCTGTGTGGGAAAGGACCTGTGAGTCTTGGTAAAATACAGAGCCAAGCTCTTCACAGTGGTGCTTGGTGGGCGGATGAGAGACAAGGAAAATAAGTTTAAAGAAGAGAGGTCCAGCTTGAATACAAAGAAGACCTTTCTGTCCTCAAAGGCAGTCAAGTGTGGGAAAAAAGTTGCCCAGAGAGGCTGTACAGTCTCCATCCTAGTAGTTTATAAGATCAAATAAAGCTCCAAGCAACCTCATTTGACCTCTTTGCTGACCCTCCTTTGAGCAGGAAGTCAGACTAGAGCTGTCCTGGGGTCTCTTTCAAACGAATTATCCTTCAATGCTATGATGCCCAGGGCCCTATTTGTGTGTAGCATGTGTCTGGCAAGTGCCAGGTGTGTTTGTGCTACACACAGGTGTGTCCATGGCAGCTGCAAGCCTGAATGCCGTGTGAAGGGTGCAGCTCAAGGGAGACAAGGCATCCCACAGATATGATGGACAGTGGGTGAGGAGCACAGCATGGCCAGGGAGCAGTAGCTCTGAATACCTGTGACAACTGTGCCAGTTCTGTGCACCCCAGGGAGCTCGCTGAGCGTCACAGGAGCAAAGTGAGCTGGCAAGGAGCCTGCGGTGTCCCTGAGGTGGGACTGTGTGTGTGTGTGTGCCAGGGGAGAGAACACATAGCCGTAGTAGTGAAATGTGTGTGCAGCACACGCAGCAGGCGCGGCGGGCAGCGGGGAGTGGTGTCTGTGTGGGCTTGCTGCTCACAGCAGCGCAAAGCGGCCACAGTTAAAAAGCCTCCCGTGTATGAGCATCTCCCGGGCGGGCTCTGGGGCTGAGGGGACGGGACAGAACGCAGGAGGTTATGAAAGCAGCTGGCCCAGTCAGAATAATTCACGTACTGCTGTGGGAGGGACAGGGGAGATAAACAATGCACTGGAAGGCGGGAGGGCAGGGAGAATGGCTTAAAATGCATCTTCCCGACATGCCCTGGTGGATTAGTTCAGCATCTCAGCCCAGCTCCTCTTTAATTCTTATGCAAGGGGTTTCTCTGGAAGGGACAGTCTGTCCTCGCCAGCTGAACACCAGGCACAGGGCACCGATTAACAAAAGGCCATCTCACCACTCGTCCCACACAGCGAAGGACAAGAGGCAGCTGGGACTCATTCCCTATGAGGACTGAGGTTGTGTATTTTTATTTCTGCCTCACATCATGCTGTTTCTCATCAGGGACTGCAGGACTTGCTCATCTGAGCCTCCCATGGCCTCCTATTCACTTCTAGAAAGTGATGATTAGAATCTGTAAGGCCGCATGTAGGCTATTTTTGGGGGAGCTCTCAGGCCCAATGGCTCCCAGTTCCTACATCTGGATGTCTAGAGGCCAGGGGTGTCTGAGAATATGCACAGCACCTGGTCTGTCAGAACTACTGCTTGGAATTGTAGGCATGGTACAAAGGTGATGGGTGTTGTGTGTGTACCTAGGGAAGTGCAATGTCCTGGCAACAGCTTTGCTGCAGCTGCGGACACAGGACAGGCAGAGACAGTCTAGGAATTGCTCCTGGTTCATTTACCACTTGAAATGTCCTTCTTTAGCTGTACAGGGAGGTGACAGGTTAAACCCACAGTGGAAGGTTAAATCTGTCCTTTGGCCACTGACTGCTTCATGATCTTGGGAAAGTCACTTTGCCTTGCTATCAGCTGCTTCTGTCCCCCTGTGCTTGCTTTCTCTCTGAGAACAGATGTCCCTTCTCTTGTGACTGCAGCAACAAGCAAAATGGAGCCGTGGAGGACATGAGGAGTCTGGAGACTTCTCCACGGGACAAAACATCAAATATTTACAAGGATACAGAGAACCCCACGCTTTTCACAAATGGCTCTTGCATTCTAACAGTTGACAATTTTGAGCTCATGAGACCATTTCTCCGCTGCAGGAGAGCTGCCTCAGAGCAGCAGGGAACACGCAGATTCATCTGGCCAGTTCAGCTCTACCAACACACCTTGTACCTCCTCTGCAGCAACCCCAGCCAGCTACTCTCACCCCGACTTGCCTCCTCCACTGACC
The DNA here is from genome assembly GCA_013398275.1 of Promerops cafer. Taxonomy (NCBI): domain Eukaryota; kingdom Metazoa; phylum Chordata; class Aves; order Passeriformes; family Nectariniidae; genus Promerops; species Promerops cafer. Next base: position 842,198 of record VZSE01006234.1, read on the forward strand.
TCATGCTGCTCTGTCCCACTGGCACCCACTGGCTTGCTGATCACTGCTGGCTCCTTGGACACTCCAGGTCACCCTCTTATTTATCCCTGCCACCTTGCAGCCAGTCACCTCATGTCTGCAGCTCTCTGCTCCAGAGCTGGTTTACATTGCAGCTCTCTCCTGCTTTTCCTACAGCCTCACTCAGCACTGGAGGGGTCACATAAGTTTCTCTATTCAAGGCAGCCTCGTTGCTAGTGAGCACGACACTGTATCCCAAAAAACAAAAGGTACATGGTGTAACCCAGCAGTCTGGAGCTAAATGATGGCTCCACTCTGCTTACATTTAATCAGATCATTCTATGTGGTACCAAGTGTTCTGCTATAGGTCTGCATTGCCTGTTGTGCTTGCACCTACTCTCCTACTGATTCATTGTCTTATCCCTAGGAGAAGCATGTGGAGACTGCAGGTCATGTTATAAACACATTCAAAGTCTTCTCTGGAGTTCCTGCATCAGCTCATCCTCTTCTCTTCAGTACCCCAGAAGTGGTGTGCAGGCCTGTGCCAGGCCTCTGGTAGACACACAGAGGCTGTTGCTGGGTGAGCACCTAATCACCTGTCAGGAGCAATTTCAAGCTCCTTATTCTCTTGCTCATATACAGCTTCTGTAACAAGGTTTTGTGCTCTACAGGCCCTCAGCTGACTCTTTCAGTGTCTGTACTGCTGGGACATTCAAACAACTCTATCAATGCACTACAGCCAGGGACCCAAATATTGTCAGGTCCCAGGTTTCAAGACTTGCTATTTAAAATCCGGGGCCAGCACCAAAATAATCCTGCTAATTTCAGAGACAAAAAAAAACTTTAAAGCTCAAATATCTTGTGTCACACAGACTATTTCAGGATAGTGTTTGTGTCCATCCTGAGTTTCTTCACAGACATCAGGGCAGTAGAATCACGTTGCTCCACTTTACCTCTTTCCAGGCTGACCTGACACTTGGGGTCCTCGTGCCCAGGCTGCCCAGAAAGCAGAGGCATTACCCACATCAAATGCTCCCTTCTGGAGGGGACGTGGTCAAAGGTAAGCATTGTACTGGCAGCCCACTGAGTGCTTTGCTGGTGTTGCTTTCCTTGGGACCTGGAAGAAGCCCAAGACCAGAGTCTTCTTACAGTTTGCAAGCCAGGCTGTCGTTATCTATTGTCCCAAGGGGACTCAAAATGGTTGGTTGCCTGAAGAGCTCTCAGGGGCATTGCAAGCCCTCTACCTGACAGCCCTCATGCTGACAAGGACATCAGTTCATGCAGCTTCACTGCCCCTCTCCCCCCATCGGAGCATGCTGGCTCTCCCTGTGGCATGGGAGAGGCAGCAGCACCATGCTACAGCCGTAGGCTGGACGTGTCCCATCAAGGGACTGAATAATAGGAAAAAAGAGAGCAAATTTTATGCATTGAGCACATGCAACCAGGCAGAGCTGAGAAACAACTGATGGACAAGCAGACAGCAAGGCAGCAACCAGAAGGACCTGATTCTGAACAAAGGTCATCTCTGCCTAGCTTCCCAGAGCTGGCATGGCTTTGCAGATTTGTCCCCAACAAGATATCAAAGTGGTAGCACATATCTGAACTGTTTTCAGAGTCAGTGTCTGCTTTGTGAAAGCCTTGGCCTGGCTGTCAGGAGGGCTGACCTTTATTGCAGTGTTGGTGGTGGATGCTGGTCCTCTCAGAGCCTACTTTCACTCCAGATCAAACATTTCCTCCCCCAAACCTCCCCCCTGTGCCCCATGGCACTGCCTGGAGAGTTGGCCTCAGCCCCAGCCCAGCCCCACGGTGTCCCACCAGCACTGGGGCCAGAAGGAGCACTGGGTGAGCCTGGGGAGTCGGGAGCTGCAAGGATGCTGGGATCTGTGGGGATGAGCACAAGTCTTATGGGGAGCATCTGAGGGAGTCAGGATTGTTTAGCCTGGAGAAAAGGAGGCTCTGGGGTGACCTTATCACTCTCTACAGCTACCTGAAAGGAGGTTGTAGCAAGGGGAATTGGCCTTTTCTCCCAAATCACAAGCAATAGGACAAGAAGAAATGGCCTCAAGTTGCACCAGAGAAGGTTTCGTTTGGATATTAGGAAAATTCTTTTCACTGAAAGTGCTGTCAAGCACTGCAGCAGGCTTTTCAGGGAAGTGGAGAGGTCACCATCCGCAGAAGTGTTTAAAACACGTGTGGATATGGTGCTTAGGGACGCGGTTTAGTAGTGGAAGGGGCAGTGCTGGGTTAAGGGCTGCGCTCGGTGACCTCAGAGGTCTTTTCCAGCCTAAGAGGTTCTATGATTCTGTGACGCCGGGACCCGCGGGGATGCCCAGCCTTGCTTCCATCTCTAGATGGTGCTCTGAGGCCGGCAATAGCCGGGCTTCCCCAGCCTCTCCGCGCCACTCAGCCTCCCTGCGCCGCGTGCTGCCGGCGGGAGCCCACCGGGGCTGGGAAGGGCAGGACCCCCACCCTGTGGACCATGGCAGGGGGAGAAGCCCGTGCAGCCCTTCCGAGAGCTGGCTGCCATCTCAGCTGCTGCTGGTGCGACATCCCGTGCCGCAGGCAGCTGCGAACTGAGATGCCTCCCCTGCCTCCCCACCCCTCTGCACCGGCGAGGCTGCCCCAGCTGCCCTGCACCACCCCGCGTTTTCAGCATTCCTGCAGGCTGCATTCCCGCCTCCCTCGCTCCTGCGCATGCAGCAGCAGCCTGGGCCAGCTTTGCGGATTTAGCACAGGGCCGGGCCCTGCGGGGTTTTCCAATAGTGGTGCTCCATTAGGGCCCAGCTCTGCTCTTACCACGGGCAATGCCAAAGTCCCATTGACTTCGCGGGGGCAAGGCATTAATGGCCTGGGAAGGTAAGACTTTTTTTTTTTTTTTTTTTTCTTTTCTTTTTTTTTTTTGGTGACACTTAAAACCTTGGCCACTTAGTATTGCCTTTCCAAAAGCTGTGAGAGACCTCAGGTCCTCCTGCAAAGGCAAAGAAGAGCTGCTAAAGCTCAAAGAACACAGAGGAGGCATTCTTGCAGAGGTCATGAGCCTGTGCACAGCTGCTGTGGCAGTGCCATGTGCCCTATCCACTCCTGGGCAAAACTTGGAAAAAACCAAGCTGTTTGAAACCTAACATGCTTGTTCAGAAGCACACACATTTTCAGCACTATTTCCTAATCATGGAAATCCAAACCTATTTTCTCCTCAATTGAGATTATTGTTGTGTTTCTTAAAAATATTTTTAGTTGCAGTGTGTATCAAAATGTTCTGCTGAGCAAGTTTTGTGTGAGTTGAAAGGTGCCAATGATGATTTCTTTTCAAAAGGGTTGTCCAAAAGTGTCACCAAAAATAAAACATGAAACAAGTTTCTCAAGTGTCATTTCAAACAACAACATTCATTTGAGAACTGGCAAGAGTGACAACAACGTGGTTAGTTGTCATGGGGTAGAGGATCTGAACCAGTGCCTGGATCTTATTCATAGGGAAAAAGTCCTTCCTCTTCCCATTATCTTTCTGGTATTTGAATAGCTTTCAATAATGAGCCAAGTAAGATGTTTAGAAGTAAGACAGGAAAGAAACATAGATTGTGGTTGAATAAACAAAGAAGCAGCGTCTTCCTCCTGAAAAGCAAGCTGCCAGTCCCTTGGGATTAGAGGCAGGTCTTAGGGAAGCAGTCCCTCCATCAGATCCTGGAGGAGGGAAGGACCCCACGGACATCATGCCCTCTCATGCATTAAAGGTATCTTCTCTGGAGAGCACAGTGCAAGGAGTTATTACCTACCTGATGCTCCACGCACTGTGTGCAAAAGGTAAAATACCTGGTGTGTTTACAGTTATGAACGGCCTGGACATCTGATTTGCAGAATCCTTAAAAATGTCAAGCCTTCTCTGTAGCAAACAGTTTTCCAGGATGGGTTGTCCCAGTGGCTTTTCGCAGGCTGCGTAAAGGAGTCCCCAGCCTACGGCCAGAGAGGCACTTGTTGAGACACTTGCTGCTGTGTGGCATATTTGTGCATGTGGTTGGGTGTTTATGGGATGAAGTTGTGGTGTAGGATGGATTATGCCCCCACGTGTGGCATACACATGTAGGCACCTGCAGTGTGTACTTGGACATGAGTGCTCTGGGATTCCAGTGTGCAGGTGCAGAAGCACCTGTGCAGAAAGATGTCCTGCTGCTGTGTATCAGCAAACCCTGCGGGCACGTGTGCAGCTTGCAGGAACAGACACTGGAGTGGCTGCACCATGTTGTTGGAGGGGCTGTGTGTGGCACCAGCAGCACAGATGCACGAGGAGTGTCTGATAGGCAGAAACTCACTCATCACCTCTGTTTTCCTGCACTGGCTGTTCCTCTCCTTCCCTCTGCCCGCTCCCCTCAACCCCCTTCTCTCTCCCCTCTCTAATGATCTGACAGAACTGAAAGCTTTCTTGCAATTTTATTATGAACAGCAGGGGTTTAGCTGGGTATTCTTCAATTCCTCACTGTCTTCTCCACCGTGATGCCAAACATGACATGAAAACATCCAGCCGGTTCAGACATATGGAGGGGGCTGGAACCAGTATGGCTGGATGATACTTGTTCCCTCAGATTTATTGCAATCTTGTCCCATTTTTCCCACAAGAGCCCTGCCAGGTGAAGGGAGGGGTGGCAGTGCTGACCTGTGTGTTGCCCCAACCACTCCAGCTGTGCATGCCCGTGGCCCTGGTGCGCCATCCTTGCCTGGCATCTCTGCACACTCTCTCCTCGGTGATTGATGAGTCTCCCAAGAGCTAAGGGGACACTTCATCCCCACCAAGCACTGCCACTCACCTCCAAAAGATGCTGTACATCAGTGAGGGGGTGCCCAGCCCCGAGGGTTCCCCCTCTCCTGGAGGCCACCACCCCAGCCTGTGTCCTGAATACCCGTGTCCTCGCACGCAAAGTCCTTCTCTCTCGGTCCATTAGTTTGTTTCCATGGCCAGTGGCAGGCCCACGACTCTGAAAGCTGTATTAAAAGCCAGGTCAATACCAGCCCCTGCTTATTCCCTCAGGGGAAAATAAGTAAATAATGAAAGGAGGGGGTGACTTCATTTCCTAAACCAGCAAACTCTCAAATTTAGGGCTGAGAGAGGCACCCCAGTTCCCAAGTGGGGAGCATTGGAGCTCTGAGGAGAGGCAGCTCTGCCTCAGCACCAGCAGAACAGGAGGGATGAGGGCCACTCAAAATTTCAGTGAAGGCTTTGAGGCAAACTGCTCTGGCAGATGGGCTCTGGAGACAAGGATCACTACAGGAGCAAGGAAGAGGCTGAGGCACTTAATGCCTTTGCCTCGGTCTTTAATAGTGAGACCAGTTGTCCTCAGGGTACTTGGTCCCCTGAGCCGGAAGACAGGGACAGGGAACACCATGAAGCCCCATAATGCAGAAGGGAATGCTCAGTGACCTCCTACACCACTTAGACGCTCTCAGGTCTGTGGGGCTGGATGGGATCCACCCAAGAACACTGAGAAAGCTGGTTGAAGAGCTCACCAAGCCACTTTCCATCATTTATCAGCAGTCCTGGCTAGCCAGAGAGGTCCCAGGTGACTGGAGGTTAGCCAGTGTGACACCCATCTACAAAAAGGGCTGGAAGGAGGATCTGGGGAACTACAGGCCCATCAACCTGACCTCAGTGCCAGGAAAGGTCAGGGAGCAATTCACCTTGCCGTCATACAGAACATGTAGCACAACCTGGGAATCAAGCCCAGCCAGCATGGGTTTAGGAAAGGCAAGTCCTGCTTGACCAGCCTGATCTCCTTCTATGACAAAGTGACCTCCTTAGTGGATGAGGACAAGGCTGTGGATGATGTCTACCTGTGCTTCCCTAAAGCCTTTGACACTGTCTCCTGGAGAAATTGGCTGCCAGGAGAAATGTAATGGGTGCACTGTTCATTGGGTAGAAAATCAGCTCCATGGTTGGGCCCAGAGAGTGTTGGGGAATGGGATTATTCTGGTGAATGGAATTATTCCAGTGAATGGAGCAAACTCAGGCAGGACAGCTGTTCCCCCACAAAACCTACATCCTAGGAGAAAAACGACCATGTTTGGGCCTAGACACATCTCGTGAGTCTATTTGTGCTCTTTCTCAAATGCACTTCCATATAACCTCACTTTCTCTTCCTCTTTTCCCCTTCCTTCTCCACCATCTGCCTGCTGTGTCTGCTTCTTCCTTTCAGTCCTGCTATTTCCTTCCTTGCCTTTCTGCTTCTTCCCCCCTTCCTTTTGCTTCTTGAGCCAATTCCAATTTGATACTGAGATGCTTTTTTTCTGCTTTGTAGATCAGGGATTAGGTGGGACATAAATTCTTCAGCCATTCCCCACCACAGCACAGCTATTGGCTGCCCAGAGCAGCTTCCTGAGCTCCCTGTTTGTTTTTCTGTTCTCATCTCTTCTGCAGTTTTGAAGGGGTGATTCTGCTGCTCCTGAAGGAAGATGCTCATCAGGTTTTCACCTCTTTTGTGAAATGACAACAAAGTGATGTTACAGGTCTGGCTTTGGTTGATGTCCTCCCTCATTCTCCATCCACTTCCCTCTACCAAAAAGAGAGGCTTTGGGTTTTTTCATGGGGTTTTTGAACCTAGAGCAATGTCTCGCACATCTCTGCCTCTTCACCAAGTATATGTATAACCCTTCCCTGGGCAAAACTCTCGCCATCTCCAAAGCAAACAGTATTGCTTGGCCCATCCTACTGGTAATTTTAATGCAGATTATTCCCTCCATACACACATTTGTATGACCTTCTCCCTGAGAAAATTATCTGAGCCTCTTGTTATAGGTCTTTACCAGAGAGGCCCAGAACAAGAGAGCCCTCGTGGTGGAACTTCCAGGGTCCAATGCCATACAAATAGCAAACACCAGCCCTAATAATCCTCATCAGTCTCTATACCAGGCTGCAGCCTTGGAGTCTGTCCTTTGCTTCCAAACCTCCCCTTGGGATATTAGACTTTATTAAAAATAAATAGTTACAAATTCTGTTTTACAGCTGATGGCATCAGGAAGAAGAATGGAGGAGGCAAAAGGAGCAAGTGGAGGGTCTGCTGTCCAGTCAGGTCACCTGTCTGTCATCCCGGCTGCGCTGTGCCAGGGAGCAGTCTGAGCATGGTAAGCACAGGGCCCTGCCTCCTCCACCAGGTATCTCAGGAGAGGAGCAGGACATGTTTTCCAAGAGGACTGGGAGAACTGGATCTGAGTCTATGGAGCCAAGCTGCTTCTGGAGGTGACAGACACCAAAAGCCAAGGAGAATGCAGAGCAGTCTATGTAGAACGTCCTTGTCTCCTAGCTTGGCGCTTGCACTGGAAAAATATCGATATCAGTTCTCCTTCTCTTTTATATACAGAATCATGTGCAACAAGCAACAAACATGCAAGTAAACTCCTCCCTTGAGATCCTTCCCTACTCCCTCCAGGAGTCCCAAACTCTCCCTTCTATCCTCAACTGGTCAGTGCTTAGGTGTTGCTCCTCTCCCAGTGACAGCGATGACCCTTGACAGCCATGGGGCCTACCCATAGAGAGAGGGGACAGAAAGTCTGCTGTTGCCTCAGCAGCAGAAACACTTGCTGTGGGTGCCAATCTGTCCACTGAAGGCAGGGACTCCTGTCACCTCTCCAGAGACAAGAAACCAGGCCTGCTGCTCTCCTGTCTCTGGGCAGGAAAGGGGTTCTAGCCCAAGCTGCATATTCGGAAAGAGTAGTGTATCCTCACTCCTCTCTCAGGCATTATGACCTCATGAGAAAGGGAGTACATCAGAGCAGCTCCAGGCCTTGGTGTATTTGGGGGCTGAGAGGCAATCATGGGGGGCATTACTTGGTGGTGAAGGGACTTACACAGTTAATGGGTACGGAACAGAGGAGACTGTGGGCAATGGGTGCGGAATGGGGAGGTTGGAGGAGTTAGATGGCTGACTCCCTGCGGTATGAGATTGTATCTAGAGGCAGAGTTGCCTGGAGCCGCTCCAGGTCCAGGTGGCTTCCAAAATCCATCATCTGGATGATACCTCCCTCCTCCTTGGTGTTGCCCCCTAACACCACACCCACTTCATCATCATCTTCATCTTCATCTTGACTGACAAGTGCCAGCTCATTCTCATAGCAGAAGGCACTGGGAGGTGGTGGAGAAGGTAGGATGGTCATCTTGCTTTCTTGCAGCTCCCGGGCTGAGCAGCAAGGCGTGCCAGCTACCTCGTACGTCTTGTGAAAGCGCGAGTAATCCACTTTGTAGTGGTTCTTCTCCTCAAACACAACTGGTTCAAAGCGATGACCCCAAAGGATTTCACTAGCAAGGTAAGAGCTTCGTGCCTGTGTGGTCATGGCTGTGGCTTCCACCATCCCCTCCAGAATAACCACAATCTCAAAATTCTCCGTCTCCAGCTCTTCCTTGCCAATCCCATAGAGGGGGCTCTCCTCATCAATCTCATGAACGATAATAATGGGTGAAACCAAAAATATACGATCAAGACCCACATCGTAGCCCACATTTAGGTCCCGCTGGTCCAGGGGGAGGTATTCCCCTTCCTCCGTCATGTAGGGCTTGATGAGCTGGGCTCGGACATGGGCCTCCACGATGTGACTCCTCCTCAAGTTGCCCACCCTCCACATGAGACACAGTTTGCCATCCCGCACGGAGATGACCGCATGATGGCTGAAGAGGAGGGTCTGGGCCCGCTTCTTGGGCCTCGCCATCTTGGCCATGATAGTGCCAATCATGAAGGAGTCAATCACGCAGCCCACGATGGACTGCACCACCACTGCCATGATAGCCAGCGGGCACTCCTCAGTCACGCAGCGGAAGCCGTACCCGATGGTCGTCTGTGTCTCCACTGAGAAAAGAAAAGCCCCCAGGAAGCTGTTCACGTGCATGATGCAGGGCTTGAGGAGAGAGGGACTACCTGCCACCGCCGGTGCATTGAGATCGCCGTGGAAGAAGGCGATGCACCAGAAGAGGAAGCCGAAGAAGAGCCAGGAGACCAGGAAGGCGGCGGAGAAGATCATCAGCATGTACCGCCAGCGCGTGTCCACACAGGTGGTGAAGATGTCGGCCATGTAGCGCTGAGATTTGTTGCTCAGGTTGGCAAAGTAAACGTTGCACTGGCCGTTCTTCTTCACAAAGCGGTTGCGGTGCTTCCGCCGGGGAGCATGGCCCTTCCCGTTCCGGCTGTGCCCATTCATGCTGCCCAGCGCAGAGACCTTGTGTCCATCCTCTTCAGTTGAGACGATGCTGTACCTGGGAAAGAAACAGGCACTTCCATCAGGAATACGTGAAGGGTAACAGCAACCACTGAGACAGCAAGGGCAGGAGACATGGGTGGTTCACAGGGCTACAGTACCACCCTGTTGGATCTCACAACAGCACGTTTCAGTGATTATTACCATGGTGCCAACCTGACCAAACTGGTGGAGATCAGCTGCAATGTTCGCTGAGTGTTGCTGTCAGGAGGTTGCATCTAGCAAAGTCCTGGCAGGGCAGCAAAGCAGCAGCAGCAGCTTGTAGCTCTTTGGTGGTACATTCCAGCCTTTATAGTGAGGAGGGATACGAGGCTTTGAAACCTGACAGCAGCTGGGACAGCCAGGAAGCCTGGGAGCAAGCACCCACAGCCTGACCACATTTTGGCCCTCATATAGTACAAGGCTGGGAGTTTCTATTTTCTCCTCTGCTCTGCTCACTGATTTCATGGTGTGCGGTGACAATGTTTATACACTTCCTGCACTCAGGACAATTCTGTTGCCACAGCAACATGTGTGTCTTCCTTCATCCCTTATCCGAAGCCAAAGGTGTAATTTGGAAATGAATAGCCAAAGCACTGGCAGTTTCCTTGGCAGAAGCTACACGCACACTTTCTGGGAGACTTTTGCCCCTGTGGCTCCCCTCCCTCACAGTCGGTTCTGGCACTGCCCCTCATGTGATCCCATGACACTTGCAGATGCTCCTTAAAGATGTGATGGCAGAAGGTGCTCTGACCACTGAGGAAATCAAGAGAGTGCACTGAAGCACAAAGACTACTCTGCCCTCGTGCCTGACAAGCTGCAGCCTCAGAGGACCCTAGGAGTGTCTCCCTCCCACCCCATAGTGTTGACATGTCGGCTGGAGTCCTCCAGCGTGGGCCTCCATCCGCATCTCACGGCAAGGACAGCACTGGTGGCTGGAGTTGTGATTCCTGGGAAAATGTGGCTTCTGCAGTGCTGCTGGAATCTGTAATTTCTGGCCCAGCACCGTGCAGTGCTTTGCTTCTCCTCCTTAGTATTCCTGCAAGCACTACCCCTGCATATGGCATGTTTTGGACTGGAGAAGCAGAGAGGAGTCATTCCCTGGAAAAGGAAAGCTGCTGACAGCTAATTTGAGAAGAATATATCAAAAGGCAGTCTGAAGTTAGGGTCTGAGGGGCCAGATGAGAAGGACCAGGTCACTCAGGGCAGCAGCAGGTCTCGAGAGGAGGGTTACTCACCGATTGACTCGAACGCTGCCCATGGCTCGCTCTGTCATCAGATGTCAGGGGGCCGTGGGAGCTGGCAGGGCGTGGGAACTCATGCAGCAGCACTCACATGGGACTGGGCAGCTCCAGGTTTCACCTCTGGCGAGCTGGGACCAGCGCTGCCATTGTGATTGCTCCCGGGCACGCGCCTGGCAGAGAAGGACAAAAGCAAAACCCAGTCAGATCCCCCCTGACAGCACCCATCCCAGTCCAGAGCGGCGGGCACAGGGCTCCCAGCCTTTTGCTCAGGGTGTTGGGAGGTCTCCTTGGGGCACCTGCTGCAGCCTGGCTCGGGCAGGTGAGGAGCTGATGGATGCAGACTGGGTGCACGGCCCGCAGACCCCGTGTTCCCCAGCACCTCCCGCCAGCAGAGGAGCAGGGCCAGCCGGTCACCGCTCTCCAGATCAAGGGCACAGCAGCTGAGCAGCTCACAGGGCCCTTGCCCTGAGCCATTATACTAATATCAGAGCTTACACCAGGGCGAGAGCTCAGCCAGCCTAAATACCTCTCACACAAGGACTAACAAAGCACAGGAATGCACAGCGGCCCTCAGCAATCCCCGTCAGCACAGCCTAACCCTGACGGGATCTTTTCCAGGGTGTGCAGAAAAATCCCCCCCATTTCAAATAAAAGAAGGAAAGCAATGGGTAGAGCCCAAAAGAACTGATGGAAAGGAAGGGCTCAGGGGTAGCCAAGAAGAAGCCAGTTAGAGGAAACAAACCTTGCAACATGCCCTGTGTACAGCATCCAAGGAGCAGGTCAGCAGCGGAGTCCTGGGAGGATGTCCGGCAGATGTCCCGACCCAGTCCTCCCAGAACGGAAGAATGGGGAAGCCAAATACTCAAGAGCCAACCTATTCCACCTGCCCAGAGCTGCTGGGAAGTGAAATGCACTGAGGGGGTAATGACTCACAGATTAGGAAGGGCTTTGTACACCCATGTTAATCCTGCACTGTAGCCTTTGGATTACAGCAGACAGTGTGCAGTGCAGATGCAGACAAAGCCAGCTAGTTTGCTTCCTCCCAGCCTCACCAACAAACTGCCACTGGATGCTAGACTTGGGAAAAAGTACAAGGATTTTGGGATCAAATCTAAGGCTTAGAGCTGCTTGCAAGAGGTTGTGCACAGACAGAAGAGAGGAACAGCAAATGATGTTGCATAGCGTGGAAAAGCTGGTGAGAACCATTCTTGTCTCATCATCAGTGCTCCAAAATGGGGCTGCACGTGGCCAGGGGTGCCCACCAGCTTTCCCCAGTTAGGACCAGAGACTGGAAAGCAGCAAGAAGGGAGCTCCAGACATCACCTCTGACGGGATGAAGATTACTCAGTTACTGATGCAGTTAAAGCTCTCCAGCAACACAAACATGGTTGTTCAGACCAAGGGTATTATGAGACCAGGAGAAGAAAACAACCTTGTAATCCACAACTCACCATATAGAGACAAAAGTGAACAGCTGCCCAAAAATCCCCATCAGGAAAAAGCGCTTTGACACTGAACTCTGCCAGCCCGCACCAGCTCACTGCCCTACAACATCCAAGTCTTCATGAAGTCAGTTTGGCCAGGAATTTTTGCTGTGCAGCTGGGTAAACCTATAGCAGACCCTGGGGCTGGTAACCTAAGTTAATCAGAAATATTGATGTGATGAAGAGAGGTCACTTCATACCCACAGATGGTCCTGCTGGGATAAAGCTAACTAGAGTGATTGCATGGTGAGTTCAGACTGCAGGGTCCCACATGACTTTGGGGGGTGAGCAGTTTAAGTACACCCCTCTATGCCAGCCCCAGCCAAGAGAGGAAGGGCATCCTCTTCAACTAGCATCATTCTCAGCCAGCCTGGATATGCCAAGCTCATCCTTAGCCAGCACTGACCCCGATAACACAAGGAAGGCGCTGTCACTGCTCACACATATGAGTAATTCACTATTTCCTGAAAGTTTCTACAACCGACAACTCTCTTTCTCCAGCTGCAGAAACAGGTGCACCATTTCTAGAGATTTTTGATTTCTGGCCCAGGCAGCAGCCATCTCCAAAAGAAAGGAAGGAGGACCTAAGGAGCTTTGTGAAACCATGTGCAGCAACACCTGTATCTCTGCTCCTCACCTTTCCCCCCCTTCCCAAGAAGGGGCAAAGGAAACAGATGAAACACTAGGGCTTTTTTCATCTCCAGTTCAGGCTGGTACAGCGATGGGATGGGATGGGATGGGATGGGATGGGATGGGATGGGATGGGATGAGCACACTGTATAAGAGCGCTGCATCCTGTGGTGCTGTGCTTCCTCCTGGCTCCCACATGGAAGCTCATGTCAGCCGGAGCTGTGGCAGAGACTCTTGCACAGAGTCCACCACGGCTGGATGGTGCAGCTCAGAGCCTGGGCAGCCTTTGCTGCTGGCTCCCCAGTGCCCGAGCAGAGTATCAGCAGCTAAAGCCATATCACTACCTGCAATTGGTACTTAATTGCAAGGAAATTATTTCCACAAAGGATAAAGGCTACCAGTCTGAGCACACACATTTGAAAATGGGAAAGTAAATGCTTTTATTTGCAGTAAAGGGGTGCAAGTGGGAGACCAATGGCCTCGGACCGTGCACGGATCCACAGAACTCACACAGAATTGCACTCATAGATCTTTCTCTGCTTAAAATCTGAGAATTTTTCTGGTAGATTCAAGGACCTCAGCAACCACGGGCAGCATTCCTGAGGCAGGAGCTACCTGAGGGAGGCATCTTTGCCCATTATGAGCTCGTGGGGGTTTTGCCTGGGGGGTTTGCCTAAGTTGTGCTTCACTGCCTCCAGGCCAGTCTGTTCTCAGGTTTTCATTCTCCAGCTTGCATCTCTCCAGCTGTCCCTGGAAAATAAGGATCTTCTGCTTCAGCCTCTCCACGTTTGTTTCGGCATTCAGAGCCCGCTGGGTCATGAGCTGAAGACGACACTCAGTCTCCTGCACTAAGGACTGGAACTCTTGGGCTTCCCTCTCTCGTTCAGCCTGGCTGGTCTTCAGCTGGTCCTGCAGGCTCACCACCATGCACACCTGTCTCTTCAAGTTGTTCTGGAAGGTGTCAAACATTCTCCTGACCATGGCATTGTCCTTCCTGAGTGCAGCATTCTCACCCTCAAGCCTGTCATACTCTTCCCTGAGCACGTCGTATTCGTCCCTGAGCATGACATCCTTCTCCATGAACACAGCGCTGTCCTTCTTGAGCTCTTTGAACACCTGCCTGAGTGCAAAGTTCTCCGACGTGAGCACGAGGTTTGCATTCCTGAGCATTTCATTCTCTGACCTGAGGACACTGTTCTCCTGCCAGAGCCAGTTGTAGGTTGGCTGCAGGGACAGGGACTCCCTGTCTTCGCTGTCCTCACCGTCCTCCTCGTGCAGCACGCGGGACTCCGCTCCCGTGGTGCTCTCTGGGTGTCCCACATAATGGTCACTGGCATGGGCCTGTGTGGCAGCGGCCTCTGTCCCCAAGTGCTGGCCTGAGCTGTGCTGGAAAGAGTCATGGAAGCCACTTGGTGCTGTACCGGCCTTTTGGAGAGCAGGCAACCTCTGGTGCCCAGGAAAGTGATAGCTTGGGCTGGGCTCCTCATCTCCAGCCAAGCTGTCAGACATTCCCATGTCTTTGTAAAATGGTTCCTGAAACTCCTGATCTTCCTCCTCAAGCTCCAGCGCGTGGTTGGCCAACCCCACCTGTTTATCTTTCACCATGTAAGTGTGCCCAGCAGTTAGGGAAAATGGGGTGGGTTCTCCCAGGTCCTCTGTCTGATTGTCATCTCTGCTGTCACTGCTCTTGCACAAGGGTGAAGGAAGCTCAGAGGGGCAGGGGTTCCCTGATTCTTCAGTGTCATCATCATCACCACCATCATCATCACCACCACCTTGCAAGCCTTGGGACTCTGGGTAGACCATCATCATTAGCCCAAAGATGCGAAATGGCTGCGACATTTTTCAGGATGCTCTGGGCTGCAGCGAGCAGGACAATCCAAATTGTACTCCTGGAGTGCAGGCCATGCAGGCTGTTGACACTGACAAGCAGTGTGCCACCTTCTGCAGCCTCAGCAATGCTTGTTGTGGCCACCAAAATCCCTCTGTTTAGAACACCAGGATGTTCAGGAGGGCGAGGAGAACCACATACCTCTGCATCTTGGCTCTGGGGACAACTGGAACCACCAGCACTCCAAGGTCTGTGATGTCATCAAGTTCCATGTGTGCTGAGTTGCCAGAAGCAGGGGAGGGGGAGGAAGCAATCAGCTGCTGTCCTGATTCTGTCTAGGACTGCGTTAATTTTCTTCATAGTAGCCAGCACAGTGTTGGATTTAGTATGAGATTAATGCTGATAACAGAGACGTTGGAGTTGCTGTTAAGTAGTGGCTTACTCCAAGACAAGGACTTTCCTGTTGCCCGTGTTCTGCCACTGAGGAGCTGCACACAAATCCAGGAGGGAGCATGGCCAGAACAGCTGGTCCAAACTAGCCAAAGGGATATTCCATGCCACAGAACATCATGCCCAGAATATAACTGGGGGAGTTAACTGGAAGGGCCTGACGACTGTTTGGGGACATGCTGGGCATCAGTCATTGGGTGGTGAGTAACTGGGTTGTGCATCACTTGTTTCTCTTGGGTCCTGTTATTCTCTCTCTCTGTGCTTATTATTACTATTACTATTACTATTATTATTATAGCTTATAATAAAATTAATATTATTAACATATTTATTATTGTTATATTTTGTTTCAATTATTAAATTGTTCTTATCTCAACCCACAAAGTTTACCTTTTCTTTTCCATTCTCCTCCCCACTGGAGCTGGGGGCAGTGAGAGGGAGAGAGGGGCTGAGGGATACTTTAGTTGCCTGCTGGGGTTAAACCACAACAACTGCAAAAGGCGTTTTTGGCAGCATGAGGATAACCTGTCCTCCTGGCTGTAGAGCTGACCCCAGCTTGGGGATGCTGCCAGTGAGCAGAGAGCAGCTCAAGAAGCCACCTGAGACCTCCAGTGTAAAGGAGGGACAGGGACGATCCAGCCCGGGCAGGCAGCACGGGTCAGAGGGGACAACCCTGTCCCACAGCGTACTGAGAGATCTCCACCAGCAAGGTCAAGCCACTGGGACTTGGTTGGGGCTCACCCTGGATGGGGGCAGGAGACATCACCAGCACTTTGGCCACAGGCATCACTCTAAGCTGAACGGCCAGTGGAGGGTCCACGCTGTGGTGCTGCCAATCTGATTCATCCCCTGCTGCCAGCTGGCACAGGGAAGTGTTAGTAATACCGAGTGCCACAAACTCAGAGCGGCACGAGCCAGGAGACGAACAAAAATAAACATGTTTCCCACTTCCACCCCAACACACCCCCACAGCGCGTGGTGCCGCCATGGGAAGGACAGACAGGCAGGCAAGGAACGCCTGGGCTGGGGACTGCTACCACACTGGGTCACTGTCCCTGCTCAGCAGCTGGTGGACTAGGGACACCACTGACATCCCTGCCGACAAAATCGATGCCACCAGCTTGGCAAGGCCTGGGGGCTTACCAGGAGCCCAAACCCTATGCAAACATAGTTCAAATGGCTGTGAAAAGGTCCCATTGCAACTTGGAAACCTGAAACACAAACGGAAGGAAAGGGGAAGGCTCAGAGGTGTCTCCAGCAGAAGGGGATTATATTCATATCCTGAACAGGCAGCTGCCTGTCACATGGACAAGGGGGAGGAAAGCCTGGGTGAGGACAGAGACACAAATCCAGAGCATGCCTGAGGACATTTCTTGGAGCTTGCTCTACCTCCTGAGACCCACATGTGAAGGAGGAAGCTGCAGAGTCAGTGGCAACTCCCATGGAGCGGTATGAAACCAAGCTGGTGGGTACAGCAAGGAGAGACACTAGGCAGGAGGCTGCAGCCTGGACAGATGCCTCCCCATCCCTCTGCTGCCTGTCCTGGGTGTACATGAACACCCATGTGTTTCGTGGCCTACAGAAGCCCCCCAGCACTTTTGAAAGCTGCTGCAGCATGGATGTCACAGCCACTGCCTTGCAGCATTGAAACAGTCAGCCAGATGGGTCTCCAGGGGCCAGCAGATGCCTCTAGACCCAAAGCATGTGCTACCCTTCCCTCTTTCCCAACCACTTTCCCCCTCCTGTGTCTCAGATTGAGCAATGCCAGGGACACCACCACCGTGCTGCAGTCATCTCCTCCTTCCCGTGTGACACCGTGCTCCAGCAGCACAAGCCATCACACCAGCCCACGCTGCCACCCCAGTTCTGCTCTGGCCCTGAGCAGACACGTGGGGCTGCGCTGCTGCTGTCCCTTTCCAAGGGATCTGCAAGATAATAAGGTCAAGGTGCTTGGTGCCGGGGCAATACCTCCACTGCTCCATCCCCTGTACACAGTGCAGCGCCTCGCACGTCCCAGTCTTTCTCCAGCCCCTGACAGGGTAGATCATATATTGTCAATCCTTCCTTAAATTTGCAATGGAAGAGTCTCATGAAACAGAACAGAAAAGTCCACGCTAAAGCACTCCCCCACTTCTCTTTTTATAACAACCATATCTGGTGCTCTGGGACATACACTGTGAACGACAACGATGGAAAAATCCCAGGGTATTTTTACACTCTTAGTCTTTGATTTATCTGGAGTTGTCTGGCAAATGCTTCCCTCCTGTCTGTGGTCAATACCGCAGCCGCTGGTTGCGCTCCGCTTTGTGCCTTTGTCCCTGTTACCGGCTGCGCAGCACCGGCTGGCTTGGGATCAGCATCCACAGACCCATCCTGCCAGCTCGGGCACGGTGACAACACGGCAGACGAACTTCTCTCCTCTTGGGGAGTCGGGGCGGAAACACCCGCAGCTGAGAAGGGACCTCGCTGCCTTTTTGCAGAGCCTTGCAGACCCGCAGCATTCCGTGTGTCCTCTCCATCCTCTTTGTAACTCCATCTCTTCTCCTGTTCCTCACGAATCTTCCCGGGGTTCATGCTGGGGCTCATAGGGCAGCTCGGTGCCATGGGGGGCTGTCCTGCCACAAGAGTCAGCGGCCGAGCTCTCGCTGCTCCGTGCTGGCAGGGAAGGCTGCCAGGCGCTGTACGGGCACACGCGAAGGCACAGTCACCGTGCAGGAGAGTTTTACCATATTAAAGAGGCAACTGACATATGGAAGGTGAGGGGAGGAAGCTGTAATCAACTCTATACCATTTTTATATACACACTTCTGCCTTTTCGTTCAAGAATTATAAATAGATTAGGTGCCAACAGTCCCCATCTGCCCCTCAAGGCATGATCCGCTGACCAGTTTCCCTCTCCAAAAGAGGATTTTATTCATGTGTCTCTGCCCAGTTTATATTTTGGAGTGGAGTGAGAAGGGGGGATATTTTTTCCCCCTGTGAAGCTCTGGAGCCTGAGGATGGGTAATATGAAAACAAAACAAAATGATTTGAAGTTAAACCATCTCAGTGTGTGACTCAGAGCTATTCATAGCTCCCTGAAGCCAGCTGCAGCAACGGAGCCAGAAGGATTCTGCCCGTATTATTATTCCAATTACCATCTGAATTAAAAGTTTGAGCAGTGATCAGCCCACATGCTGATGGGAGGGGGAGAGAAGAAAGCGAAGAGAGAAGGAGAGAAAGAGTGAGAGGGAGAAAAAACAGATAAAAATGGGAACTACACAAAGGTCCCCAGGATGACAAAGTCAGGAAGAGGCACAGAAAGGTGACAGCATCACCTCCTGCCTGCTCCCACACCGCCCCAGCGATCCCTGCTGCGGCTGCACCGTCCAGACAATGGCGCTGCAAGAACAGCTGCCTACTCCCTGGGATCTCAGACTAGATGGGGGATACCCCATGGTGGGGTTGGTGGGACTGGCACCACCATTCACCCACTCCTCTCTGGCCAAAATGGGCCCGGGGGTACACAACACAGGGGCTGGGGGCCTGACTGAGCAGGATTGCAAGGAGAGCATGCTGCTGGAGGGGCAGCTAGGGGGAAGTCCCTGCTTTTTCTTGCTGAGTGAGGAAGGTGGGTGTTATTCTTTGTAGTTGGCATCACAGGAAAAATTAAATGCTCAGAACGTCCCTGGCCTTCCCTGGGTGGCTTTCTTGGCCAAAAAGGAACCGAGCTTTTGTAGCAGCCAGGGTGCAGACTGCATCCCACCTGCTCCCGAGGAAACACAGGGGCTGACATAGCCTCAGCACCCTGCCTGCTAAAACCACGGACTAGACCCCAAAGGGTTGGTGAAAACCTCCAAGAGCTGAAAAACTGAAGGCTCTGGGGTGTCCCTGAGGTCCTCCCATCCCAGGCAGGCGCAGTGCACTCAGGTGCAGCTCCTCCAGCTTCCACTGCACAGTGCAAAGGGTGTTTTCACTGATCTCCGCATCTCTGGAACTCCCTTCACTGGGCGTCCTGCCCTGTGGGAGCCCTGATGTAAGGCCATTCCCAGCAGCATCCCTGTGCTTCAGCATCTCTTCAGCACAAAGTACCCGGCCATGTGGGATGTCTTGATGGCTTTTGGCTAGTCAGGGGACAAGGATAATTATCGGTGTGCAGGAAAAGGGGGGCAAGGGTGGCTCACATCATCTGCCTGCCTGCTGCAGTTTTGCTCTTGACAGGGCAGGGATGGACTGCCGGTGACTCTGCCAAGCACCCAGCAAGGCAGGTGCCTGCAAATAGTTTATGAATGATGACAACAACAGGGACAGCAGCAAGGGCGAGCAATAACCAGGGCAAAGCCTGCTCTGCACCAAGCCCCCGATCGAGAGGCTGCAGCCGCTTCTCCGCACCCAGCTGCTGCACGACAGCTGAGTTCCCAGCCTGGCCTGGCTGCGAAGCACTAACCCATCTGGGACAGCGAAAAAAAGTCTCCCTTCACCCCCCTTGTCCCCAGGCTAACAGGGAGCTGAGCAGAGCCGTGAGCCTCCTGAAAGGGCCCCAGCTTCTCCCCTTTCAGCCATGCCTGCCAGGCACCAGAAACAGAGCAGAGGGAGCATCCCAGGTAAGCTGCAAAACCGCATTCCCGCAGAGAGCGGATCAAGTATTTCACTACAGGTTTGCTGACTTGTATTGCCGCGGCTTGATCCCTCAGGTTTAACACACACATCCGGAAGGTGTCAAGCCTAAGTGCTGCCCAACTCACGCAGTACGGAGGACCATTCCCCTACCCCCCAGCTCTCCGACAGGGAGGGGCTGCCACGGCGGGCAGGGCCGGGCTGGGGGGAGCGGGGCACGGCGGCTGCATCTGCACACTGCCAGGACTGCGATATCCCCCCCGCCATCACTACGCGTTGCTGTCATACCCCTGCTCCTCCGGGCTGCGACAGTCGCTCCCGCTGGCATCCTGCCTGCTCACCTGCCTGTCGCCTGCTGGCGCTCGGTGCTGCCCGCAACTTCTGCCTGCTCACCTCCACCCAGACACGAGGCTGTTTCTTGGTGCTGGGAACAACGGGAACAGGAGAGGAGAGGAGTTCTGGGGCCGCTGTGTCTGGTCCCGTGGCAGGCACCGCCTCTTCATAATGCCATCGAGCTTTTCAGAGGGGTGAAGCGCCTGTCTGCCCAGCCTCTGGGATCCCCAGTGCCCTTCAGCCCCCGCACTCACCGTGCTGCTGGCGGGGCCGATCTATACAGCTCTCCCGGGGCTTTACCCTCCTCTACAGCAGAGTCACTTTGGACATCCACTTGCTCTGAGACTCCTTTCAGCTGGTCAGTCTGTGCCGGTGCTTTAGCAGGCTGCCAGCAGAAAGGGAGCCGGCGAGAGGAGAGGGGAGAGCAAAGCTGAAGGCAGGGGAAAGGAGAACAGGCAGCAGAGAGGCAGCTGGGACAAGGCCAGCAGCTCTTTGTACCAATGCTGGTACCGCTTGCCAGGGAGGGAAGGAGGTGGGGAGATGTGTCAGGGTCGTTTCTCTGAGCCTTTTGCAGGGGACAGAATGGGGGACGCTGCTTCCCTCATTATCAAACAGCACCAGGCTCCCTCTGAAGTGTTTCAGGAGAAATGTTGCCATAGAAATAAAACAGCCGTCCAGATTGTGAGGGGCAGACCCACTGCCATGGTGGCAGGAGCGTGGGCACAGTGGCGGCAGGAGCCCCTGGCTGGCGGCGTGGGGAGGTGCCGGGCTGGAGAGTGTCTTGTTCTCCACCCTCCACTCTCTAATTTCCAGTGAGAGCAGCAGTGGTGCTGCTGTGCCAGCATGGCTGGTGCCAGGAGATGGTGGGCATCTCCTCCCCAGATAAACCAGTGGGTGAATGCCAAAACTGTCCCTGAAGCAAGCTGCCTGCTGCCAGGCTCCCAGGAGGACAGGCGTGGAGGTGCATGGGTCTCTGGGGCCACGGGGACAGGGTCACATTGCAGCCAACTCCCATCCCTCAGCAGCCTGTGCCACGGCATCACCTTCACTGCTGGAGAACGAGCCTCAGAGGTCTGAGGGCGAGAAGCAGCTCAAAAGCAGCCCTTGCCTGTCCCAAGCTGCCCACTGCCAGAGAATCAGCATCTCTCCCAAGAAGGGGCTCCAATCCCAACCATCTCCATTAAAACCACCTTGTCTGGCGAGGAAAACCGGTGCCGGTGCCTCGGGGGGTTCCCTGTGAGGCCTCCCCGCCCTGGTAAGGGGCACAGGAGCAGTGACGTCAAGGAGCAGGAATTTAGCCTGCCTCAGTTTCGCAGCGTTGCGAGGCAAGCGCAGACGGCTTCACTCAGCCCGTGCCATTCACAGAAAAGCGAGCGCCAGCGGGAGGCTGGGAGCCGCGTGGATGAGTAAGGGATCGATTGCTAAGACGCCAGCATCCATCTATCGATCCCTGGCCGCACCGCCGGGTTAAGCCGACCCAGTGCAATAACGAGGCGGGGTAGCGGGCCTCGCTGGGGGCAGAGGGCCATTAACTGCTCCGCTCTGCGTCCGCACTGATGTCAGAGCGCGGCGGGCGCAGGTATCCATCACCGTGCCCTCCTCCCCGCTACTGCCACCCCCCTGTCACTGACACCGCCCCAGGGACGCGGCTGCTTCCCGGGCGTGGCCGATGGCTGAGCTAGGGGTGGCCGAGAGGCTGGAGGGCCCAGTGGGGACTGGACCTGCCAAGTAACTCCATCCCTCCCCAGCCACCTCCTCGCTTTCCGGTTCTCCTTGCAAACCATGGCGGGGGGCTGCAAGGGGCAAGGACCACTGCCTGCCCCCTGCCAGCACCACACGTCGGGGCACTTGATCTTAGCACCCAAACAGGGGGAGGGATGGAAGAAAATAAGGTGGAGGAGAGGGAACCCACTTCCCTCCAGATCAGCCCTCTCCAGCTTATCGTCTCTATGGCCATCCTCACCATTTGTCCTCTTCCCCACCACCCCCTGTCCCCAGCAAATTCATGCTTCTCCCTAAGGCACATATTTGCCCTGTATTGGTTATTATTTTCAATGGCTGCAAACAGGAGTGGCTACACACTGCTGGGGTGTCTCAGGCTTCTGTGGGTGCTACTTCTGGTGGTGAATGGAGAAGGGGCACATTCCCATGTCTCTGTCAAGATGCATTTCCCATGCACCTGCCTGATCCCTCCCAGGCTCCGGGTAACCCCAAGCTCTGGGCTCATCTCCACACCTCCCACCTCCTGTGGATGACTCCTCCCAAGAAGCCAAGGAGGGCACAGAGCAGGGGTTGAAGGTAGCCTTGGAGCTGCGTCACCTCTGCCACACATTCCTGTGTGCACTGTCACTGTCTGCCCTTCACAGCACACCCCCCAAGGGGAGGAAGGGGACAAGGGAGATGCCCCAGAGCTGCTGTTTGCTTTGCCATCGATGGAGTCAGGGCTGGGCAGCAGGGATAGGAAGCTCCAGGCTCTTGCCCAAAGGATTTGGATGGCTCCAGGTGATTTGCCCAGGAGGGAGGGCCTTGGGGGCTGAAGGGCCAGGGATGTCCGAGGTGATCTGCCAGCACCATGCAAACCTGCCTGCCCACTCCTGCCCCGGTGGGGGAGCCGACCTTGTCAACAGGGAGCAAAGGCAGAGTTTCTCTGGTAGTTTGCTCATGGCTTCCTCCTGAGCTCCTTCACCCAAAGCCACTATCCAGAAGACCCTTTGCGCTGTGCCTGTCCGGGGGGTGTTGGACCACCACCGGCAGCATCAGCCATGCTGGGACTAGGAGAGGTGGAAGGCAAGGGAAAGGGGGGGCAGGTCTGGAGCCCAAAAAGCTCCACAGGCAGCAGGACAACAAACATATCCACTTCAGCCCCATTTGCACCCGAGAGCTTGGAGAGCAGGTCTCCAGCTGCCTTTTTCTCTGTGAACTGTCTGGGACCAGCACAGAGAAGAATCTACAAAGCAGGAGAAGCAAAAGGTGAGCAAGACCCAGCCCAGGGTGAGAAGACTCTAAGAAAACATGGGGAGCTGAAAAAATGAAGAAGTCACCTGCAAAGCGACCGAAGTCAGGGTGGCAAGGGGGCGGGGAGGGAAGTTGGGGAGGTTTAGAGGCAGGAGCCCACCCCTGCCCCTCGGCCCGCGGCCGCCCCGGTAGCTGTACGTGCATACGCCATGCACACAAGGCAACTTTATTATTCACTGGCACGCTCACACGAAGCCACGCATCTCTCCCTAAGTTATATTTATAGCTGTTCCTCAGAGCGAACGCAAATGAAACAATACATTATTTTCCTAAGGGAGAAAAACCCTTCCCGCTCTCATGCCGGTGAGGAGAGCAGCGCGCCCCGGCACCGCCTCTTACCCGGGTCCTGCCGAGGGCTGCCGCCTGCTCCAGCCGTGCCGAGCCAACATCAGAGGAAGGGGAAAGCGGCCGGTCTCTCCATCTCACCATGAAATGTCTCAGCCGGACCGGAGGAATCAGGGAAGTCTCTCTGCAGCCCTCGCTCGCCTCCAGCCTAGGTTTATTTTTTTCCCCTCCGAAGAGCTACTTCTCCGCTGCGACCTGCTCCTCTCCTAACTCTGCCCTGCCCACGCCAGCGCTCTCCTTCTGCCTCTGCCTCTCAGAATTTTTTGCTCCCAGGAGCGTCCATCCCACGGAGTGCTGATGTGCCTTCGTGGCTCAGCGACGGGTTTAGGTCTCCCCCTCCTGCCTGGCTCCCTCCTTCTCTGGCATTATTTGCTCATGCCCCTTGCTGCCCCCCTGCTCTAGTCCCCAGATCCCCCCTCTCCCTGACTCTTCCTCCCTTTGCGCTCCGCTCCCTTTCCCTGGCTGCCTCTCCCCCTCGCTGATTGCTATGCAGTCTGTAGCTGAGAAGTCAGTAACTCTGTGGTAGGATCCAACAGCTTTCCTCTACTTTAGCCCATCCTCGCATGTGAGCTCAGAGCTGCGGAGCCGCCATGGGGGAGACTGAGCCACCGTCGGCAGCGGGAAAGGGACGGTGGGGCCGCCAGATGCCCCCAAGGAGGTGAATCCTCCTCCTGGGCTGCTGCACAGAGATTAAATAACTACCGTCAGAGGGGTTTTCCCACCTGGATTTGGGGTGCTTGGCTGACACCTCGCCCTGAGGAAGGACCAGGCTCTCCCAGCTGATGCAGAGTGTTTGCAGTGGGGCATTGCCTCCCCACTCTACAGAGCTGGTGATTTCCTGCCGGGATGAGTAATGCTGGGACAGGAGCTGGACACGAGGGAACAGCCCTCAGGGCTCCAGGATAGTGCACAGCCAACCTGCTGGGAAACCTGTCCAAGAAACCTCTTCTGGGTCCCCATGGCCAGCAGCACCTCAGAGGCTTTAAAAAGGTCACTTCTTGGTGACAAGGAGAGAAGGCAGAGGACTCTGCTGCAGCAAAGCCAGAGGCTGAGGAGACCCCTGACCACACAGGCAGTGGCTGAAGGCACAGGGTTCTGGGGACAGCCCTGCTCCAGGAAGGCATTTTTGACGACATGGTTTCTCTCTTGGTGTCTCATCTGCTGTCCCCAGCATTCAGGCCTGTGCTGAAAAGTCAAAGATTAGAAAACCATTTTTTGAGTCTTCTCTGGGCCCCAGTCCGGCAAGGACCATGACCGTCCCTCCCAAAATCCTCCCAAGATGTGGCACATGGGATGACCCCTGCCCAACATGCTGTGGAGCCTGCTGTGCCCCACCAGCACCAGGGAACACTGCTGTGGCGAGCACAGCCTGCTCCCCCCTGCCACTGCCAGGGCAGCAGAAGGTGGGTTCAGTAGCTCCATGCAGATGAGCAGCTGCAAACCAGGAGCACATCAACTCCTGAATGGGTCAGTTCACCCCAGTGCACCCATGGCTGCTCCCTACTGCTCCTGGGGAGCTGCTGCTCCTGGATGGAGCAGGCCCAGCCTGTCCATCCCCTCTGCAGCCATCCCTATGAGGACCCCGTTCAGGTTCAGAGGGGTACTTACTTGCCCAAAAGCTCTGTCTCTAGGGCCTGTGGGGCTGCTTCCCAAGAGCTACTGACCAGTGTCTGCCCAGCTGCTCTTTAGCAAAGTATACCATCCCTCTGGCACCATGACAGGCCTTTCCTCTTCATGTGGTGAAGAGATGAAGACGAGGCTGAGACATCTTGCTCCTTCCCAGAGAGGGCAAAGCCAGCAAGTGCAGCCCTGCGGCCACCTCAGCTCCAGGCCGGGTTTTGCCCTCTCTGCCTTTTGCTCCTCATTGCTGGCTCCCCCAGAGACCTCACCACATTTCCCTCTGCCTTTGCAGCAGGAGGATGGATAGCTGCACCTTGTGCCTGGTGTGGCAGCCTGGCGCTGCCAAGAGACAGGTGGCGCTGCCAAGAGACTGGTGGCACTTCCAGAGCCAGCGAGAGCGACGTGGGGACGCCACACTGAAGATGTCACCGGCCCCTTGCTGTCCTTGTGCCCCCCAAGTGCCGTGCCCTGACCGCCCCATGGCCGCCGGCCCCAGCAGCGGGGTGGCTCACACTCGCCACCCCCGCCCGTCTCCACCAGCACCGTCTTTAATAAGAAGTGTGGAATATTTTAGCACCTATGTAAAAGCCACCACAGACGGTGGTGGCAGCCGTTGCCAGGGAGACGCTCCCAAAAATAGCCCCACTCCGCCAACCTTTCCCAGTGCCGCTGTGGGGATTGAGGGAGGCAGAGGGACAGAGGGATGGAGGGATGGAAGGGTGGAATGAGGGATGGATGAAGCGATGGATGAAAGGAGGGAAAGAGAGTCATAGAGATGGACAGAGGAGTCTTTGAAGGGATGGATGGAGAGGTCAATGGAGAGAGGAGGAGTGAGTGGCAGTTGAAAAGATGGAGGGAAGAATGGATAGAGAGAGAGATGGAGAGAGGGATGGCTGCAGATGGATGGAGAGATGGGTGCAGCGGAAACAAGAGCTCCTGGGGAGGTGAGCAAACGCTGCCTGCCCCTTCTCCTGCCTGGGCATGAAGAGAAGAGCTACCTCTATGCCAGCAGCCCCTGCTTGGACACCCGTGGTCCTGCATTCCTGTGATACCAGCTAAACCAGCACAAGCCCTCAAGCCCTCTCTGCGCTGAGCAGGTCTGACTTTCGGTGTTTAAACCAGAGAACAAAGTTTTGGACTCCTTAGCACCTGCCACGCTCCCTCTGCCATCTTCCTCCAACCATCCCATCTCTGCCCCAGTGTTCCAGAACTGCCCAGGCAACCTGACCTGGTCATGGGGGCAGAGATGGTGAGACACAGAGGTGGCCCATGGTGCTCAACCCCACCATGTTCCCCAGCCCCTCTGGGAATGCAGAATCATTTCCCTCTCTTAGACAAATCCCTGAGGCTGCCCACTCTCCCAGGAGGTCTGGATGCAGCCTGAGCTACATCCTGCAGCAGAAATGGAGGGAGACACCTGGAGCACAACCAGGGGCAAAAGCACAGAAGCCTTCCTGATAGAGAGAAACAAATGTCTTAGTGATAAGGAAATGCCCTTTTGTCCCTTTTCTCATCCCATAGCCATCACCTCCACAGGACAGACAGAGGTGGAGAAGGGCCCTGGATGAATCTGCATCTGCCTGGCCCAGGGGCTCTGCAGGAGGAGCCTTCCAGACCAGCAGAGGCAGAGAGGGAAACCCCAAAAATAGAACTAAAGGAGGAGCAGTTGTGGGGGTGGGGGGAGAAAAATAAACCCAACAACCCCAAAATCTCATTTTTAATTTCAAATCCCAGCTCACTTGCCTCCTTGTCACCCTGGCGACATTCTTTGTGGTCACCATGGAAACGGGAGGCATGGAGAGAGCATCACCGTGCGGGGTGGTGGCAGCACCCGGCATTATTTTGGGAGGCAGGGAGACACCCGGCGCAAGGCGCTTTGCATTGTGGCAGGGCAGGAGGAGGGAAGGTTTATTTTTACTTGGTCCCACTCCATGTGCCAGTTTTTTCTTCTCTCTCGGTGTCCCTTGCCCTGCAGCAGCTTTCCTGTGGCCCTCATGTGCCACACAGGGATGTCCCATGGGGACACCCCAGCCCTACCACCCTGTTCCAGCTGGGTGAGCTTGATTGGGCTGCTCCCATGAAGTCCCTCTAATGGTCACCTCAGCTAGTGGTTCCTGGTGCCACAGTGGGAGATAAAGCTGGGACTTGGAGCCAATCAGTTCTTCTTTGGAAGGTGCAAGATGAAGAGAATAAACCTTTGCCACCCCTCTACAGGGGGCTTCTTTCCTTGGGTGGGACAAGAAGCTGCAAAGAGGAGTACAGGGACAAGAGAAAGACAAGGGCTCTCAGACATTGCACACCAGGGCATTGGAAAAGGATCTCTTGGAAGAGAGAACCCCAAACCTGTTCCTTCCCCCCAACTTTACATCCCTGCTCCACAGTCCAAAACTCCTGCCCACCTGCAAAAGGAGCTGGGGTACCAGGGACCTGCAGGGCCACCAGGGCCTGGGCTCAGCTTTCACCAGCACCCACATGGCCCTGCAAAGCCCTGCCGAAATCCCAGGCAGCTCCACTCTGATGTCTGGAAACCCAGTTCAGGCAGTCCCTACCCTTTGCCAATCATCTCCTTTGCTCTAACCCACTCTTGTCCCCCCGCATCCACCCCTGCCTCAGTGTCCTGGCTGGGAACAGGCAGGGATGTCTCCAGTTTCGTGGGGCCCAGCAGGTGTTTTCCAGCCCGGCCTGTGAATCCATCTGGAAAAGCCCTGCGATGCAGGTGCCGGAGCGTCAGAGAGGGAAAACACAACCGCCAACCTAATGGGCAGGGAGGAAATGTATGCAAATATATTCAGAAAGGGATCCGGTGATGCTAATAGGCTTGTTAATCCTCTCAGAAAGCACCAGGAATAATATTTTTACACTTTGGTCGTTAAGGATTTTACTCCAAGCAAGCCCATAAGGACAGAGAGAGATGTGTAGGGGATGGCCACAGGTCATGGCTGGGGACAACGAGGGCAGCAGCCAGAGCCAGCTTTGGGACAGGAGCAAGCAGGATCACACAATCCAAGAGTAACCAAATTAGACCCACAGCCAGATGTGATTTGCTCAGGGACAAAGAGACAAATTACAACTCCCATTTGGTTGTACTAAAGCAACTTTAAATTAGTGATTAGATCTTGACTATCTAATTACTGGATCTTGATGCAGAGCTCCCCCCGCTGCTGCCATGAGATCTCCCTGTGTAACTGCTGCTCCAAGGACAAGGTTCATCCAAAACAAGCTGGTCACCCAGATTAATATATTTTCAAATATATTAAAACTTTCTAACAGTCACTACTGAGCTCCTTTCTGTGAAATCTATTAAAACCAGCAGCAACCACGTGCTTCTTTCACTCAACACATTCCCTACGTTATTTGTAACCCTCTTGCAGGAATCCAGGATTAATATTTTCAGTGAAGTTTGTTTCAAACCAGCCCTTGGGAGGATTTTTTGTTTTCTCCAGGGCTGTGCTCAGGGATCCACACCGCTCCAGACAGGGCACCTGAAGAAGGGCTGCCTGATGGTGCAGACACCCGGGAATGGCTGTCCATGAACAGCTGTGGAAGAGCCGCCATGGCTTGATAATTCAAATATCTCTCCACTTCTTTGGCTCCAGGAGACAAGGCAGAGCACTGGAGAGAAGGTGCTGGAGGTGGGATGGGGCCGGGAAGGGCAGAGAGCAGAAGGCTGCCGGCTGAAAGCAGGGCAGAAGTTACTGCACCCATGGCGAATATTCCTGGAAAGGCTGGCCCTCGCCGGAGGGTGTGTCCTCAGGGCCAGAGGATGGGAATCCTGTTCCCTCTGCCTTTTCCCCTTTAAACACACTTCCGTGTGTAACTTGAGACAAGCAGGGGAAGAAAAAAGAGGAAGGAAAAAAAAGAAAAAGGGAAAAATAGCGCAGTTATTCCCGCCTCTGCCTCCTCCTCTCTCTCCTCCCCGGCCAGCCAGGAGCCACGTCACCGTCACCCAGCACTGGCTTCGGGGCTGCTCAGCCTGGAGAGCTCTCCGGGAGACAAACTCCAACTTTCAGCCCAAAGCAGAGAGAGGAAGGCCCTGGGCTGGGAGAGGGAGAATCCACCTCGGTAGAAAAGTAAACAAGGGAGACATCCAGCCTGGCAGGGGGAAGGCGTCTGCAGCCACGGGAGAGGGGAGATTGAACTTTGTGCTACAAGAAGGAAGGGCTCCGTGCTCAGGGAAAAAGGAAAGTTGAACCGAAGGAGAGCGTTCATTCAGTCGAGGCTCGGCGGAGAAAAACTTCCCGCCCTCGCCCTCCCTGCCTGCAGAAAGAGCCCCACTCCCTTCACCCCAGAGGAGTCCCCCCGGCACCATGAACATCTTCCGCATCCTGGGGGATGTCTCCCACTTGCTGGCCATCGTTATTCTCCTGCTGAAGATCGTGAAGTCCAAGTCCTGCGCTGGTGAGTGCTCCCATGTCCCAGGGAAGGAGGGTGGCCCTTCTCGGAGGGCAGCTCGGTGAAGGGTACAACAAAATGGGAGCTGGAAAGGCCAGTGATAGCCCATGCGAACTGGCAGCCCTCCCCCGTGGGCTCTTTGAGGGAAGTCATCCTCTTCCTCTGGGAGGTCTCCCTGCCAGGAGAGGGCTGTGTTGGAAGGATGTGATGTGGCAAGGCACACAGCCTCAGGCAGGTGTTGGTCTCAGGGTGGTGAAGTGAAGGAGAGGGTGGCAAGGCTGGGGGGAGGTGGAAAACGAGAGCAAGAGGTTGTGGCAGCACCAGCACCAACAGCCTGGAGAGGAAGCTGCTTTAGGCTGGAGGTTCTGCCAGTCGTGGACAGGCGCCAGAGGCTGCCCCATCCCAGGGCGAGGAAATCAGGACAGCAGCTTCCTGCAGGAGAGTTTTGCTCATAGTTCCCTCCTCATGAGATTTTGGGGCTGGGCTGCTGGGGCTGTGGCCATTATCACAGGTACAGAAGTGGGTGGGCCCGACTGCATCTCTCTGCCAGCAGTGTCCAAGTTCCATCAGTGCCCCGGGGCTGGTCCTGCAGCTCATCCCTCCTGTGGCAGATGTCACATCACACAGTCCCTGGTGAGGTGGGCAGGCTAAGGGGGAAGGGAGGGAAGAGAAAGGGCTTTTGATGACAGCAAGGGCTGAACTAGCCAAAGGGTGAACATCACTGAGCACCAGTTCCTACAGGCAGCACTCAGGGCATCAGCAGGAACCTGCCCTGTTGCTTGGGAGACTCTGGCCGCTCTGGGGTAGAGCTACCTCAGCACACACACACCAGCCCTGGCTCACAAAACAACACATTTATGTACAAATGCTTCCAAAGGAGGCCTAAGGGGAAGCCACCATCCCACAGACCCTTCCCTTCATCTGCTTTACTTTCCTTTCATCTCCCTGCCACACAGGAATCTCTGGGAAAAGTCAGATACTTTTTGCCCTGGTCTTCACAACCCGCTACCTGGACCTGTTCACGAATTTCATCTCTGTCTATAACACTGTGATGAAGGTAAGGAGAGGGCAGTGCAGCAGGAGAGGTTCCCCTCAGCTCGCTGTGGTTTCTCAGGGAGGTGAGGGTACACAGTCACTGAGTTTTTCAGCCAGGAACGGTGGATAAAGATGCTTCCTTTGGTGCCACTGTCCCTCCATTGACCAAAAAACCCCCTTGCCATAGTCAGTAAGTGAGCTGAGCCATATTTAGTACCACTAAAACCAGAACAAGACGCCATGAACCAAGCCTGGGTGTCCTTGTACAGCAGGAGCATTAACAGAAAGCTGCCTCCAAGCCAACCTCTTCTCAGAGTGCCCCAGAGGGACTCAAACGTGAGATTCTCATGGTGCAGCAAGCTCTACCTGACCACTGGGATATCTCCAGGAGAAGTCAATCTGTAAGGCAACACAGGCAAAGCATTCACCACTATCTTGACTTTTGGGAAAGCCAGCCTCTCTTTAAGCTCAGAAAAGTGCAATTGCAGGTAAGGTCTTGCCATCTCCCTTCTCTCCCACAGGTGATTTTTTTGATTTGTGCCTACGTCACCGTGTTTATGATCTACGTGAAATTCCGGAAAACGTTTGACAGTGAGAATGACTCCTTTCGCCTCGAGTTCCTGCTGGTCCCTGTCACAGGCCTGTCATTTCTGGAGAACCACAGCTTCACCCCCTTGGAGGTAAGGAAAAGCTGAGGCAGGAAAAGATGAGGCAGGAAAAGGGAAGGGAAGCAGCAGCAGCCTAACACCAGGCAGCAGAGTGAGCAACATGTTGAATAGCTGAGATTTTTAACAGCAAAAGCAGGCAGGAAAGGCAAAGTTGGCAGGCCTTGAAGACAGTACCATCTATAGAGCAGCTCAGCACTGTCTCCTCTCACTCCCAGCACAGCGAGCTCATTTTCCCCAACTTCAGCAGCACTACTCATCCCCCTCACACATCAGTGATTTGCCAAACGAAAAGCTTTGGGTCTTAACACATACTAATCAGCACTGACTCCCCACTGCCTTCATTTTGCACCTCACAGATACTCTGGACCTTCTCCATCTACCTGGAGTCCGTGGCTATCCTTCCTCAGCTCTTCATGATCAGCAAGACAGGGGAAGCAGAGACCATCACGACACACTACCTTTTCTTCCTGGGCCTCTACCGTGCCCTCTACATTGCAAACTGGGTCTGGCGCTACCACACAGAGAATTTCTATGACCAGATCGCCGTCGTTTCCGGGGTGGTGCAAACCATCTTCTACTGTGACTTCTTCTATCTCTACGTCACCAAAGGTAGGTAAACAGGTTGCTGTAATACTGAAAAGTTCATTCAACATTCTTGCAGTATAGGGTGGAGCTGCAGCTTGCCATGTTAATCCTTACATGACTTTATTTTTTGCTGTTTGTGATGCATATTGTGCACCTAAAAAGTTTAAAAAACATATCTGTTGATTGAGAGTGGGCATCACTGCTCACAAGGCTGGATGCGTGTGTGAAACACAGCAAGAATTAAACCAGAGTTAAGCCTGGTTTAACCTCACCTCGGGAAGTTAACAATTGAGGTACATTCAATTCTATGTATATTTTGAAAGATTATGAATCATGCAAAAAAAACCCAAACCAAAACAAACAACTTTGAGGGGGAAAAAATAGCTGCAGGCAGACAATGTACCTGAGAAAGCAACTGCAGACATATGGGGATATTATTAAACCTTCTTTTCCTTTGATAGAGAAGATCAAGTTCTTGATTGTCAAGAACTGATTCTGTAGGAAGATGGGCATCTGCACAGACAAGACACTCCTGTTTCCCAAAATCAGATGCCCCTTCCATTTCAGTGCCATGCTTTGGTAAATGGCCACCAGAGCTTAAAAGTGCACCAAGGGCATAAATCCTGATAGATCATGCTGTGGTTTGCCAAGGCTGAAGGACATTTTAAAACACCTTTCTGTTGCAGAGCATGGAATTAGATTAAATTAGCCAAGTGGACAACTATTTTCCTCCTTCTTCGCTTTCCCCAACAAGTCTGCCAAAAGCAGTAACGACAGCCCACGTTTGAAGTTTCAAGGGATGGATTTTTGGTAGCTTCATGCAATACACCTGCTGATATAGAGGTGACAGGAGCACTGAGCAGGTGGCTGGCCTTGGCAGATTAAGACTTCCTTCTGTCATTAAATATTTTTGCAGCCAGAAAAATACTTTCTAAAACTGCCACCAAGGTGCTCCACGTCAATTCCTTTTTTTTTCTTTTCTAAACTAATTCCCATTTTAGCTCCGCTCAATTTAAGTGTCCTGTGTCCTTCTGTATTTTGTGAGAGATCCATACCTTTTGTAGTTGTGATGGTGGAACAAAAGGGGGAAAAAACACAACTGCTGGCTTCCAATCTCACACTGCTAGTGACAGAGCTGCAAAATTTAGATTATACAGGAGGCAGAAGAAAAAACATTTGTAGATGGAACATCACAGCAGGAAGAGAATTGCTTTTTTTCTCTTTTCTTTTACACAAATGTTCTGGATCATGGGAGAGAAATGGTGTCTGAAGACATGCAAATACTTTGCAATCATTTATGAGAGCCAGAAATATTATAGCAGGTTGCATCTCTTACATTCTTTCAAAAAACCAAACTTTTCAAAACATTTCTAACACTGAAGAGCTCAGAAAAAAGGGCAGTGATGCTGAAAAAAGAAAGCAAAAATGTGTTATATAAAGAAATTGATTTAATAAGACTTCTGAGCCTATACCAAAGCAGTGCAAAGGGATTTTTATAGAATGCTACTTCTTTTTTATCTTGTTTTCAAAACTAGATGAGCTCCCTTCTGTTTAACACAAGGACATGAAAGATACCCTGAGGAAGCTTTCAGCTCCCCAAAGCTTGTATTTCACAGAATGGCCAGGGGTGTGGGCAGTCAGGGTGGAGGGGGGAAAATCATCTAATCCATGCCCCTGCTCACATTTTTTAAGGTCCTGTCCAGTAAGGTTTTGACTGTCTCCAGGGTGAAGCCTCTCTGGGCAATCTGTGCCACTGTCTGACCACCCTCACTATAAAATATTTTCAGATGTCTAAGTGGAATTTCCCATTGTCCCTTGCCCTGTCACTGGGCACCACACAGTAGAGTCTGGGTCTGTCTCCATTCCTCCCATCCAGCACCTGTGCACACGGGTAAGGTGCCCCTCAGCCTTCTCAATGCTGAACAGTCTCAGCTCCCAGCCTGTGCTCCTCTATCAAGATACTCTTGTGGTGCCTCTTGACTCCCCACCTCTTGTTCTGAGAGCCCAGAGCTGAGCCCAGCACTCCAGCTGTGGCCTCCCGAGTGGAGAGGAAGAACTCCCTGCTCACCCTGCTGGCAGCGCAGCTCCAGGGGCTGTTTGCTTCATCACGAGGGCACACTGATGGCTTGTGTTCAATTTGGTGCCCACCAGCACACCCAAGGCCTTTCCTGCCAAGCCGCTTTCCAGCTGGGCAGCCCCCAGCACATACTGGTGCCTGGGGCTGTTCCACCCCAGGGCAGGATGTGCATTCAGCTTTATTGACCTTCACAAGGCCTCCATTTCTCCAGCTTGGGCACGGTCCCTCCGGCCTCGCCCAGTCCATCAGGCCCTCCCGCGTGGTGCATCCTCAGCACCCCACAGCCCTTCCCTTTGGCACCCAACAGACACGGGCCCCAGCGCCACCCTGGTGCCACCCCGTCCCAGGCACAGCCAGCCACTCTGCACCAGTGACCACTGCACATCCAGGACAGTCCTTGCTCCGGCCACCCCACCTAAGCCTATGAGCCTTTCCCAGAGGCATCCCGGCCATCCCAACACTCAGCTCAGATGGGCTGGGAGGGGCTCAGCGGAGATCTGTCCCCAGACATTGATTCGGGCCATGCTGTGTATCAAAAGGAAGGGAAAGCATGAGGAATAGCACATCATCAAGAAAAATAATTAAGGTTGTCCACCCATGAGAACAAGTAACCGTGGAAGACAAACAAGAACCTTTTCCTTTAGCACAAAGGAGGATAAAGAGGTTGTGCTTTCCCCTCTTAGCAGCATTTCATAGTGGTTGTCTCCCATTCACAGTTTGCAAACCTGGCACCTCACTATCTGGCACTCTAAATCACAAGTTAGAAAACATAAAATTATGGGAACAATAAAACAGTTGGATTCCACTAAATTTATTCATTACCTTGTCTTTCTCTTTGCAGTCCTAAAAGGAAAGAAGCTAAGTCTTCCCATGCCTGTTTGAAGATATCCCACAGGCAGCACAAGAAATTCCAAACATGAAGCTGTTTAAGATCACAGCTTTCCTTCCCTGGCCATTTTTGACTAACGGATGGCTCAGCTGAGTTTCAACCCAGTGCCAGGAAGACAAGGCTTGGAAAACTGAAATGCTTTTCATCCATCAGACTCTTACCCTCCAGTTTTTTATTTCCTCTCACTTGAATTTGGTGCTAGTGCTGGCCAATACTGAAGTAGTGCAATTTCTTCTCTCCCAGCTCTTCCCAGCATCTACATCCAAAACACACCTCCCACCCTGACCCTGAGGCAGCACAAGGGAAACTGTTCCTCCCTTTAGTCCTTCAGCAGGTCCCCATGGTAAAGGGAACATGTACTAATAAAGTCTGTTAACTTAACTCACCCATTTCACAGGTGGCCATGTCTGACACAGCAGATGCTACAAACTGTTACTTTTAACTCTGCATGAACTAACACCCTCTTGAAAATTAATTCTGCCTGACCCTCCCTCTATTCAGGCCCTGTAACATTCAAGAAAAACACACTGCCTTTGAATAAAGTGAATCTTCTAATTTCACAAGTATTCAAACATCCTCCCCGCTCACTTATTTTCAGTTTCCTTGTGTTCTACAAACAGGGACTATTTCAATTACAATCCAGTGGGTTGCCAAGAAGTGTTTCCACCTCCTTGAATCTGACTTTTAAGAACTGGGAAGAACAGGGGGCAAAGACAGCTTTACATTCCAAAAATAAAGACAAAGTTCACAATTTATTGACAACAGTGTTTTTATTTATACCTACAAAAGAAAACAAGATGGTATCAAAAGGACAATTTACAAACTAAGAATAGTAACATAGCTCTTAGTATCCTGTGCCTGAACACCACAGATCTATGAATCTCTCAATTCAAGTCTTCGTTAATACAACAGGAATGTGTTCAGAGACCAGCAGGTGTGTGAAACAAGATGCTGATCCCACACAAAGCTAGTAACCCTTCCATTGTTCAGAGAAATCCAAACAATAAATTGCTTCAGGAAGTGGGAGGGGAGGAGACATCCAGCTCAGATATCTGACACTCCCACAAACTTTTTACAGCTTGAAAACAATGCAAACAACACTAGAGGCTAATGCTTTATCAACAAGGGCCCTCCAGCTGGTACATGGAGCAGAGCAGAGAGCACCAGGTGGGACAGGGGCAGCACATGCCACCATGCATTCAGTAGTCTGGCTGACACTCTGAACTGAACCGAGACCCTGGACTTCAGCTGACCTCAGTGGCAATAAAGCACTGCAAGACTTGGCATCGATGTTTAAACATGCACAAGTCACCCCCAAAAGTGAAAGCTGTAACGGACTGTAAGGCAGCTTTGGCAGTCCAGAGACCCTTTTTAAAGCCAGTCAGCGAGATGTCCTACTCCTACACCCCTCAAATGCATTTCTGCATTCTACTCTCAAATTTAAAACAAAAAAAGAAGCTCTACATTTGCTTGTGAGGGAGGCCAAAGACCTATCAGTCAGTGCCTGAATAAACAAAATGTTTCTGGCTTTCACTTAACACAAGCAAAGGAACTTCCTGCCCATGCACTGGAAATATAAAATGGAACCGGGGAACTGAGGTTCTGGAAGGAATCTCCCTTCTCCCTGTCAGCAACCTACCTGTGTACTGCACCAAAAAAAACAAAAAACAACAAAAAAAAAGGCGCATCCATCCCCCAAAAATTTTACTCTAGGAAGAAATTAAATTTTAAAAGAAATAATTTCTGTATAAGCAAGCTCTTTTCCAGGGCTATAAGAAGTTCCACTCTGCTACAGAAGGAGTGGGCTGCCTTGTTCATCCATATGCAAGAACGCCAACAGAAAAAACCCACAACCCCCCTGCACTCTCCTAATGCAAAGAGTGTGCCTCAAGCCAGGAGATGGATCCATCCTTTTGTCATCTTATCAGACCAAGAGCAGCCAACTCCTGTTATCATCTACTGTCTCTGAACCGTCTGGTATTAGAAATAACAAGTCAACAACATGCTTTACTAAAGGGGGGAATCCCCCTCACACCCACCTTAGCCTGTAAAATAAACAAATTTTATTTACGTATGTACTAAAATTTCACTCTTCTCTAACATTTTCTAAAATACTACCTACCTGCAAGAGCTCAGCTCAAAGGGACCAGTGGAGCAGGGAAATGCACTCAAAAGCCAGAGAAAGCAATAGTCAGTGCAAGGTACAAAAGAAACAAAGCTTCAGAATCAAGATGCACTAACCAGCTCACCGCTTACCTCATGAAAAGGAGACCCCAGGCAATCTCCTCCTGCCTTCCTCCCCCCCGCCCTCCCCCAGCCCACCCTATTCAAACCTCTCAAATTTAAGTGTGGAAAACTCTGTCACATTTTATCGAGCGTAGCAGCATTCAGAACATTCCCCATGGCAAAAGGGAGTTTGTTTGTGAAGGACAGACAAACAAGGTAATGCTGTTCATCATTTCAGTTCTGCATAATTTCTAGGCTCTCAAGGAAGACTTCTTTCAATAAATCAAACAGAAATTTGAGAGCAGTAACCAATTTAATGATAATCAGGCTCCACACATTTGCGATGCTGCAATGTAACAATCACAGAGAAAGAACTTACTTAGCTGAAGTTTCAGCAGTGGTACCCACAGCAACTATCTGGTTTTCAGGTAGTGAATGCAAAACAGGTTTGGTCTCTGACAAAGGGTTTTTAAACTCAAGCTCCCTACTGCAGGCTGTTACAGGTAGCAGAAAATGGGGCTTCCAGAACTACAGAAACCACCAACAATATACCCAAGGCTTTACTCTGAACACCACCCAGCTCAGACAAACGAACAGAGTTTTCCTACGGAAAGTCACCTACAGTAAGATTACAAGCAGTAATAGTGAGCTATTAAAAAAAATTAAGATTAGGAGAAATGAGCATTGCTCCCTTGCATTTATATTTTAAATGAAGTGCTTTTTGGCTCCCCCAGAGTTTCCCATCTCTATACTTCCTGAAATTAAGTTAGCGTGTTACAGAATAGAAACTTCTTTCCCTCAAAAGCAAATTTTCACACAAACCTTAGACACCAAGATGATCCAGCTGGGACCTATCTGCCTTATACCCTTTTCTTTTAGAAAAAATAAAATTTCCAAATTCCTCAACATGCAAGACAAAAATAATAAATTTTCCAGTCAACTATACATATATCTTAAAAAAAATTTTCCAATCAAATAAACAAAAATTTTAAAAAAAAAAAAAAAAAGGAAAAAAAAAAGAGGACAGGGTCATTAATGTGGACTGGGGGCCATTTTTGATGGGCTCAAGGGATTTGGATAGTGAATTCTAAGTCTAACCTGCATGAGAGACATCACAATGGGAAAGAAGAGAAAGAAAAGGTTCCTTTAAATGCAAGAGATCTACACTGGTCACCAGCAAGTGGTCTCNCATATAGCCCATCACATTAGTGGCAGGGGGCTGTGGAAACTGTTGTGACATGAGCGGCTGTGGCTGCTGGCCCGAGCGCCCCACCATCCCTGCATACTGCTGTTGGGTAGTGCTCTGTGAGGTTCTCCCAGCCGTGGCAGCTGTGGTGCTGGCACCATAGCCACTAGCACTGTACTCTGCAGTGCCATAGCCACTCGTGCCATAGGCAGCTGCTCCATAGCTCCCTTGAGTGTAACCATACTGGCTCTGTGCTGCCCCAAAAGCAGAATTTGGGCTCCCGTAGGCACTGCCATAGGTCTTGTTGGCTCCGTTGGCATAACTTTCACCGCGCTCACGGTCTCTGAAGCCACCTGAGTCTCTCCGGCCCTCTTTCACTCCCCGGAGCCGCCTGTCACACTCTTCCTGGTACATCAGGTTAGGGTTGTTTACTGAACTGCTCGTTCGGTAACGAGAACGACCTCCTGGCGATGGATACATTAAGATTTAGTACCATGAACAAGTCTTAAACAATGATCTCTGGTACACTTATGCCACCCTTTCTCCCCCTTCTACATCCCTAATTTTGTTCCCAAGGAGCACCTTCTTCTGACTGACTGTAACTTCTCTGCACAGCTGTGCATATGCCTCTTTATTTTGTTCAAGGTGTAAACAGGAAGTTGAACAAGGGTTCTTTATGTATGTGCTTGGAGACAAAGAAACAGAAGAAACTCAGAACTAATTTGGAAGTACAAGGAAACTTCTTATTCCTTCAGGGAATGGGAAGAAAAAGTGTGTCAGTTCCTGAAATTCAGTGTATCCCTTTACTGATTTCAATTTTGCACATGCACCTTGTTGCCCATCCTTAAGTCGGAGCTGTGAGGAAGCAATTACTTCAAGCAAAATCAGCTCCTTGAGGACTTCATGAGAGAAAAAAATTCTACAGATAAGGTAAAACGGGATGGACTGCCTCTCTCTTGGGACAGAAGTACTACGTCTACATTAAGTGTTGGGACCTCAAGTATAGAACAGCTTTATTACTAATGTGTTATCTTAGACCTGTACTTACTACTTCCCTACCCTCTCTCAACACTCCCTCCCTCAAAATGGCGAACTTATCCCTTGTGTAGCCCTTCTCCCTCTTGTGCCTTTACCTCCACCACCACCTCCTCCTCCTCTGTGGTCCACAAGCTGCATCAGCTTTGGATTGATGGCTTGATTGGCTTCTTCCAAGACTTTGATAAGCTCCCTGGCTTGTTTCAGGTTTCCTGGCGTGAAGAAGGTGTAGGCAGTACCTTTGTTGGTACTACGTGCGGTACGGCCAATACGGTGCACGTAATCTTCAGAGCTGTTCGGATAGTCGTAGTTTATCACAAATTTAACATCTTCCACGTCTTGTGAAGTGCCCAGGAGCGAAGCACAGTGAAAGGGTGGGGTTGAGGAAAGGGGAGAAGAAGAGAGGACGTGCCAACGAAAGGTGGGGAGCACGAATGCAGGTGACAGTAATAAGAAAAAAAAATACAAAGTTAGTAATTGCATGGAATAAATACAAGACAGACTCATCCCAAAAGAGTAGAAGACTGAAATTTAAGATCATCAGGAACAAAGATCAGTGTCCTGAAAAAGAATGGCAATTTTAAAGCAGCTTTGCCCTGCACTCAAAGTCATCCTCCCCGGAATGCATTTCTCTGTCTTCCTGTGTCAAAGACACCAATGTTTGTGAATAACTTAATTGAATTTCATACTTTTTTTTTAACACAATCTGTAAAGTGAAAATGTCACCATCGGACAGAGCAAACTGGGGTGGAGGAAGGGCAGAACTGCCATGGTAAAGCTTTTACTCTGTTGGGAGAAGTCTAACAAAAAATAACAGTAATGAGATCACTTACCTTCCACTCAGTAACATGAAATAAAAGGCAATCTTAAAAATATTTACTTTTACAGTACTAATAAAATACAGTGAACTAACTCCCCTAGCCTAAAGCTTTAGGCATTCAAATTACATTAGTTTTATTCAGCCAACTCATTAAAAATTATTCAGACCTAAGTACCTTAACTCAGCTTTGTAGTTATCACTAGAATGCATTGCACTAACATTTCTGTGCTGCTCTGTCCAGTTCTGGCAAGTTTACGTAATTTGGACAATCCTGAATTCCATAAGCAATTCCCTACTTCCAGTGTCAGATGGAAGCAGGAAATAAAATTATCAAAATGGCTTTGCATGCAAAACAGTTTTAAAATTTAGGAGATCGGAATGGTGTTTTACGGCAAGACAGACCTTGTACTTATGGGACAGAAACCAAGTAAATGTTAGTGCAACGCTTCAGTCAAAGCACCTTAAGTACCAAAAGCACCTATTTGCTATATTATACAGTATTTTCAAATGCACCATTATACAGTAAGTGCCCTAACAGCTCATAAAAAAAAAAATTTAAAATCTGCATTTTAACAAGAATATTCTGAAAATATCCAAGATAAAACACAGATTTTTGTGATTTCCTTTCCTCTTTTTTTTTTTTTTGTTTTGTTTTAAAGAGAGAAACATTCTCTGTTTGTTACCAGACCGATGCACACTCCCTCCTCCTGTGGGAAACCGCTGCAGCCGATCCCGTCTCTTTGCCTTTTATTTTTGGCGGCCTCCTTTCGAAAACTCCGCCCTCTGACACGGGACCACTGGAGCGCGGGGAGCATGCATCAAGGGTCCGTGGCAGCGAGAAGTCCCCACACACGCTCGCTCTGTGAACTGGCTTAGACGCTTCTCTGTAGCCCCATTTGGTTGGGAAGCGCCGGAGAACCTGGGCTCAGGTAAAAGTTTCAGGTCCTCCAACGCTTTTTGTCCCCTATTTGGGGCTCTTAGGGGCAATTGTCAAAAAAATGAAGACACAAAAATTACATCCAAAGGGTCAGACTGCATCTATTGCCCAGACTGCATCAATTTCAAAGGGGTTGTAGGAAAAATAAAAACATTGAGGGTTGTTGTGACAAGAGGGGGACTTTATGTCTGTTTCTTATTACAGCAAAGGAGGGGCTCCTCAGTCTTTGCTGACTCCAAAGTCCTGAATCACACCAAAAAAAGGGAGTGAGAAGGCAGGTTTCACAGGGGGCTGCGCGAGTCTCCAGCTAGGGTCCTTGATGCAACAGTTTTTTTAAAAAGGGAAAGCGAAGTATAGAGAGGAGTACGTGTAACAGATTGCATCTTCACAGCCGTAGCTAGACTGACAAGCTCCAGGCTACATGGTCCTCAGCCAGTCCCGTTTTGCACATCCAGTAGCAAGTGACTTGAATTACCAGAGAGGATACAAGGATGTGCTTTCCTGTCAGAAAGCACAAGGAACTGTAGCTACCAATGCAGACAGAACTGACTTGACTGGGGAGGAGCAGAAAGAATGGGAAGGCAGGAAGAGGAAGATGCAAGGGTGTTTTCCAGACTAGAAAGTGGTCCTGGTAGAGCACGCATCTCGCTGAAGACCAGAGCGCGTACAAGACTCAGCTTCTCCAGTCTAGCGTGCTCCAAAGTGTTTGTGCACACTCGCAATCCTCCTGCACTTTTATAAGATAAACGTAGCAGGATCAAGAATTGAGACTGTAAATCATTTTTGACAGCTACCTGGGAAGCATTCCCTTTGTCAGACCATCAGAACACCCTATGGCACAGACAGTCTCCAATTATTAAGAGGGACAGATACAAACTAGCAATCATGCTAGTCTCGAGAGCTGTTTAGACCATCACTGCAGATGTACCCCCACCCCTGCACTGAGAATTATCTGCAGCTGATATCAAAGCTTCTGTTAAACAAAACAAAACAAAACAAATTCAATGTTTTTAGTTTAATAGACGGAACAAAAAAAATAAAAGTAAAAAAAAAAAAAAAAATCAGTGCAGAGAGAGGACCTCACTCCAGGGAATTATCACAAAGAAGTCATTACGGGACTCAGAACTTACCTGAAAGAAGCTTTTTTGAAACCAATGTTCCATTAGGAAGAGGGAAAGCCCTGGTGACTCAGCCAAAAGGCGCGCGCCCCTGTTTTATGTTATTTAGGTAGCAGCCTTCACTTTCCAGGATCTTGGAGGAAGTCGTCCAGAAGTTTGCCAGTTAAGTGACTTATTTTAAGCAGCAAACTCAGGGCCCCAAAATAAGCAGAGATGTTGTTCAGTAACAAGAAACAGACTCTGATACCTTTCCCCCTTAGCTTGGGTGAAGTGGACGATGGGAAGGGGGGAGACTGTTTTCTGAAGTGTTATCCAATTGAGTCGTTTTAGGGGAGAGTGTTGGTTTTGGTTTTTTTTGACGGGGTTGAGGCTGTTTTAAATGTCTAGGCAAGATGCACAAAGAAGCTACCAGCACATAGCAAGCCTGTTTAAAAAATGCTGCTAGAGAAAGCAGCTCTCTTTCATACAAACTGGTTTCAGGCCTCAGTCCCTTCTCCCAACAGGCCCAAGTTCTAACTGCACAGGTCCAGACATGACCCTAGAGGGCAGAGACTGAAGTCCATATAATCACTTCCTGAGGAAGTGCTGGACATTTTTTGAGGGGGGAGGGGGAGGAGGGGTGAAGGTTGTGTGAACGAAGGCTGCCAAGT
This sequence comes from Promerops cafer, assembly GCA_013398275.1. Lineage (NCBI taxonomy): Eukaryota > Metazoa > Chordata > Aves > Passeriformes > Nectariniidae > Promerops > Promerops cafer. Next base: position 884,565 of record VZSE01006234.1, read on the forward strand.
CTGTTAATGGTCTGCCTGTATTAAAGTGACCATATAATGCACAGCACAGCCACCCTTTCAGCATAAAAAGAGAGCTCAGGTAACTGAGGTTTTTAACAAACTAGATTCTCTGAGTTAAATCTCCACCGATTTGCAGTAATTTTGTCTAGAATTTACTACAATGAGACATTGACTCCCAAGTAGTTTATCGTCTACCAAACTCAGGGTGGGCAGAGTATTCAATGTCTGTTATTAAACTCAGAGCACTTCAGCAGCCATCCTCCTCTTCTAGGGTGGGCAGATGCATAAGGACTGTGCTTAGCACACGGTGTTTCACAACACAAATATGCTTATTATAAAAGGGGGCACAACTGATGCATCCAGACAGATCATTTTCATACCACCAGAACAGAGCTGTGCAATTTTGATTCAATTACACATAAGGCCATATATCATCTCAGTGGTCCTGCCTAGAAGGAACACAGAGGAGGAGGGAAGGTTACATGTCAAGAGCAAAGATCTGGAGCAGTGCTTCCTCAGATGTGAATACATCTGCAGGTTAAACATGCGTGTACACTGGGGTTGGTATGTCCAAATCTGTGGTGTGTCATACAGGGAGAATATTCGCTATTTGCTGTCGAAATGCTCTCCCACAACTTCCTACTTGAACTTTATCTGACACGCTCTGAACTGAGAGCAATCCATCCCTACCATCCAGCAACAAAAGCTGGATTTGGGGAAGAAGTGAGTGTGGTGGAAGGGTTGGGTTGCATAATTGGACGTCTCTTCTCCCTCTTGGCGATCGATTGGTCATGCCTAGGCCTTGCTGCAGACCAAAGCCTGTTCATTAGGAGCAGGAAGAGACTTTGAATATGAAAGAAAAAAAAAAGATTAATGTTAAAAAACGTATTTCACATGTGGGGGAAAATCACGCTTTGAATTTTTTTTTTTTTTAAAGAAACATTTTTCAGTCCAAAGAAGAAAAATATGCGGCAGTAGGCAAGAGTGGTCTATGTGTACAAACCTAGCCCACGAGATGCAACGTCGGTAGCAATGAGGATAGGAGCCTTTCCAGAACGAAACTCTGTAAAACAAAGCATGCTATGAAGTAAGATTTTTCAAAAATATAAAGTTACCTGAATTTGATTTACATTAAATGCTCATTTTCCAGAAGCTAGATAAGGTGGGTCAATTCCAGAGACCCCCACAAGTCAGGATATAATGCCTCACCGATTTTTCAAAATCCAGCTGCGTTAAGCAATTTTCCCACTTTGTTTTATCAAAACAAACAAAAAAAGGCACAAGTACTGAAATTAACAGTACAAAGGCAAGAGAAGTCCTTTTACATGTGTCTATTTGGTCTAGAGATAAAAAAAAAAAACTAACAAAAAAAAGAGACCAAAGAAAAACATGTCTAGGTAAATTAGGTATAGCAGCCCAAGTTATTCCCCTGTCAGTGATGGACTCACCATTAAGCACCCAATCTCTTTCTGGCTGACTCTTGTCTCCATGGATACACATAGCTGGCCAACTGCCAAACAGAGATGTACATTAGTATAGATAGAAAGTACATACATTAAAGGAAACAGAAAGCTTTACTGGCATTTTGTTTAAAAGCAAAAAACTGTAATATCTGAGAAATATTTTATTCTCTGGCCTCCAGCTAGTCACCATGTGTACTGTATGTGTACACTACAGGTACTGTACAGCATGTGTACACTACCTACATAAACAACCATTTAAGCTAAATCACGTTTGCTATATTGATACAGTCCCCATCAGCATATCAGGATTCTGATACACTTAAAAAAGCTGCACCGCTTACAAACACTCTCTCTTGTACTAATGCTTTGATGAAGTGGAATCTTCTGGGAGACAATCACTGGATTCAGCCAAGAAAATAATCAGTAAGTTTTTCCCAACAATAGCATCACAAACATTTAAACCTTACTGCTTTTGATTACAATTTTTGTTTCCCACTAGTAAAAAAGTGAGGAGGGGGAGAAACTAATCACCCATCTCTGCGCATCCTTCGAGTGAGATCATCACATCGCCTCTTTGTCTCCACAAAGATGATAGTCTTGTTTTCCTTCTCTGCCATGATTTCTTCCATCAGTTGTATCAGTCTAAAACAGACATGAGAGCCAAGATGTATAGCCACAGGTACCAGAATACAGGATCTCTCTCCCAAGGGACATTGAGGACATACACAACACACATCCATGTAAGTTAGTACCACACAGAATTTCTGTTGGTTGTACAAACGTATGGTCAAAATACACACAAGAAATTAGTTAATTACAGGACTGACTTATTTTGTAACACTCAAAGGTTAAACAGTAGTACAAGTAACTTCACTATTTAGAATTCCTAGCAGGCTTACAAAGCATTGCAGACTTTGAAGTACAACCAAAGAAAGCAAAATGGTGGGAACATCAGCTTACTTATGGTCTTTCTCGCTTTCCATGCATACATCCACTATCTGCAGGATATTGTGGTTGGCACTTAGCTCCAAGTTTCCCACATTGATCTGAACATAGTCCTGCAGGAAGTCCTCAGCAAGCTGGCGCACTTCTTTTGGCCAGGTGGCACTCCACATCAGAGTCTGGCGGTCAGGCTAAGGAAAAGGGAACACAGGTTTGTTTATGGTACTAGATTTCAAATAGGAGAACAAAGGAGGCTGTCCTTCTAAAAGGATCACGCACTCTTATCTGGTCAACAATTTTACGAATTTGTGGTTCAAATCCCATGTCCAACATTCTGTCAGCTTCATCCAGCACCAGGTATGTACACCGACGAAGGTTGGTCTTTCCAGCCTCAAGAAAATCAATCAAGCGACCTGGTGTAGCAATGCAGATCTCCACACCTTCAGAAGAGAATAACAAAAACGAGTAAGGCTCTTCATTTGAATGTCAACTGGTATTTTTAGTCAGAATGAATCACCTTCCAGAGCAAAATTGTTTTAAAAAAAAGCACCACCCTCATTCGTACCCAAGACTGAGTCACTTCAGTAGAAGCCCTAGTTTCATTTAATATTTTTTCCATTCTGAAATTACAGTTACAGTGCCATTAGAATAATAAATGCAGTACAGAAACTAAAAGGTTACTGCCAGAGAACACCTGTGAAGAGTTGTCCAAACATCAGAAATGAAGTAAGCTTCTACTCAAGCCTGAACCACTTTCATCCAGAATTAAGCAGTCTAGAGAGGTATCATTTTAAAACATGAAATGCTCCTCTTGCTGTATGGGTCAAATCACTTTCACTTTTTTTAATATATAAAGCCAAAGCATGGGCTTTAATACTGAGCAATTATGCACCAACAGTGAGAGACAACCATCCTACCAATGTTTCTGGAGATAAGAGAGTTCAAATATTCCTAACAAACACCAGATTGGGCAATTTACACATTCCTTAAAAGGAAGATCTGGTTTCCACCAATTCCCAAATTTTACAGGTGAGTATTTCAGTCTCACTGAAATGTCCACAGAAAGTAAGTTTCAGGAAGAAGACGCATGAAAAAGATTTTCTTCTTATGCAGAATATCTATTTTACAGCACTGCAGAAAGGTGTGCAAAAACCCAACAAGCTCATCCTCCCAAGGACTCTTCATGAAATCTTGGACTCTTCCACTGAAGATGCTGGTTTTGAATTGACAGTAACTGTTTTCTTGAACAGAGATATCCCACAGACTTCCACCATGCATACTTTTATCCCACTGCTGCAGTTTGCAATAAGGACCCTGTAAACTGCCGTGGCAAGCTAAATTTTCTGATTTCCTGAACAGATCTGTATGTATGTCTCCCTTGATAATAATTCTTGCATCTTTTCACATAATTCCATTACATTTTTTTATCTGGTGAAGATAAAAGCCATCAGCACATTCCTGCATTTGAAATTATAGATCACTGAAGCACTACCATGTTACAGTGGTTGCTTACAGGGTAAATAGTGCTTAGTGTTTAAGAACAATTTAAAAAAAAACAAAAAAAAACCAAAAACCACAAAAAACTGCAACCAAAGCAAAACCACACACTGCTCCTGCTGTCCAAAGAAGTTTCTATGTATTCAGAAACAAAGTTTGATTATTTGAATGAACACAGACAGAAAACTTGAAATCCGCCTTAAAAAAAATCCTTCCTTAAACATGCTGGTATTTCATTTCCTTAAAATAACCTGTTCTCTTTCTGTGAAGTTTTCTTTTCCCTTTCTACCCCCTGATGATCTTCACAAGTGGAATGTTCAAAGAGCAAACAGAAAGAAAATCTAATATCCAAGTCACTATACAGCAAAGGAGAGAACTACCTCATGAACTATCACTGCAACTAGAAAATGAGACAGTCATTCACTCTCACCCCCTTCCAGACAGGTTCTGAGAAGTTTTATTTTTGCAGAGACTTTACAATACCACTTCCTCCAGAAACTAAGCAAGCACCCGTTTTAAAATTACCTCTTTCTAAATCTCTAATCTGGGGACCTTTGGGTGCTCCTCCATATATGCAGGTGCTCTTCAGTCTTGAACATTTGCCATAATCATCAGCCACCTGCTGCACTTGCTGGGCCAGCTCTCTAGTAGGTGCCAGAACCAGACACTGCAAAAGGAAATGATTCAGGAAGAGTCAAGCTGCATACACATCCCTAATATAAAACCATAAGCAAAGCTGGACCATCTGCTCTTTATTAGCTAAAACATTTAAATATCTTTAGACTAAATCAGCAATTGCACAGAATTTCAACTGAGTGGGATGCTCACATTGTGATAGTAGAAATTCCTATTCTGATAGGAATAGGATAGGAAAAACTACTATTCTGATACATCAATTAAATAAAGCACCATCCCACTAACAATGTCATGCCATACATACAAAAAGGAAGAGAATCAACAAGCACTTACAATTGGGCCATCCCCTCTCTCCAAATATGGCTGGTGGTTGATGTGAACAATTGCAGGCAACAAGTACTAAAACAGAAGAAAACAGTATTCTATAATATATACAAATTGTGATTCTGCAAAAAAACAGATACCTGCATTTATCGAGCAGAACAGAAGATTTTCAGAGCTGCTGACCAACTGCATCCACTCTGACATGAGCACAAAAATTGGCTGCTCAGCACCTCTGAAAGGAAGGCTCACTTAAATTTGGAGTGTAAGTTAGCAGAACTGAGTAATCATTACCTTAGCCAATGTTTTTCGTAAAGGATAAAATCCTTTTTAACACTGCAGTTAAAATTAATATCTATGCTGAAATTCAACTGTTTTTTATTTTAACCTGTGTAGTTTATAAAACAAGTGTGCTAAAGAGAACAGCCTGTTTTTTAAACCACAATGTAAGCATAGACCAAAGAGAACTGACTAAGCATCCAAGCAGGAAGATGCACAAAATACACAACTGTGAATATAACAGGCTTGTAGTTGAGCTGAAACTCAAGTGTCCCCCATGATGCAATACAAGAAGCTTTAAAAATGTAATCATCCCACTGCTAGCACTGGCAAGCCCAAAAACTAACCCACAGGTAATTTCTGCCAGGTGACCAGGAAAGCTAACTGAAGAAATAAAAGGAAAGAATACGCACTGCCAGTGTCTTCCCAGAGCCAGTCTGTGCAATGCCCACCATGTCACGACCGCTGAGGGCTAGTGGAAAACCTTGGCACTGAATCGGAGTGGGTTCTGTGAAGTTCTGGTCCATCAAGGCATCCATCACGTACTCTTCAGAATTTAAGAAAAGAATAAATTTCTTAAAGGATAACTGAGGCTTTAGAGAACCTCTGAGACAATAGAACCAGTAACTGTTCAGGTATTTTCTGAGCAATCTTCGTGATCTTAAAGAATGGCAAAAATACTTACGCGGAAAGCTACACTGGTGGAAGGCAAACACCGGCTTGGGGCAGCCCTCCATTCCCCGAATTGTTATCTCCTTCTTCCTTCGCAATTCTTCAACTTCATACTATTTATGTAGAAAGTGAAAAAAAATCCAAATATCAGCAGCGAACTAAGTGCATGTTTCTAACTACTAACTCTCTTCTCACCTCTAGATAACAGCTTTCTTAGAGAACTAAATGAAAACAGAGATCTAGAAAAGACTGCTTTCCTAAGGACTTTATTTTAAGACTGAGTTATTGTACAACTTCTCTGATATTCAGAGGTATGAGCTCTCTACATAGCCTAGAAGGACAAATGTCCATCTCTTCTTAAAACCAGCCCTTCTAAATGAAAAGTATGTTACCAGAATATTTTTAGGAATTACACTTTTTCCAGAAGCCAGAAATGACCAACAGCTTGAAAAGTGATTAGAAACAAAGGATAAGAAACATGCTTTATGTGACAGTGCTAAGAATTAAACAAACCAAATAGGTCCTAATATACCATGAACAGAAGGCAGGACAGTCCTTCTCCTTCAATTAACACATTCCAGAGGTAGATAAATACAGAGTTCTTGCTGGATAACTTGCAACTCAAATGCTGCTTGGAATTGTTTCAGAGAACAAAAGAAGCTCTGACAACACCATACTGATACCCTAGGACCTCACAATTTTTTTAAGGAGCTTCTTTTAATATTTCTGAAATGTGTAGCCACATAAGCACAATTTCAGGATTAGAAAGTGTTTTATTTTTGTCTAGGTTATCATTCAAGTCCAACTGCCCTTTGCAACATGCTTCTCAATTCATGACCTTATTGTAATGCTTACTAGAAATCAACAGAGACACATCAATACCAAACATGCACTTTATCCAAAGCAATAGATTCAGTATTTCTGAGAATCCCTTGAGCTTGAATTAAAAGGTAAAAAAAGAAAATTACTTCTGGGGAAAACATGAAAATCCTTTTAGCTGGCTAAGCCAAAGGCAGCTACAGCAGCTCATGCAAACCACGGTTCAGCAGCTCAAGTTGTGGTATCTTTAGGAAGTCAATACCCCCTTCAATTCCTTTATGCTATATGCATATTTCACATAAGGATTTGTAAGTCTATGCAATCAGATAATGACATTTTGTTTGTTGCTTCATGTTAAGAACAAAATCTCTTAATTTCTAATTAAAAAAATACATTACAAGAGAGAATAGAAGACTAGATTCAGATTTGGTAGGAAAGGAAGATTACTGTATCTACAGAGTAAACAAAGCATACTGCAGCTGGTTTTGAGCCCCCTATGTGAGAAGGACATTGCTATAACAGGGCATGTCCAATTATGGGGGGAAGCTGGAGGCTGCAGGACAGGCCCTAAGAGCACATACTGGGAGCACTGGATTTGTTTAGCTTGGGAAAGACTGGGCTAACAGTGACCTTTAACTGCCACTTTCAACTACTTGATGGGTCACTACAGGAAAGATATTCAAAATCCCATGAGAAACATTAAGCCCTAAAACAGCCACCCAGAGAGGATATAAATTCTCTTCATCTCTGGGGATATTCAAACTCAAAAGGACAAGGCACTAAGCAACCTGCTCCAGTTCTACCATTAGTGCTGCTCTAAGCAGAGGATTAGACTAGAGATGTCCCCCAAGGCCTCTTTCAGCCCAAATTACTCTTACGCCAAAATATTACTTCCAAACCTTTCTCCTGTATTTCTGTCACTTTTAGTTCATTATCTTAGGTTTTTCCAGGGCTTCTTTAGGACTGTAACTCTCTAAATTTTATGTCCACTGACAAACCACTAGACCAGACAAGCATTATGAAGATGCATTACAAATGACAAAATATAAAATACCTCATATAAAAACAACCAAGAAGAGAAGCATATCCTTTGCTAATGTTAAATAGTAAAGGCAACTAGAAACACCAGAGTACACACGCCAAACAAGCTTAATGAAGAGTCAGCTCTATTTTACATGCTGTCCCAGACTTCCTAGGACAAGTTTTTCAGCTTGTGACATTTTCTGTTGAAGACAAAACAGCACTTACTGGAGTAAGCCTGGCCACTTCCGGATGTTCCACATAAAAATTCTTCTCAAACTTGGGCAGTTCGTTTAAATCCCATTTTTTCTTACGTAAACGTTCCCCTGGATTACCAAATTTCTTTGGAGGAAGAGGACCTCCACGACTTGCTCCAAACCTGTGAATGTGAATGTTAGTTACTTAAAAAAAATACTACCAGTACTTAAAAACTATTCTAGAATTACTCTGGGATTTTCTTAACCATTTTCTGTTGTGTTTTCCCCAAGTTGTCATATGAGCACAGCATTCTGGCAAGTCACCTCCCTCCAATCACTATGTTGGTATAAAACTTCTAGAAATAACATAAACCTGCTTTGGGTTGGTTCTGAACCTAAAACCATGTTATTGTAAACCACTCCTTTAAAGCTCCTGTGTCTAGGACATGGCTGCATGTACACCTATAGCATTTGTCTTGAAACTGACAGTGCACTTACAACATGGTTACATAAAAGGGATGAGAAAAATCTCCCCCTTACAAATTCCTTCTCTGTCTCTCAAGGTTAGTTTTACACTAAACAGCTATTTCACTATCTCCCCCTCTATATCTTCTCTCCATTGTTATCAAGAAGTATGCCTCAAATGAAAAACAGCAGACTGAAGAACAGAAAGTAAACAAGTCCAGCGAAGTCTGCAAGTCCACCTGTAATTCTGTAATCAACAAAATTTTAAAAACCCCTTATTTTAAAAACACAGCCTAACAGGAAAAAAAAGCCAAAAAAATTACTGGGAAAAATCATATCCTCTCTCAAATGCATTGTGATGAAGACTGAAGAGAGTAAGAAGCCCATGTTCACAAAAAAAAAATTTAACTAGCAGGAGAACTCAAAAGTTATTTCTCTGTCCCTCTAAGTTTTCTTTATCCAGTTAATTATATACACTTTAGAAGGTTAAGAACCAACTGTAATGACTGGCTAATGCAACAGCCAAAACATGAGCTTCTGGCATTAAGCTGTAAGAGTAACTAAAAACCCACTAGCATGAAATGATTATTTACTATAAATATCATGAATTGTATTTTAAAATAACACACCAAAAAGAAGTTTGCACTTTACAGCACTTTCATCAGTACTCAGCAGAACTCAGCAGAAAGAACTTTTTGAAATGCTATCAAGTCCATTTTTGTCCTAAAAGTACAGCTTTATGCAAAACATGAATCCATGAGACTTGCCCATTTCAAACAACTTTTAGACAGCAAAACCAAAGTGTCTGCACCTTACCCAGGTAGTCCACTAGTAAATAAAAAACTGGTAATGAAATAAACTGAAAGCAATAAAAATCTCTAAGCAACATTCTTACAGGAGTAACTCATGGACAAAAGAGGGGGTGGAAGAGTTACCAAAAAATAAACAAGAGCTGAAAAAAAATTCTGAATTATCTTAAGCACAAGACTACCTGCTCAAACATTAAGTACACTTGTTCTTTAAATCACTTCCCAACAAAAACTATAAATTATAGTGACTAAGAGACCAAAGAAACAGAACTCAAATCAACATTCTAACAGGAAGAAGTGGTTAAATTGTTGGAAAGGCCAAGTATGGTAGATATAATTTAACTTAAAACTGCTTTAAACTAACTTTTAAAAAGTTAGTTTTAAAATGTCTGCTATGTTGCAAATGTGCAACATTCTTTCCTTTCCTATAAATATCCCTTATTTTCTCATCTGTGTGTCTATCAGATCCCCCAGACAGCCTGCACAGTCATCAAGTTTTCTCTTATGAAAAAGACTGTGAAACACAACTTCAAAAATGCATTTAAGCATTACGTTTTCTTTCAGATCGAAGGAAAAAAAAAAAGGCACAGACTTTCATTTACAGGGACATTCCCCTTTAGTGATGATGTTTGTTACCAATCATGCTAAACTGAGGTCAAAATGTCAACAATTTCAGTACCCAAGCAGTTCTTACAAAACCCATAACCTCACTCAAGCCCACTGAAGGTTCAAAGGGTTGATGAGTTCCCTTAGAGAAGGAAACATATGACAGGGCTGCCTGCAAAACTGGACACTGCAACAGCTGGGTACTATGAATACTTGCTCCACAGCTACCCAGAGAGAAAAAATGATATATTCTACACAGAAGGCACATAGTTTCAGTTCTCCACTCTTACACACAATATGCCTGGATACTGACCTGAAAGGAAGGAGCCCTACAGCAGCCCTTGAACGCTGCCCTCTGTGGGGGTTCATTTGCTAAACTGGCAGTAACTGACACTTCACATTCTGACTCCAAGTAAAATGAGATTCCAACTCCAATTAAAGTGATTTAAATCTAGTATTTCCCTGGTTTGCCAACAGCTGTCTTTTCAAAGGTAAATTCAGGCTGGCTCAAAACATCCTTCCCTAGTATTACTGGTGCCATCACTTCTGGGACAGAACTGAGTAAATCTGATACATTCCAGAGCAAAACATAACAATTTTCCATCCTAAGAAGTCACCTACAGCTCATTCCTGACAAGAGAAAACTAGAAACCTTTTATGTGATTAGACTACAAAAGAAGTGTTGATAAACTTTCAAAAGGTGCTGAACCAGCACACTGGGTGGCCCAACATTTTGTAAAGGTTATTTATGAAGTAAGATAGCTGTTAGTGATTACAAATATTTCCACACCTTAAAAGGATGTACATAACAAATTGAATTCTAATGCATTAAAGCTTCCAGGATAATACGCAAAAAAAAAAAGAAAAAAAAAGATTTTTCATGCAAATGTCCACAAACTTCACAAAGAAGCATGTAGGCACTTCCTTTACTCATGCAAAACCCCTGATCTAAAAGAGGAGCATCCACTGTAATTAAAGACTTCACAGAAAATGAAATTACACTAATTTCAAGGCACATCAAGTTTTGTGGCAACGCTTTGGCCAGTGTTCTTTTAAGTAACTGTATAAAAATCTGCATATGCAAACTCACTCACTAAACTCCAAAAACAGCTGTGGTCTGATCTATCTCAGATTTGCCAAAGCGCTTACTCCAATGTCCTTGTGTTAAACTGAGCTGGAAATCTCTTAGCAGAAAAACATCAGAACCCTCCTCTCTGTGAAAAAAAAAATGAAAGTATCTTTTAATTTCGGAATGTTAAATGTGGGTGTAAGATAAAGCAATGATACAACTATCTCCCTCCACAGACGACGAGAAACTGTGTGTCAAAGTGCACTGCAATGTATAGCAAACGATTCTTTAATCTCCCAGTGGCAAGGGAAAACAAGAGGAAAAGGAAGTGGGGGAGAAAAAAAGGAAAAAAGTTGAGAGAATACTCATTAATTGAGATCTAGCTTACCATACAGCAGAACCCACATTATGTTTTTTGCTAATCCTTGAGCACTACTCACGATCTGAAAATGCCACTTTCAGAAATTAGTTCTAACTTTCTCTTTAAAAAGGCCTGGCACGAATGCCTTATTACTTTCAACCCTTAAAAACCTCGAGACTCAATCTAGTTATGTAGTATAACGCCACTATATTTATTGCTATCATCGTCCAAAGAAAAAACTCACATCAAATCAAACCTGCAAAAGCCTTTTGCAAGCCAAACCTCCTTTAAATAACAAATTCAAGAGAATCAAGCACTAGGCCTCTACAGAACCACACAAACAATTTCTATAGCACTATTAGGCTTGGCAAGTGTGGTCCAGCACCATGGTTCATCGAGATCACTCTCCCGAGTGCCAAAGTCCCCCGCATGGCAGCGTTTCCAATCCCATTTCCCATCACGGTAAGCTTGGGAGCGCAGCTGAGATCTTCCCCCCACTGCCATCTTTCCAGTAAGTCCAGAAGGAGCAATGACATGCAGAAGGGCAGACAGAAGGACAGCCAGTCCTGCCAGGGCCGCCGAGACCTTCGTGGCTTGCGGCGGGGAGCGTGCCACGGGTCTCGCGGAGTAAATAAGGGGGCTGGCAGAAAATAATTAAGGGGGCAGGGTGGATACAGGCCTTAAAATTGCAAGCAAGGCTCAGAATTAGTTACACATGAACAGTGGAAAAGGTAAATAAATAAAAAAAAATTAAAAAAAA
>VZSE01006234.1:896529-976685 GCA_013398275.1 Promerops cafer
GCCGTGCCCCCCTCCCCCTTACCCGCCGCGGTCTCGGTCGCGGCCCCGGTCCCCGAAGCCTCTCATCGCCCCCGGAGGGGTGGGTGAGAGGCAGCGGAACGCCGGCCGTGGGGACGGCGAGGGGCTGGGGGTACGGGGAGAGGGTCCAGCCAGGGGCGGCTGCGCCTCGGAGGCCTCGCTTTGCGCCACCTCGCCTCTTTGGTGGGACACAAAAGGAGAAGAGGTGGTCAGTGGGTCCGAGACCCGCTGGGCGTCAGCGGCCGGAACGGCGGGGCTCTCGGTCGGCTCCAGGGCCCGGGCAGTGTGGAGACACCAGCGTCTTCTTCCTCCGCGCTCCCGGCACAAAATGGCCGCCGCCGCCCCGGCCCGCTCCGCTTACGTTACGGGCGGCCCGGCGCTGCGCAAACAGCGGCCCTCTGAAACACCTACGCCTATTCACGGAAACCAACTACGCACTAATCGCGCTCGGCGAAACACCGCCCCGTGCAGTAGCAGGCGGGCTACGAAAGGTGCGTAACGTTCTTTACGTTTAGAGCAGGGGCCCCGCGTGAGGAAGACGGAGGAGAGGAGTAACGCTATTCCCCAAAGTCAGCTGCGCAAGGAGCGCTCTCCGTAACCCTTTCTGCTGGGCAGGGAACACCTGGGCCGAGGCGCACGTTACGTAAGCGCACGGCGTACGCAAGATGCGTAACTCAGGCTGGCGTAGGGCGGGAAGAGCCCGGTGCGCTTGGCGTAACATTCTTACGCGGACCGTGCAGGCCGGGCGGGAGGGTTACGCTGATTTCGCAGAGGGTTTGAAGAATACGGCTTGTCGCTTACGCGCCCACGGGCTCCGCCGAGGTGGCGGCGGCGTTGAGGACACGATGATGGGACAATGGCGGAACAATAAGGGGACACTGGGCGACGGGGCGCGAGTGGTCCTTCGGACCTCTGTGGCGGCTCCGGCGGGCCGAGGTTATTCCCTGCCAGATTAGCAGGGGGATCTCGGCGCGGCGCTGGAGCAGGAGCAGAGTGATAGCGGCCATGATGTTTGCTGTCGCCTGAGCGCCGCAAGGCCGGGAGAGAATTCCCCAGATGAGCCAGACACTCCTCGCTGAAAGACAGAATAATCCACGAAGCGATTACGTGGCATAGACCATAAATCCTTTTGTGCTGTGTATGAGCTATCGCCAAGTGCGTGTGTCCTGGCACAAGGAGCCATGTCCTATGGATGGTGGGATTAGACCAGCCAAACCCAGCCCCGGCCTACACCGTGTTACTGCTATCAGCAGTGCTTTCTGGGCTGTCAGGTTATCAAAAACTGGCTATACTGGCAGAAGAGAAAGCGAGTCCCCTTTACTTTCAGGCCCTTGGATAAAAATAACAGCCTAGAACGACACACAAATTACCATTTTGGTTTCACACGCTATATATACATATATATATATGTATCACATGTGTGAGAAAGCAAAAAGCAATCTGAGTGCTTAAAGTACTGTACGAAACCTGGGTCTTTTTAAGTGGGTGGCAGGGAGTCAAGTGACACTGCACGCTCTCACTGATACTGGGTACTTACTTGATCACTGGATACAAATGCCCAGTGTGGGAAAGCCTGGCACATGCAAAGGACTGGACATTGCATTAAATGACAATGGCTGATCCATTCCTGGCTCTCTCACATCAGCCAGCCTCCCAGCCTTCAGCTCTCTAGACTTTTCTCCACTGTGAAAAATAGTGCTTTACCTCAGGAAAAATATCAACTATCTGTTAAGAAACCAGTTAAGGAAGGCAAGCCCTCTAGGTCTGTCAAAGGAAAAGCCTGGCTAAAATGTCAGGCTTCTTTTCCATGAATTTCCGGTCATTGCTGCCTTTTTGCTTGATGTTATCTTGCATGCATTTGGTAATCTAAACAAAAAAATTCTTTTGCCAGTGAGGACATGTTCTTTGACCAGATACCAAAATGAGACGCATTGTAATTACCAGAGGACAAAGTAAGACTTCTCCATTATATCCATGTGTGTCTGTATGTATGTATTGTTTCATTTATTTTAAAACAAGCAATTCCATGAGCATTGGAGATATTGCAAAAGGAATTGTTATTTTGGCCCCCAATGCCCTGTTTTCCTCTTTATTCACAGCTTCTTCTTTTGCCCCCTGTGACCTACATCTCTGGCTAGTTCAGAGCTGTTCCTGTGCTGGCTGGCTCCCTCAGCAAGCTAAATCTTAAGTGTCTTTCCTTGGTGTAAGTGCTGGTGCCAGCCTCTCTCTCCTATCTAGCCAGTGGATTTGTTTTATTCTTTTTAATAGTAACAATATTTAATACTACTTAATAGTAATCTTTAATAGTCTTACTTGTTAGTACAAGTAAGAATGACAAGGAAGAATGACAAGTCAATTGTATCAAGTTTGTTTCTTTAGAGAACTAGAAAAAAGGTTTTAACATACTGGGTTGCACCCAGATTATTTTTCTCGTGAAAGATCAATGAGATTTTTGAGAGGAGAGTTTAATTCAAAGCACCCAAACATAGAACAGACTTCTGTTCTAATTCATAGTCTTTATTTTTAACTTTAATAAGAACAGGTTTAAAACATTCTGTCCAAAAAGTAGAAAATGCTAAATAAAACATAAATATTATTTAGTCAAGAGAAAAATGTTTAAAAACATATTCTTAAAACTACTTGTTCCTCTGCAGTACATGAAAATCCACCAAGTTCTTGAGCTGTTGTTCCTCCCACTGCCTTTTCCATCTATATATGTCAATTTTATAACTGAGTTCATTCCAGTTCTGTTGCATTTCACACTGTTAAATTCTACCACTTAGACACTCTCTTTGAAATAAATTAAGAAGGAGTATATTCACTCCTATGTGAAAGGACAGGTTGGATTTTCACAAAACATAGGAAAAGGATTCTAAGAACAATTCACAATCAAATTGCTTAAATCTTTGTGTGCTAAAAGTTCAATTGAAAAGCAAAAATCCTACATGAACCAAATTCAGTAAAACTGAACTGTACAAAGCTCATCCCAGTGTTCTCCCAAAATATCTTAAATAGTTCCCAAAAGCTACAAATACAGCCAGGTAGTTGTCAACCTTTCACAAATCTTCATCCCATCTACCCAGCTGTTTTTTAGCTGTACATTTACATCATTTTTTTACCTATTCTTTGGCATCCCCAATCCCTCCAGCGGTTATTGCAAATGTGGCTTCATTTTCAGGCATCTCAGGGCTGAGAGAAAAAGAAACAAGAAACTTGTGGGTTTCTCCATGTAAAATGAAGTCGTGAAACAATCTCCAAAATGTTGTGGGTGTGAGCAACCTGGAATGCCTCAGTGCCTTTATGTGCAAATTGTAGACTGTGATCAATATCATCAGGATCAGAAAATGTGAAATTATTGTGTCAGGAAAACTTAGGAATTTCACATGTCCAGAATTCTCCTGCCAAGGGACCACCAGTCCTACCAAAGAATTTGATGGTCTTCATTAAGAGCTAAGCATCTAGTAGGATTTATGATGAAAGATTATGTTACTTAATGTATGCAGTGTGCAAGACAGCTTTAATTAGATGTTTAATCTGTTAATCAGTTTGTCCTTTCAGATTTCCTCCCCATGTACCATCCAGAAAGTTTCAATACCTTGACCTTTGTCACCTTCCCTCCTGTGAGGGAAAGGTGGTTTACCTGTCATAGATCTTTGCAATACGCAGCTCCCCTCTCCCTTTCCTCAAGCTGATCCTGGTAGTCGAAGCATGAGCAAGGATGTGGCCCCCGATGGGCTTTTTTGGGTCTGCCTGAAAGCTAAATTAGCAAGAAAATTGTGGTGATTCACTGTGCAAATTCCAGAGGTTAATACTGTGATTAACTGTCAGACTGAGCCCTATTCAACTCAGTAATGAATAATCAATAGGGAAATACATTAGAAACCCAACTTCAGCACACTTGTCTCAAGATAATATGTTCAAATGTTCAATGTTGGCATCATTTTCCTGTCATTAAATTCAAGAGGCTCAAGAAATACACACCTTAATTATCACATATAAGCTGTTCCAGAGGAAAATGTGGTGCTTTTTCAATACTTTTTATAACCCATTTTCTTTGTTTAAGTCACAGTGAAATCACACCACCATACCAGGCAGCAGATAAACGTGAAAAAGCTCATTCCAAAAACTGAGAGAAACTTCCAGGGGTCATTTACATATGATTCCTAATACCACAGGGAACAATGACCAATCTGGTCTGTCATTTCAGTGCCTCTTTCTCCTTATAATCTCACTTCTCATTTCTGTTAAATACGGAATACAAAATACAGGATTTTTTTTTAGAAGAGAGAGAAAAAGTATCTCACGTCATAGTTGCTCCTGGGTCAGCAGTCATCTGGTTGGTCACAAAAACAGCCACATTATATTCTGCAAGAGAAGACATTGCAAAGAAGGTAGACTTCATCCAATTTGAATTCTAAAATATTCTCTCATCCATGGTAAAAGCAAGGTTTCTGCTGAAGCACTTCAAATTTCAAATGAATGAGAAGAAAATATTCTTTATGACTGATAGCTGCAGTTAATCAGGACACAGCCTAGATTTGCTCCTGCATGGCTTCAGCTCTAACACGCCAAAAATGAGCACTTTTCAGAATTCCAGTGAACAAGTCTTTCTCAGTTGCCATCTATTCTCTGTTGGCTCCATGCCCTCAGCTCCCTCTCCTTCCCCTTCTCTGTTTGCCTTTTTTTTTACTTCACGAAAAAAGCATTTATTCATTCCTCATCAACATTCCAAAGGGAAGGAACTCTATTCATCCTATCATCTTCCCTTAAAGCATTGCAAAGTACTGAGAAAGTGGCAAGAGGCATGGCTTTTTTATTTCTCTATGCCTTCATCCTCTTTTCTCTGTCTTTCTTTTGTATTGACTGCTGCAATTTGGGGAAGACAATTACTCTTACTGAATATTTGTCCAGTTCTACAACCTACTATCTCATTTAGGGCTTGACAGTATTTCTAGAAAAACTCTAAATGCTGGAAAGTCCAGAATTTTTCTCAATCTGTCATCTTGAAATAATGTATTATCAGTTTAATCTTTTTGGTAACTGACAGAGGTGTAAAGTGAGGAAAGATCCCTGGGCCAGTGCCTGGTTGATAATACACTTCTACTACTAAGTGGTTGTGCTACCAACAGCTACTGGTAGTGACTCCAGCCCACGTTTTCCAAATCTTGCAATGTTTCCCGTACCTTCTGATATTTTTTGGAGCCTTGACAACATCTGAGCTAGTTTCTGTTGTCGTTCGGCCAACTCTCCGCGACCACTGAAATCCACACGGAAAAGTGCCATTACGGAGTCAATGATCTGCATTGTAATCATGCTAGATAAGTAAATATAGTGAAAGAAAACAGGAACACTTATTCTGAAAACAGTAAGCATACAGAGAAAAAGTCTTGTACCAATAATTTGAAGATACCAGCTTCCTCATGGAACTTGGCTGCTACATAGTCAAGCAATTCCATCTGATGCTCACCTAGTGGGAAGCAGAGTTGCCAAGAGAAATTAGGACCAGAAAGAACTCTGAAGGAACAAAAGCCTGAACTTTAAAATTCCACTGTAAATGTCCGCACTGGTTATGTTTTCATTGCCAGCAGTTTTAAATCCGATGCCCAGTAACAATCTACTTTGCAGGTTCCAGTTTCCTCTCACCCATCTCACAAAACTTCCTTTTGAAAATCTTCACTTTGCATGAAGACAACTTTTTGTTGTCTCAAGAACTGAAAAGCAATATATACATTTTAATCTAATGTTGAATTAAATGACACACAGAAAATGTTTTAATCATATTATTTATGTTTATATTGCACTCTTAAAGAAGTCCTGTCTCAAAATTTCTTGAAGTTTTAAAGCGGTGTCTTGTGACATGGAGTGTGTTGAGCTGTTAATAAACTGAGAAGTGTTAATAAACTGAGAACTAGTAAAATGGGTACCTGAGAGAAAAAAAACCTAGATATCATGTCAGTTGCAGAAATGGTCTTACTGGTGTATGCACGTGCATACAGCACGTTGTCAAGCACTGCCTCGTGGTCAACATTGAAGCGATCAGCAATGTCACGCAGGCGGTCTGGTCGGCTGGCATTAGTCAGAGTTAAGGATTTCTCCTTGTGCAAACCATGCTCTGAAAATAATAAAACTCCATTCCAAAATAGGACTGGAGGGGGGAGGGGCGGGGGGGGGAAAGAAGAATATTTATTTTAGTCCTAGAGAAGACTGACTTTTTGTCTTCAGGCTGTCCCACGTACCCTAAAGATAGTTTATGGCTCACGATGATAATTGTTTTGTGTTTAGGGTTTGAGGCGGGGGGTTGACATATGGATATCTGTGCTCTAGGAATTTAGCTGTGAGCAAAACCTGTTTATACACAGTCTACTGCAAATGTGAAGTGTTAAAAATAGTGTTTAGTACTTAGATAAATTTATCTTGAACATAAAAGCTGCTATAACCTGTAGGAGGCCTACTAGATCTCAAAAACACAAAACCCCCAAAAACAAACAAACAAACAAACAAGCCAACAAACAAACAAAAACCCCAGTTAAAATAAAATCCAATTCCTAACTAATTTTTCCAGGTAGGATTACATCAAATGACAGAAGAAAAACTCACTTCCTTGTAGGCCACTACACACTGTGCTCTCCAGGATTTCTGTGCCAGTCATAATGGTTTACATGTATGAAGCTATCAGGAGCCTTCTACTTCCTGATAACAAAATAAACTAACTTTCCAGTGCATCACACCTGCAGCTTTTAACAGTCAAAAAGATACAAAGTGTTTTCAGTATCAATGAAGATAATCTTTCCACCTGTGTAGCCATTTGGTCCTGGTAGCTGAGCTGTCACTACAGAGAATCATAGAAGATTAAAATGAAAAAAGCAGGAAAAATATTTTCTTACTCCATCTATCATTATTTTTTAAATAAAATACAACTGTTTATCTATATCACAAAGAACTGTCAGTTTTAATCAATGTGAAAATCAGGAGTATCTTGTCTTACTGCCATCTTGAGAATAAGTTCAAGCCGCTTTTCTTGATTGCAGATCAGATGAGATTTAATTAATGGTATCAAAACTGTTTTACTCAGTCCCATCATCACTAAATCTGTATATTTTAGGGATATTATTAGTAAGTTCTTACACACAAAGTCTCCTCTTAATCCTCTGCCCAAATTAATTCTATTGGCTTAGTAGGCGCTTTTTCCAGCTGTAACTCATATGATCAAAAATTCTTTGGATATGAGTTTTTCCTGATATGCAAATAGTTGCTGACTGTGGGTTTAGTCTCTTTGGAGTGAATAAGCTAAAATACTCAATCCAGTTGTAATCATTCATGCAAAAGGGTTTGCAAAAGCAAACTCTGCTGACCATTACACTGTGCTAACCAGAAGAGGCCTTATTTTTCCAGAACATGCCATATTTCACTTTACAATATAGGGGGTTCATTTAAGACAGTGTGCCTACCCAGTGTCTGGTAATTCCAGCAGCATTAATAGTTATATAAGTTATCGTTTACTACTCTTTACACATTGAGAGATATCTCTGGGAAATCAGAGTCCTGCTGTTTTTGGCACTGCCCAAATATGGTGACTGCCAAAGTCTGTTTATCCAGTCACTGACAGCCAGTAGTACCCTTTCAGTGCCCTTTCAGAATGTCATATTCAGCAAAACCTCTTGAAACCAGGACAGTCAAAGAATTGCTGAGAAAAAAATTTTGCCTCTGCCCTTTTCTGAGCAGTGCCCCATCTACACGTGACCCATATTTGTGCTCTGCTTTTCCAGATAGTGTGTTTCACTGGTTTATCTAAGACAGCCTATTATCTTCACTCTCCTTATGGCAAAACTTTCATGGATGTGAGCAGTATTAAAAAGTAACCATTTATATGAGTTCCCTACTCAAACACAGTTTATGGAGGTAAGAGTCACCAAGGTCTGTTTCACTGTATTTGTAGAAATAAAAGACTCTGATTTGTCTATGTCTTTAATTCTGATACAGTTGTAAACAATGGATTCACTGATAAGAAACATCACTCTCTTTTAAGGTATTATACCTACCACAAAGAGTGTGGGATAGCTGGGTTTTGCCTGTCCGGAACTCTGTTAAATAAAGAAAAGGGAAAAAAAGAGTCAGGGTTTCTTTTTCTAAGTTTGACAGATTCAGGAATTACTGCAGTTAGAAACTCTTACTTGCAAAATTCACCTCAATCTCTACCTTTTAAAATCATTTAACCTCAATTTCTAAATCATATTCTGTGCAGGAGAAATGTGTTACATGAAATGCAAAATCTGAAATGCTTTAGTTTGATCATGCTTGACTGCTGAAGTAATTTATTCTCTTGTGTAGAGAAGTTAAAACCACCTGGCACCTGTGGAAAAGTGATAACTGGGCGGTGGGGAGGGGAAGAAATGGTTGATTCCATTAACCTAGCCCAGTTTCATTTCCAGTAAAATGATCAAGGAGAAGCTTACAAGTTTGTTAATCTCATTCCACCAAAACACATTATTCTCCAGTTTATCTTTTCCAAAGGGAGGAGTACTATGTTTGATGAACTCTTATTGCTGAAGTGTCAAGCACCAACTAATTAGGTGTACTGTAACAGTAGCTTAATTGTAATTTGAAAATCTTACATAAAATGCAGTGTACCTTAAGTGTGCATAACTAAAATACCTTTTGTGGCAACTTTGTTACTGGAAAGGAACACACTGCATCAGGGAGAACTTTGGCATGTTAGTAATAGTCTTAATAATGCTATGTTGTACTGAATCACCATGCCCAGTAATGATTACTCAGCTCAAACTTAGTCTGCAAGCAAATGAAGAGGAAAAATGGGAAAACGTTAAGAGAAGTGGATTATTTCTTCTTGCACTCATGCAGATACTCATCTTTGTAACTACAATGTGGTAAAGTTGATAGAAGTAATCCAAGTTGAATTAAAATCTAAATTAAGTTGCAATTCTTTGTTTGGTGATACACATTTAATGTGGTTCTCTCACCTCCAAAGGCCTCAGTGATTGCCATGCTTTCAATCCCACCACCCAGAAGTTTACTGTAGAAAGGGAGAGGATTATCATATAGTTAAACCCAAAAAAACACAAGAGGAAAGTAAAAAAGAGACATTTTTACTACTTTAAGGAAGGTAATTTCTGCCCTAAAGCCCCTCACTTGATGCATTAAGTGCAGAGCACTAAATGATCAATGATTCATAAAGAATTAACTCTGTCTTTACCTCCCTTTTTGTGTGCAAGGGAAAGATCTATAGAAATTATTACTGGAGAGAAAATAACATTGAAAATAATATTTGAAAATAACATTCCATAAAGATATCTGACTGAAACCTGCAGATTATTTTGATAGGTGAAAAAATTATACTTTCAAGATTTCTGGATGCCAACTATTTATTTACAGTGACTGTACAAAGTCCAGATTCCCCTCAGAAAGGAGATGGTTTTGGTGCTTATTGATGTAGGCTTCTTTAAGGCCAGCACTAACTCCAAATGCAAGGGGATCTATGTGTCCTAGCTGAGTATTTATTCCCTTATATTTCTGTATCTCATTTAAGACAATTAAGATGATTACTGGGAACATTTGGATGAAGGAAGGATATAAGAGATAAGCTTACTCAAATTCCTGGCTGCCAGTGGAAATATGAAATACCATCTTCCTTTTTTCACTGTACTCAAAGGCGGTGAGGAAGCCTGGTTCCTAGGGAAGACCAAAGAGAACATGAGAGGTTTATTTGAGCTTTAACCTGAAGTTAAAAGTGCAATATCCCACATAAATATCTTCTTTTCCCCCTAGCCTCATTCCCGTGGATTGGGTATAAAAAGCACCACAGCATTCGTCTGGTTGTTGTGCAGTATAAAGTGCTCTAATGCCTTAGAGTAACAGGCAGAATAATTTTCAAAATTATTTTGATGATGCAGTGGGAAATCTGCTAAGAAAAATGTTGCACAGCATTTTGGAGAGGCCAGCATAAGTTCAAAGGAAAATGTCTGGCTTACAACAAGCTTGTTTGCAGCTTCTTTAATCCTGTCCACTTTGGCCTCTGAGAGCCCCTTCACATTGCACAGTGCCCGTCTTGTGGTCATCTGGATTCCTTTGACTGTGCAAATCCCAACTGCCTTCAGCTTTTTAATATCTGCTACGTTCTGCAAAGAAATTTCCCTTCTGTGAGAATTCAGGACAGTTAACAACGAGAAGGTGAAGTAAACCTTTGCAAAATATTTAAAGTTTACATTCATTTGCATGTGTTTTCACCAAGAAAGAAACAGATTCACAGTAAACTTTTCATTGTGTAGTTTGTGACACCAACAAAACAAAATTTTGAGTAACACTGTGTGAGGGATCATGGTGCAGAGAGCAGCTCCTGGTGGTTTTGAGAGAAAGGTGTCTAGGTATTTACTTCTCCCCTTTCAGTGTCAGTTTTTCTAGATCAAAGCTAATAGTAAAGAAACAGTACAGAATTATTCCAGATAGTGTGGACCTAGGACACCCTAAAACACTCAGTCTGTCCTTGGTCCCTTAGCACAGATAATCTGTAAACCAGATAATCTGGTGGTGGATAGCTGGGAGCTGATTTACAAGGATCATTGCAAGCTGAGTCTAACTGCTGTGCTGTTTCTGCATGTTCAGTTTAAAACACATGTATCCTGCAGATCTGACTGACACTTTTGGCTGGAGTGAGCTACTAGTCTTTCATAAATTGGGAACAGCACAACTTCAGACAGCACCCTACTGACATATTTTGCCTTCCCTCACCTCATTTTATGATTCTGACATCACTGGAAATGTAAAAGCAAGAACAGATTACTCACAAGAAAACATACTATGTGAAAGGTGTGGGATAATACATCAATTTACCATTTCTGGCCAAGATTTTTCTTTGAAAAAAACTATGAACTGGACATACCATCTATTTATCTGAGTGTGTGGGTACACAGAGCATAAGAAGGGAGGGGAGTTGTGTGAGAAATTAGTCATGTTTATTTGGAAGCTTATTTCTCATCCTGTGATATGTGTGTGATACTCAGCAGAGGCTGAGGGGTAACAGCACCTTAAATCCTGCCAAACACTTTTGATCACCAAACCACAGTCTGTTATTCTAATCTGATTCTCCTTCTGGGCACACTGGCAGATCCAGTAAATATTTTTCTCTCAACTCCTTGGAAAAAAATTCTAAACCCACAAAAATTATTTCTTCAGGTAAATGAATTTAACATATATGGGTCATCATAAGTTTGCACAAAGCTTTTAGCTGGCACAGCTGAGAACATAAACTTCCTCTGAGGTGTGGGAATAACCATGTGGAAGAAAGAAAAAAAATAATGGAAAGGAACAGAAAACCTTTACAATGGCAGAAGAACAGCCTAAGTCATTATTCTTAGTTTTCAAACTCTTTCATACATTTGTATCATTCTGTGAATGCCATGCCTTGTTTCATACTGACAGGGTGGTACAGCTCCCTTCCAGCTCAGGTCACCCTCTTTAATCAACTTGCTAAATTTTTTACGCAACAATTTGTTTATTTTTCCTATGTTGCCCCATAGTTGGAGCTCCCAACCATGTGATCCTTCTTCAGAACTGTCTTTAAAACTGCCAGTGAACTGCCAATAAAAAAAATTGCCAACAATTGCACTGCTGACATTGTCAGCCCAGTAACTACAGCGCTGACTAATGATGAGTCATTGTGATTTGTCCTTCCTATCTTTATCTGGCTGTAGTCACTTCTCTTAAATCCCACATTCAGGCAAACCCAACTTTTTATTCTGCTTCTATAACTCTGAATATAACAGGATTCCAATCCATGAGCCAGCCTCTTAGATAAACATATAATAATTGTAATTCAAATAAATAGGTGATGTTTATGTGATGATGATAACAATGATAGGAATTCACATTTGATGAAGGAAACTAACCACTTATTTCTCTAGCGACTAATATTTTCCTCACTCCTACTCTACCCCCTGCACCAGCACGCTGAAAATAGTATAGTAACAATTGTCACAGTGTAATTTCACTGGCACCAAAAATGCAGGAGTAATTATAAAGATTGGCAGGAACAGGAAATAATCTATCACACGGTTTTCAAATAAATTAGCAAGTAGTTGGTTTTTCAAGAGTGCTAGGTGCTAAATACTTTGAGTATCTTGACGCTTTACTTAGAAATCTGATGTGAATGAGATTTTCTACAAATCTGTCTTATCACCAAAGGCAAAATTTGTCTCCACAGACTGAGTTAGAACTTATTGCAAGGAGGAATTTCAGTTATTTGCATCAATGTGTATACAACTTTGGAAACAACCTTACCGTAGCTTTTGAGGGACAATTCTGTGCTATCAAGTGATTGCTAATACTTACAATTCCATGCTTCTGCAGGAGGTCAATATCCTGAAAAAAGGATTCCTAAACAAAATAGCAGAAAAAAAAAATGTTGCTTTTTCTTGTTATTACATCTATCTCACTACGTGACTGTTTCAGATTTGTAAACATTTATTGATTTTTCACAAATAATATATAACTTGTTGGACAACTGAAATAAGCAGAGCCATAGCGAGCCAAAAAGGCCTGCACATTTCCTGGCATCTTCTCCACAAAGTGTATCTGCACAGGCAATTAATCCTCTGCTGTGCTAAGAAAACTTGTGTTCTCATCATCATAATCTGCAGCTTTTCAGCCATAGTTTCTCACTCTTTTCGTGCTGATGATCATTCCTTGGAAGCAGAAAATTAACTGATAGTCCCCTTGCATTTAATGTAGAAGTGTAAAATATGATGAAATAATGATAAAAACTGTGCACAGCTTTTGAAAGGTTAATGAAGATTACTTGAAGAGCCAGGCTGTACAGGGACTAGGGGAATGAGATTTTCTTGGTAGTTGACTGGAACAAAATTTTAAATGCATTGAACTCCCTGATGGTTTTGGGGGACCTACTGTCCCTCTGTGGGTTTCTTAACACTATCAAAATACCTTCAAATGTTTGCTGCATGTAGTTTTCAATCAATCACAAATTTACCTCATCATCCTGATATCCTGGTTCTTCTTGGACTACTTGATCCTCCATGGCCTTCATCATGAAAGAGCACGCAATTAAGTATTGATCACTAGTGGGAAATGCAAACAAAGACAGTCATGGGGAGGCAATAAATGAGTAAATGTCTGTAAAAGGACTTTTAAGAAGTCCTTGAACTACAGACACATGTCAGTATGACATCATATATGGATTTAAATTTGGATTCTGCTTCCAACTCTTCATTTTCTGACCTACCAGGCCAAAAGGAGAAAATACATGGCTTTACACTCAGATGAACCAGTTTGGCTAGAAAGGGCTTCATAGGTATTAGGAAAAGAGATCTCATTCCCTTGTGAGAATCTTGGGTCAGAGATGAGTTTTGGAGGTGGGAACATTTAAAATGAATTATCACTAGGAGAATTTATTTTGGTAAGAATGCTAAAGACAGTCTGTGTTTTTATAACAAAAGTCAGCATAGTTGCAGACAGAATGGGTAATGGAAAGGCAATGCAACAGCTCAGCCTCTCCATCTTTATGTGACAGAAAACCCACAAAACAGTGCTGAGAAGGCTGTGAGTCCTTAGTGGTGTATCTTGAGAGCAGATTATTAAAGCTGTATTTGTTTTGAAGTTCTTCCTGAGGTTCAAAATGACCAATAAATGCTGAAGATGTGCAGGTAATGGCTGTAAGGAGTATGCTTGCATGGAGAGAACAAAAGAAGGGTAATAAAAATCTGGAACTTTTATTATGCAAACCCAGATACAGAGAGCTCATTTCATGTTTTTTCATGGTTAACTTGCCATGTCTGTACTCCAGCACAGCTTCACTGCCCTCTCTATATGACTTCCTATAAACAAGGCCTAGAACTGGAGTAGGCACTTAGTGGTAGCATGGTTAAATAAGCAAAGTGTGACCTCCTTAAATTTTATGAATGCAAGAATAGTGAATACAAAGTAGTTCCTTAGAAATATGATCTTATAACCAAATTATCATTTTTGTGGTTTTGTAAATGAGTTAAGTTGCTTCTGTTTAAATTGTGAGCTTACCTTTGGTGTTCTAGCTATGGATGATCAAAAGTTTTGTAGATCCCACATCAAAATCTGTGCATATATTTACTTGCTCATTTGTTAACAAAATCCACAAACTATAAGATGGGCTATGTCTAACAGAGGTTGGGATCATTTAGCCTAAATATCTGCAAAAGGCCTTTTTTTTAGCTTCTAAATGGATACTAATTTGCTTGCAAGAATCTTGTGTATACAGAGGCTGGGAAAGAAAGGACCAGAATATCAGAATTTCAGGATTATCTTATTCTGTTAGTATTTAATGGAAATATTACTATAAAATCAATTGTTTCTGATAGTGTCATTATATATTTAATTTCTATTTCAGAACTCTGACAATTATGGAGTGACAAATCACGCCTTCACATACTTACAGCAAAACATTAATTAAAAAATACTTTGGGAGATTTGAGAAATCCCCTAGCTTCAAATACTGAAGGAAGAAAAACAAGTAATGCAAGAGGCATTAAAACTATATTACAATCTCCTTCTTCATTAAAAACATCCTCACAAAATGCACATAATCCTGCACTTCAACCACCGCTGAGCAGGTTATGGGATTGTTCTCCTACTCCCCATCCTTAGGCAATTGGCATCTCACAGCAGAAGAATTAGGCAGACCCAGACCTGTGCCTTTCTGTAGGCTATAAGGGAAAATTGAGAAATTATACATCACCCTATTAAAAGCTTTACGTACGAAAAAAATCCTCCTGCTTAGTGGAGCGTTGTCCTGCTGGTGGTGTGTTGGCACACCGGAAGGATTCCAGTCACCACTGCCTGCAGTGAAGCAGATAAAAGGGTGAAAGTCTGAGACAACAGAGCAAATCCGTGAAAAACCACCAACAATCTTGTGCCGCCTCAAGTACGCGAGGACAGGTGAGCAAGACCTGGATACCGCGGTGTCCTTCCCGCCTGCGGGTGTGACAGGGACCCGCTCCCTGCAACTGCCCCTGGGCTTGGGCTGGCAGAAAATGGCAGCAGAGCTCGGCTCCCTGGGTCGAGGGCACGGGGCAATCCGACCTGCCCCAAGGGGCTCCACATCTGTTGACTCAGAGGAAAATAACTGATTAATCGTCACCAACACACGGATTTATTCTGGCTTTTCTTTGCCAGCGGCCTCCTCATGAGATGAACATTTCTGTTCCCAAAGGGCGAGGAACCGCTGAATCTCCCTCCCCCCGCGGAGCACCGTAATTCCCCATCAAAAGTAGAATAGTAATTAAATCCCCAGCTCATGCCCGGGCAGCTTCGAGAGAGAAGGTGGGTGCAGTACCCGGGGAGAAGGCTCCGAGCTCGCCACGGCCGCCCGCCCTCCTCCTCCTGAGGGCACGGCCCCGCCGCCGGGCCGCCGGCGGGGCCGGGCGCTGCGCCTTCCCTCACCCCCGCCCCGAGCGGAAAGACGCCTCAGCCGCCGTCTTCAATCGCTCCGTCGGCCGTGGTTTACCAGCTACTGCGCTCGCTGTCTCCCAGGAATATCGCACTGCCCGTACTCTACAGCTAGGAAAGGCGGCCTTAGTTAAAACCGCGTTGGTTTGGAAGGCATCTAGTTCAACGCAGCTCTGCCTTTTGTTTTTCCAGGGTGCCACTCACGCATCTTCCTCAACAAGGCACACACGGCGTTTTTGGATTGGATGGCCAAAATCTGTCAGAGAGCTGGAAGAGAAGTGACTTGCCTGGAGTCACAGGACAAGAAAATGAGGCTGAGTCATACACATGACTTAATCTGCCATTTTAAAAGGATGGAAAAGGTGCTTTTTAGGATTTGAATACTTCTAAGAGACATCTGCAGTCTTCTTGGAGACAGCATTTGGAAAGCAATCGCCCGTTTTAGCTTGCCTGTGGTAGCACAGTTGGTACGGGACTGCATGTCAAGGAGACATCACATCTCCTGCTCGCAGGAGGAGCTCCTGGCTGCCCCTTGTGTGGGCTTGGAATGGCAGAAGGGATTGGAGCAGCATCTCAGCCTGTTTCAAGGGGCTTGTGAAAACCTCCCCACCCTCTTCCTGTGGGAGGTTAAGGGCACCTTTTCCAAGCCATTTCTTAGCTAAGTCAGGAAACCAAGCAACAAAACCCACGGCCTTGTGCCATCATCAGCACACCACAGGAGTGCTCGCAGGGTCCCCATTCGAAACATCAGGCAATTTCTATAAGTACCAATAGCCCAATCCTGGGA
Organism: Promerops cafer; assembly: GCA_013398275.1. Taxonomy (NCBI): domain Eukaryota; kingdom Metazoa; phylum Chordata; class Aves; order Passeriformes; family Nectariniidae; genus Promerops; species Promerops cafer. The sequence goes on from VZSE01006234.1 coordinate 912,779, forward strand.
GCCCAAGGCTTTGTCTATACAGAGGAAGCAGCTGGCACAGCTTTTGAAAACCACATTATTCCACAAGAGCTATTCCAGAAGAGCACTTAGGCGGACAGCCCTTTAAAGGCGAATTCCTTCACAAAGTATGCTTTTATTCCAGAACAGAATGCAGAGGATGACCCTTATGGTGCTGCTGAGCAGCTCTGCAGCAGATAATACCTCTCTCTGTAAACAACCTTCCCTTCATTATCCTTTTAGTTTGTAAAACGGTTCTCAGAAAGGTCAATGAATGCACAGAATCTTAAGACCATTTCCCACTCCAAAGAGCTACTTTGGGCAATAAATTACATGCTGCAACTTCAGAACATTGTGTGATCATTAATTGGTCATTCGGCTTCCAGCTGGTGTTGTACAATAACCCCACAGAGCCCATCCCGTTAGACATTGGCCCAAGTGAGTAGAGGCATCCCTCAGTCTTCTCCTTCCATTTTACAGCTTCTGCTGCTGACCAGTGCATCTTCATCCCTGAGGGACGTACTGGAATGAGACACACCACTGTGATACGCATTTCCTCTCACTTTAGATCTTGTAGGTGTCTGGACAAGAACTGAGTCAAACCATTACTATAAAATATTAAGTATCCAGCTGATTTTTTTTCATCCTCACAAACTTCATCCATGGTTGCAATAGGGAAATCATGAGGGGTTTTGTTGTTGGGATTTTGTTTACCGTCTCTGGTGAGAACTAAGATGAATTGCAAAAGCTCTGTGTGTACAATGGGTCTCAGGGTAGGACTGGCAAAATAGCAGATCAGCCAAGCTTCGTAATTCAGACTGAAGTAACAGGAGAGCTCTACTGTTAAAATGGAATCACTGGAAGGAATAGAGATCGTATTGGGAGACTGAGTTATGTCTTCATAGCAGTCTCGAGATCCTTAGGCTAAGCCTTGACAAAAATACTCAATACTACAGTATTGGGAGTGATCCTGCATTAAAAAGACACAGATTTTGCCACCTCTAATTTATTTTGAGTTAATCACTAAGGATATGTTACAGGATTAGAGATCTCCCTTCTGTCTATCAAGATGTCCTGTACAGACCATGGTTCAGCATTGGAGCTATGGAGGAAGTGATGAATTAGAGGGCTGTGCCCATGGATATTAAAGAAATGTCAGGTCAAGTCAGGAACACAACAGATAGTCTGTGACTGGAAAAGAAGATAGCAGTAATATCAAAACACCAACTAGAGAATTCGGGAATGGGTATTTTTCTAAATGGGAAAGAAATAATCTGTATGTCAACTATACAAACACAGTAAGTGATAGCAGTCCAAGCCCCACAAGATTTTTATAGGTGATTGTGAAATTAGAAATTCTTTTTATATATAACATTAAGAATGACATGATAAAATTTTTTAAAAAAGCAAACTGGAAAAAACAAAGCCACTTGCAAACTTTGCAAAATCTAAACCGAGTTAGAGGATTTATGGAGACACGCATCAGAATATCACACGTGACCTACCAAAAAGACAAAGGAGATAAGAAAAACTTTCCATTTTGAGAATGCACAAGGAATTTTTTATTTAAGACAAAAAAACAAACTAGTAATAGACAACAATAGGACTGAAAGAGACATCAAGAGAATTATCTATCTCAAAGCAGGGTCAGATGTTCATTTGGCTGGGGAGGCTGTGGATTTTCTTTTATCTTTTGAGAAAAAACTAGACAATTTCAGTGCTTGCCTATCCTTGCCATTACCCTTGTTGTCTGCCCTTCCCTATGCCATGCAATTTTATCTGTAAAAAATATGCAATATTTGAGCTAACTTCTCCTTTTAAAAGTTCAGGTAACTGCCACTCTAATTCTTGCATGATTTTTTCTGCCCCAAAAGAGAAAAAAATGCCAGCATAAGCAGTTCTAAAACAATGCCTAAACATGATGGATTATGTGATAGTGTGTGCAGCTTGCTCTTTCCTGCTCACGACCTTTGGGGCTGAAACATGTGGCCCTGGAATAGGGTATTGCCACTCTCAGTAATTTGCCATAAGCTTTGCACTGAATGTGCAAGGCCTCAGGACTGAGATTTGTCAGGTTTGCTTTGTTTGAATTTCTCTCAACCCTTCTGTATCTTTTCCTTGGTTAGCTATGACAGCAGTTTCCATAATTAACCAGGTCTATGCCTAATTTGTTTTACTTCTGTTTATCTGTGTGTGGTACAACAATAATTTTATATAAATAAAAGTAACGAATGGTTATTCTGTGTGGAAAAAGAGACTTACGACTAGCACAACAATGCAGTGCAGAGAAAGGCAGGCATGGAGCAATAGCAGAAGCCTCAAGAAGTGGGGGCATGAGATTTGCTGAGGAATACAGGGATATAAAGGTAACAGGCAAGGCATGGGCTTGGCATGGCTGGCCTGATGGCTGTGAGCAACTCACCAGTGATCAGTCAAAGAAAAGCTGACCTGGAGCTGGATTTAGGGGTAACAAAGAGAGAAAGAAAGGAAAAGAAAAAGCAGCATTCATAATAGGCACTACATACCATAAAATCAGATGTAGTGTAGTGCTGGCTGGTGTAGGTGCAGCAATGTTGGGGCCCTGCCAGGATCACCTTGCCATGCCTTTTCCAACCCCAGTGCTCCGGGAGCTGGAAGCTCTTTGACTCTGTCAACTCTAATCACTAACCCTAACCACTACCCTAACCCTTCGAGCACATTTCTAACTTATGCTAATAGATATTTTTAAAAAGATATCTTTTTAAAGCAGCTTTTTAGTTTTTAACATTTCTTTCTGCTTGAGCGACTGGTGCTGCAGCCTTTTACAGTTTATCAGTCTCTACACAAAAAAAAATGAATCTCTATTTTAATCGCTATTGAAAAAAAGCAAAATGCAGTTGGTAAAATATATTACTCTGAATCATGAAATGTATACTTTGGGAAGTGCAGGTCTTTTTTTAAACTGTGAGAGCTTTCTAAACAGCTGTTGCAAATTCCAAAATAACTGCTCTTGACTAACTCCACATACATAGATTTTTGTTCTGGAATAAATGCACCTTGTTCTACTTCAGCTTAATATTAACTTTCTGATAAACAGAAGTAACAGACTAATTATGAAATAAGACTGCCCACATATGTAGCTAAGTGGGAGTAGTAACTGCAATTGCATATATCTTTGTTGATTTGAATTACCTCCAAGATCAGATAAAAGTAGGATGAAGAAAGCAATAATAAAATTTATTTGATATGAAACTGTTACCAGTCTTCAGATTTGGTGACAATGCCTCTGACAAGCTTGCATTTGAATCAAAGCTCAGTCACAGCCCTGGTTAAAGTCCGTGGGTGAGTATCTTCATTTCACTAAGTGAACCAGAAGAATTGACTAAACAATCCTCTGCTCACAGATTAAATGGGAAGCCATTCCCCAAGGGAATGAAGTACATCACATGGACAGTCCCTGGCACCAGGGGCCTGATCAGAGTACAGAGCACAGCCAGGCTCCTACACTGCCCTAAATAATGCCCCATGTTCCAGCTCTGAGAGTGAGCCTGAGCTTAGCCTTAACCCACCAAGGCATTATGATTCACTTTTCTCCAATTTGTATTCCCTCTGGTGCTTATCTGAACAGTAAAAAGGGAAAGATGGAATCAGGCAGCTGGGAGATGAGGGAGAGAGACAGGGAAGGACTGCCTCGGCTCGGCGTTGGATCAGTTTTGCCATTTGGTGGACTGCCAGTGTTCCTGTAGACAGAGGGACTTCTCTGGGACTGAATGCAAATACATGGGGTAGAATTTGTCTGGCAGCAGCTGAACACATTGGTGCATAATAAAAAACGAGAGAGAAGCAACAAGGATTTGTTGCAGGAAGCTGAGTCAGAAAAATTGATTTAACTGCAATAACTCATGAGAAAGCGAGTTAAAACAAGAAAATGTTTTGATGCTGCAGAACATAGGACTCTGGGTGTGTATTCTTCACAAAGAGATTCTGACTCCTAATGCAAACAAAGTTGGAAGTACTGCAAATACTGTCTTAACTGTTATGGCCAAAAGAGTCAATGCTTCTTTAACTTATTCACACACTAGCACTGAAAATTAGTCTGAAAAAGACATGAAGCAAAGCAGCTTTATGCACCAAACATAGGACAGCAGAGTTTTCAGTGTTACAGCTGAAAAAAGCATAATTCATTGAATGTCTTTTTCTCCCCTTTAATGCATTCCAGCTCAAAGAAGCTGAGTGATCTGTTGTCAAATAGGGTGAATAATGACTCTGAGTACACTGCTCTGTTTTGTACTCAGGACAACATTTTCATCAGCATGATTCAGAAAGAATTATGTATTTAAAGTGCAGCTGATAGAAAATTTTAAATTTCTAGGTCATGGCAGATTTCACTGGTCACATCAAAAAATGATGTATTAGAGGAAAATCATTTTTAAATTCACATTTTGAAGAAATTCAGCACTGGTATTTGAGACATTTCTTCATTTTAAAAAAACCTACCAAATTTTGAAGACCCTCTGCTTGAAAAACTACTACATTTAAGAGTCTTTCCACATTCCTTATAAGTTTGGAAAAGCTCAGGTTTTCTAGCTTAGCCTTTCAGTTGGTATCAGCTTTCCTCTTAAACCAACCGTGCCGCAGAACTGAACATGCTCTTTCTGTGGCCAGTTTTCTACTCTTGGCTTTGCCTGCTGCTTCCAATTGGGTTTGCATGTAAACCACAGATAAAAACCCCAATCTTGCTCCATTTGTATTCCATATGTTTGCCAGGCTATTGGCCACAAGAGATCATAAGCAGTTTGTTTTTCAAACCTCAAAACTTGGATAGGCATTGAGTGCATCATCATACAGTCAGTTTTACATTAGAATAATATTTAAAGATCTCAGGAATTGTAATTGGCTTTAAAATACTGCTTCCTTGATTTTGCTACAATAGAGGCTTAATTTTCAGTAATGGTCCAGCTAGTAATCTTGTTCAGTCTCAAACCCTTAAACTTCAGAGATTCATTAGCCTGATTATTCTTTTTTAATCCATTGTTCTCCTTTCCATGGATTACCATGGTTTCTTTACCAGCCTTACGAGAAGTGAGTTCTTTATTAAACGCTTCTCTGCCCATATCTGAAAAAAAAAGCTGTTAATCTCTTCTTCTCATGTTTTTTGCTGAATTGGTGATTATAAATGACATATCTGTGTTTCTGAAACTCTGTGCAGGTGCACAACTCCTACTCAATAACAACTCCCACTGGGGTTCAATATACCCCAGTACTTTCTACTGCAGTCTTTCTTCCTATTTTGTCTGTCCTCCACTGTTGTTCTTCCACTGGATTAGTAAGGCAGCACTTCCTGTTTTAACAGGCAATCCAAGACAGAGGAAGGAGTTTCTGAGACCAAAGTTCACACATGACCTCTGTTCTTTGGGCAATGAGCATCAAACAAGAAGGAAGTCGTAAGACATTCAAATATTTGATTTCAAAATTGTATTCAGTATTGAACTGCATCCATGGGATGTTCCTAAATGACCAGCCATGGCTCCCCAGCCTCAGCTATCACACGCTGCTGATGCAGCAAAAGCAAACTGGAGATAAGAAGCTGAGAACAACCACCATCTTTCATCCTGGGTATTTGTTAGAAATGACTGAGTGGTCTTGAGGAACATTTTCTAGAGTAAAAGTATTTGCAGATCAGCTCAGGATTCTGAATTGTCTGGGTGAAAGACATTCCTGGGTAGCGCTTCAGGAGGAATTCAAGTATATTTGAAAGGATAGGGGACCTGCTTCCAAAGAAAAGAGTAATGTCCTCTCACCCATTCTTCTCAGGAAGACAAAAGGGTTTAAGTGGTGATGGGGAAGGACCTTACTGGCTTAGGGGCAGAATCTGTGAGAAAAACTGACAAAAAAGCAACACTAAAATGTGCAAAGCAATCCCACTTCCACATTGCTTTTACATGAGCAACTGCCCCCCTTAAGAATCTTTCTTTTTTTTTATTATTATTTTATTACAGGATGTATATGGGCGCCAACAAATCAGCTATGTCAGCAGCAGAGAGAAAAATTAACTCAATCTATGACATCATGTCCTATCCTTCTCCAAACACTGCGTCACCTCTCTAGCATGAGGTGCTATTTTTAGTCCTCTAGTTTCAAACATATGTTGAGACTGCTTCCAAATGCTTTTCTTCTTATCCTTCTCAAGCTTTGCATCTTGGGTGTGGAGGTCTGAAATACTAAATATTAGCAGTCCGGAGTCTCTGCGCTTAGCACGTCAGTCAACCCAAAACCTAAGGATGCTATTTGCACTACTTAGGCACACAAAGGAACACACACACACACACACACACACACACACACACACACACACACACACACACACACACACACACACACACACACACACACACACAAGCAGCTTCGATGGGTTCCAGCTGTCTGGGAGTGACAAACACATACACATCTGTGTATACACACTCTCCTGATTCACATATGGGGACCACATATTACAGCATAGTAAAGGCCTTCACAACAACAAGCCTGAAAATTCTTAATAAAACAAATAGTGTTTAACCTTTTCTCCCCTGTTATATACCTGGAAAAGTCACTGGCTTATATTTTAGTTGTTTGGACTTAGAAGATTTGCTTGTTTGATGAGGATGGTACTTGCTAGAAGCTTGTCCATTTCTCAGTTCCTTCAAAAGAAATGAAGGGCAGAAAAAATTTCAGTAATTTCCGATATTGTTAGCATTAATGCCTTAGTTCTCATGCATTCCCTTTAAAAAGTCTGGCCCGTCCCCAAGTGAAACATAGCTATCTCTAGGGCAAAATACAGCAGCACTAGTGCTAGCAGTACCACGCTGCACTCATGGGAAAAGGAATAAAAGCATCCTCTCCTGTTGAAATGGCAGGAGAAATTTCAGGGTCATAGAAGGCAATTGTAGTCTTGCATAATGGCTATGACACCAGGGAATGTCCTTATCTAGTAAAAAGCAACTGATGGAATTATCCCATAAAGCTCACAGCCAAGTCAGCTGTCTGCAACAGAAATGAGCTTGGAATGTTTCTTCCTTCAAGATTTATTGACTCCATAAGCTGCTTTCACAAAATTAAACAAATCACAACACAGTTGTGTGTTTCAGTCTGCCGGCCTGGGTAGAAAATGACACTAGCATCACATGGTTATTGTATTTTCCTAAGACAGTTTTATAAGCAAACTAATTCCTCCCAAATTCCACTCCCTGCATAATTCCTTATTGAAATACGTTTCCCCCTTGCCACTCCACGGTGACAAAACAGCACCAGTTAAAGGAATTTTTCTAACATGCTGTAATGGCAGTGCCCTGCCTGTGGCAGGAAGAATGTGGCTGACAGCATGGCAGTATCACTGGGATGATACTTACACATAAGCAAAGACAGGGATTCCAAAAAATAAAAAGTGAAGTGGATTTCATCAGCATTGCTCTAATAGTGACTATTAAAAGAAAAAAATAAACCAAGTTCAATTCAGCTTGGTCAAGAAACGCCAAAGATTTTGCTTCCACTTGTTGACAGACATGTAGCAGCACAAACTTTCATTACAAGAATATGTAGAAATCAGCAAGTAGAAAACTGAGTAAATTGTGTGTTATGCTGAGAGAAGTCATTGGCAGCATGAGTAAATATAAAAGAAAATGTTTACTATTCTTAATTTCAGATTTTAAGGAGAATAGCTTGCTCTCCTGCCAGCTTGTTTTCAAGGGCTCTGGATTTTAACAGAGCAGACAGACTTGTGACTGATTACATATTCCTTCTCACTCCACCTCCCCTCCCTGCTTCAATGTACAATACAGGAAAATTCACAAAGTGTGTAACAATATAGGCATTGTTCTTAACTTCAATTTAAGAGCAATATAATTCAGTTTTGTTCCAAAGCATTTATAGTGAAATAAATGTTTGACTCTATCAACACCAACTTTAAATGTCCTCACATGCTTCTGTATCTGGTTCAGTGTTCCCAGCCTCTGATTCAATGTAGCTTGTGTGCATTTACCACTACCATTCCTTCCACTGTTCATACTTTCTTCCATGCTGCTTTGCCCAAATATCCTTCCCTCGCTTTTTTTTTCCTTCTCCCTTACTCTCTTTGCTCCCTGTACTTAGAGCCTTTCCCTCTTTTGTGTGACAAATAAGCATTTTTCCTTTTTCCTAAAACACTAACAAAAGCACGTCCAAAATTCCCATGGTTTTCTGTTAGACATTTCAAAGTAACTTGCTACTTCCTACCCAGCTACAGTGGTCATGCTGTTGCATTATACTCTGTCATCCAGATTATTCAGGTATCAAGACATCAAACCAGGAATTAAACCAGGGGCTCATAATTAAGCAGTAAAATTTTACTGGTGAGCACCTGCAGTTCCCATTGACTGCAAAATAAATGCTTATTATGGAGCATTTTGGAAAGTGTCACTATTTGCCTAGGTGACTAAATATGAAATTAGAACATTTGTTTTGGATACTGCAATCCCTGTTTATTACTGGCAGGTTATCCTTTTTTGCAGCCCACTGCACACTGGCTCACCTGTCCCAATTTCGATTACAAGCTTGCCCATGTTCTACACCAGGCTTGACATCCTGACATGATCCCTGGCAACAAGTTATCACTACCAGTTGTTTAATCTTGGAACTGAAGTAGCACATTACTTCAACTGTAAATGAATGAATGAATTGTGAGAACGGCCTGTCTGCTGACCCATGAAAACAATTTCCCTTTCTTTCAGAGTAACAAGATTTAAATCTTCAAAGACTCAGATTTTCATTTGCTTTTATTTCCAAAATGAATCAAATTACACAGATGTGTGAGCTGGGAACTAGTTTGTAAATAAATATGACATGCCTTCCCTCCCATTAAAAAGATGAGATTCTTTACAATATTTAAGCACTTGGTAAGTCAAAGTTAAGTACAATTTTCCCTGTACCACATTCTTCCCTTACTTCTTTTCTAAAGGAAATGTCTGCTGTATCTTGGATCTTGGCTAGTGAGTACAATATAGGCAGTGAGTGTTGCCTGGGGAATGATGACCTGCAATAAATAAGAATCCCTGAACAGCAGAGGATGTGCAAAAGGTGCTTGTGGGCACGTGTTTGAAACTAGGGTGATAGAACATCTGCCGAGGGCTTCAAGAAACTCTTTATGAATGGTTACAGAACAACTCCTGTTTCATGTCATCTCACAAATTGTTAAAAAAAAACCAATCCCAAAAATCCAACAAGCCCAAACTGACAACCTTTTCAGTTACAGTCACAAGATGAAGAGTGTTGAGGAACACATTCAGTGCCAGTAGCTCGGTGTGCAGCTGCAGTGTCAGCCACAGGCTGGGCTCTGGGCAGTGGGAGCCCCAGGCAAGAGGCCAGGAACTGGCACTGACCCTTTGCACAACAGAGGGCACAGGACCTGTGGCACAGCCAGGTGACTGGACTCTGAGACACAGCAGGAGCCAAGGACTCAGCAGGAAGAGCCAGGACTTTGTCACACACAGATTGGGAGGGTATAAAAATGCAGGGCTTTCTTTGGGGTCCCTTCTTGGAGGCACCCAGCTCAAGCTGCTATTTTTTTGTTGCACCATGGTTAAACTATTTTAAGGATCTAGATGTCTGAGACTGTGCTAAGGGAAATCCCTGCTCGAGCCAGTATGGAAACCTGGTCTGACTGTGGGAGTGTGGGGGGTGTAGGGAGTCAAGCAAGGCACCCACTGGGTCACTGGAGCTGCCTGCTGAGAAAGGGCTTCAGTCCCAGTGTGACTGACAAAGTGGCTTCTGGATGGTCCGACAAGGAAAGTTTCCTTACAAGCAATGAATACTTTTAATGAAAGCCTGAGCTTCTGTGACACATCCACTTGCTGGCCACACATATTTGTGAATATATTTTTACCCTGCATTCCTACCAGTCTTACCAGTCTTCTCTGAACTGCTTGTCATCTTGAAGGAATCTGGGGAAGGAAGGCAGAATGAAAAACACAGTTCCTAAGTTTAGAATCCAAGACTTAGTTTATGTTTTATTTTCAGTTTCAGAGAGAGAGCACCCTCCATTATGGCTCATTTTGCTTGGGCATTTAATGCAAATTCAGAATTTATACCTTCAGGGTTCGTTTTCCCTTGTGAACAAATGAGCTTTAGTGCTGCTGAACACACTTGACACTGTGCAGGTACTTATATGACAGCTGTTGACCTGCCAAGACCACCTTCTGCCTGGTCCTAATATGTCTCATATTTGCATCCCTTGCTACCCCAGGGAACATCACAGAATTAGGACAGGAAATGAAAACGAACCAGATCTCCCATTTATTGCTGTAAATACTACTGTACCTGGCTTTCACAGGTCTCATAGGAATGGGTTCTAAATTGGCATTGTGGAGTAGTGCAGACCATTGGTGAGCTGTCATCTGCATTCTTCAAAAGCCTGAAAAGGAACGTCATCTGCATATGAGCTGGCAGCACATACCCAAAAGGACTTTCTGGGTCACACAGTCCATTGTCATGTTGTTGCAGACTCCACATCATCTAAAGACCATGTTAGTTCCAATTTTTGCATTTGGTAAGAGGCCATCCACAGGCATACCTTTCTAACACAAAGAATTAGTGTAGAGTTAGACCCATAGATCAAGGCATCCTGGGAGGAAAAAAGAACACCCAGGTTAGATACAAAATTCTTATTTTGATTAGCAGGGTCTAGGGAGAATGCCTACCTCCGTGTTCTTATGACTCTCTCTCTGGTGACAGTAGTTTGTTCACCTTGGATCTTTCTGGTTCCAACTGGGAGGAGTCCCAGTTAGTGTAGCTTCTTGGAGATGATAGCATGCCTAAGTGAAGGTATAAAAGGAATGGTGAAAGAACATGGAAGAGGAAAGAATACTTAGCACTCCTCTCCCACCTTCATAGCGTGCTATATACACTGAGCTTCACAGAATCTCATGATGCAGTTCATGATACACAAGTGTGCTTGTTTGTACAGGCAAAGCACAGCTGGTGCTCTTCTGAGGCCTGAGATGAAATCACCTTGGAAGGGAATTTAGAATGCAGGCCCTGTTTGCTCTCCCTTATAAACAACACAGCAGCACAGTCCAAAGGCCAAACATCTTGTCTCCAGCAGCTGCCCGTGGTGAAGGGTTACAACAGCACCAAACACCAACCCATACAGAGAGATGCTTGAGACCCTTTCCCTGGTATTCCCTTTCCCTGAATCTGCTCATCAGGAACGTGCAGACTGGAGGCTTAAATTTCATCATTTCCTGGAAAGGACGTCTTCAGTAAGCCACGGAAACAGATGATTGTGAAAGTAAGAGACAAGGAAAAGAATGAAATACAGATGTGGAAGCAAGCACAGAGTAGCCAGGTAATAGGAACAGAGTGAAATAAAGCTTAACACAAGCTTTCACTGCTAAGTGGGCTGCACATGTTCTCTGAACCTCTGTTCTCCCAGTCACCAAGGACAGCCTCACGGCAAAGTCTGTCAGGAAGCAATGGATTCTCTCCAGAGCATGTGAGTGGCTCAGCTGCCTGCGTATTTGTGTAAACTCTTTCAAGTGAACAGTGTGGCCAGAATGGTGAGCAATGATTGGAAAACCTTCTCAGAGGCCTGGGAACTTTGCATATTTCATGCATGGCTTCATTTACACTTTTTCTGCTTCTTAGAGCAGAGGATACATGTTTTCCACGTTAGTACATATTAGAGAGGCCAAAGTACACAAATGTAAACATGTTGTATGTATGTGAATTCAGGGAAGGAGGGCAGGAACTGAGTTTGAAAGACAAGGGGTAACTCAGTTTGCAACTGAGGGTAACTTACAGCTTGCAGGAGCTGCATTTCCTGACAGGAGCAAAACCCTTCTCACCTATCATCCACTCTAAAATTGCATTGCAAAGCTGTGTCTTGGACTCATCAGTACTGAAACATGACACTGGGAAACAAGCACAGAAGATATACAAGGCTTGACTCAGCAGTGAAGAGAAAAATAAACAGGGTTTAAGGAAAAAAGAATGACAACTCTGTATACTTTTTAGTCAAGAGATCACGTACCCAGTGTTCTTTTGAATAACAAAGTCTACATTTCAGCCAAAGTAGCAACTGAAGCTTTGAAAAGTCAGTAGGGAAGAAGTACGTGATTTGGTAAAAAAAATAAGAATAAAAACGTTTCTCCTTCCTCCTTTCTTTAAAGGTCTGGTTAGCAAAATAGAACAATCGGAAAGAGCATTAGTGCAGATATTTAGAACTTTTAGGACACTATAAAAGCCAGCTGTGAAAAGTGAAAGAGAATTAAGAACCTGTGAATAAGTAAGTAACTAAAAGGGAGAAGAGGCAAAGTAGGTGAAGGCATATTTGTTGGGTGATAGAGGGCACACATGAGGGATGAGAAATACAACCTGCATGTTATTGTTATTTACTGCATGTTATTATTTTTTAGGTTACTAAGATCCATCCAGAAGACAGAGGCATGAACTTTCCTGGCTATCACCCATTGAAGGGTACCACCTATGACAGACACTCCATTATCTCCAAAAATCATGGCCTCCATGATAGGTGGATATTAGGATACTTGCAATAATTAATAGATGCTTGCACAGTACTCTGAAAATCTCAATTTATAGGATCAGTATTAATTTCAGATTACTGTTGAGCAGATGGGTTTCTCCTCTTCACTCTCCTTGCGTTTTCTTTGCCTGGCTAAAAGCACTGGAGTGAGGGCCTCCTGGTGGTGGAATCTGTGACAGTCAAGCGGGAGGAAAGCACATTTCTTTACAAAGCAGTGAAACGGCTGTTCTTTTCTCTCTTCAGTTAGCTATAATGAAATAAAAGAAACAGAGAGAAAAAGAAGCGTTGGCTTTGTCAACAAAATATAGGAGAGGTGTTTACTACCTAGGATTCTAAAAGAAGGGACATCTTTAACTGCACAGCACTGAGGCAACAAGAATTACTGCTGAAAAATTTAATGGGGCAGGGAATTAATTTCAATATGCCAAAAAAGTTTCAGTTTACAGGTTTTAAACTCAGTCTCATTCAGCCCACCAGGTGTTACCGATAGGTAAGGCTTTATACAGCTTTACCTATCCGTAACAACCAGGCAATGCAGCAACTTTCAATACAATAACTAAAATAAATACTCTCTTTGATGTCAGAGTGAGCCTAGAGTAAGTCTACTGAGTTCACCAGTCAATGGGGTTTCCCTGTAATTATTGATATAACAGAGAACAATAATAATTCCGCAGTGCATATGAAAAAAAGCAAGAGAAACACTATGGAGTTAAAAGCAGCTCTGAGAACATCTAAGCTATAGATTCTCTATCACTTTTGAGCCAAAAAAAAGCTGAAGAAGATGTTCCAAATTAGGCTACCAAGAACAGCTTGGATCTATTCCAAAATTTCCACACTGCCATGTGCTGCAGCCCTATCTTCATCCTGTCAATCTCTCAGCCTTCCACCAGTGTTCTCAAAGATGTCCTCCTGGGAACATAGGCAGCTTCCTTACACAGTGACTGTAACATACAGGTTCTTCACCATTTAATGGGCTTTTGCAGTTCCTAAGTGATCTCTTTAGTTACTGCCCTGGGAGAAAGAGTGTGTGCTACGTGTTCTTCTCCCCACAGAGTGACAGGAACAGAAGGATGCACACTACTACACCATAATGCTTTTAACATAGCTGAAAATCATATGTCAAACTATATATAAATATGTATATGTATGTATTTGCAATATACTGAGAGACAATGCTAGGAACGGCAACAGTCAGTTCTTGTCTCGGTATCTACCTGATGTAGGTGGAGAAACAATGACAAAAAGCTGCTGCCAAAATACTCTGGGAGGTTGGTGCAGTGAGGAAATTCCACAGCATTTTTCAAGGAAATAGAGTCTGGCGAGAAATGAAATTTCGTCAAACCATGCAGAAGAAGAAAGATTCCTGAAGCAAATCGCAGCAGAAATCAAGACACTGAAGCTCCTTCTCTTAGTCTCCAGGGGAAGCTTTGTGAACTCCTGTTGACAAGCCCTAGCAGCTATGGGACCGTTCACACAGGTGTTATCTGCCGTAGGCACAGCAGGAAGCATTCACCTTGCGTGCCAAGGCAGTGGGGATGGGCTGCTCGGCTTTCTCCAAGTCTGCTCCACAAAAAGAGGCAGTAAGAGAATCACTCTGAGACCCCGGATGCATGAGACAGTTTAGTTTTACAATAATTAAAGTGTATTTCTACAACACTCATCCTGCTCAGCGCAAGGAGAACTCAAGCAACAACTGTGCTGGAAGGTGGACATTACTGAAAAAAACACCCCAACCAAACTGAGCTCAGTCCCTCACTATCCTGTATGGTCTTTGGCTCTTTCAAGCAGCCAGGTGACCTGCCTTTATTTTCTCATTTCAAAATTGTAATCCTACATGCTCTCAGCTTTTCTTCCCAAGTTCTTGCCCTCATTTATCTGCACCTTCCTTTCATCTTTCTTACCCAATATATGCACAAATATATGGGTATTAAATGGTGATAGAAGCCACAACTACTTCAGAAAGACCTTGCTCTGAACAGCGAGTTTTTATTCTACTTTTAAGGGTGATGACTTCCCCCTCCCCCACCATTATAATCACTTCTCTTATTGCAAAATTCACTGCTTTCCAGTGCACAGACTCTGGCATAGTGGGTCAGAAGGCAACTGTTTTTATAGCACGTGTCCTGCAAGAACCAGATATTGGTTAACTGGACTACCAAAAGATCCTGCAGCACCAGAGATTTTTCTTGTCTCAAGTCACCGGGTTTAACTGTGCTGTTTTTCCCATTCTCACTCCAAGTGAGCAATTTTCTGGTTCACTTAAGGCAGGGTGCCAATTAAGCACTCTGGGAATGAAGGTCTGTTAGATATTTTTTTTTCCCTGGAGTACTAATACATGTACAAACCAAATCAAAATGTTGGTGACTCTCTTCTTTTCTCCTCCTTTTATCTGCCTGCTCCTGCTTTTTTTTTTTTCCCCCCTTGCCTTTATTGTTCCCTTTTAACTAAAGTCAGCATCTTAGTATCTCATTAATCCAAAATTTTTCAGGAAAGCCCCAGGAAGTCCTCAACATAAGCTTTTTTAACAATGAAGCAAGTAACTTTAGATTGCTATTCTAACATACTGGGGAATTATTTTATAGTTTAGGAGTGGCATTTTGCCTCTGTAACATAAAAAGTGCTGGTGATATGTGTTACATACCCATGCCATTCATTCAAAATATCCAAACCAACTGCCACTGCCACCTCTCATGGAATACATGCCAGCAAGTAACACAAGGAATCTAAATTTATTCCATCATATGCTGAAAGGGAGGACTTTGCAATGTGCACAGGAAATCAGGATGCTGGGACTGCTTCAAAGGAAAGCGTGTGAGGAGCTGCTGCTGTGGAGTCAGCGTCTCTGGAAGTGTTTGAGAGAAGACTGGACATGGCACTTAGTGTCACAGTCACGTTCACATGGTGGTGTTCGGTGAAAGACGGGGCTAGATGATCTCAGAGATCTCCTCCAACCGAACCGATTCTGTGATTCTGTACGATTTTTCTCTCTCCAGCTCCTCACCCATCATCCCCTGGACCCGTGCAGTCCAGGACGCCAGACCTCCTCTACTTCTTCTCCAACGTTCCCGAGCAAGGAAGGGCTCTCTGCCTAACGGCGTTTAGTCATTTATCTGAAAAAATAAACAAACAATCCCCACCGAAAACAATTTTAACAACTCTTCCAGGCCATTCGAGCATTTTAGGGAAGATGTTAAAGAAACCGCGGTCAGCACGGCACCCGCTTGACCCAGCCCGCCCGTCAGCAGAGCCCAGTCCCCAAGCCCGCTGCCCGGCACTCCGCCCCCGTCTCCCTCCACCACAGGAGGCGGAGCGGAGCCGCGGATCCCATCGCCACGGCAACGCGGCGGCCGCAAACCGCTCCCGGGACACGCGGCGGATCCCACCGGCGGCGGACGGCGAGCGCCGGGAGCGGGCGTGACCCGACCGAGAGGTGCCCACCCCGGAATTAAGGCGAAGCTCGATGGAACAGCCCGGCCCAACCGCCCCCGCACCGCGGGGCTGACCCTACCACTGCGGCGCGGGGGGGATGTGGGGTGGGGGGCATTCTTCCTCCACTCCGCTCTTGCCGAGCCCGCTGCATTCGCCAGTGAGATGCCGAGAGGGAAAACAGAACAAAGGAGCATGCTGGTGGTGGCCCGTGCGGGGAATAGCGCCCCGCGGGGCTCCCCTTCCAGCTCCTCGGCGTGCCTGTAGGGTGGTACGGCCCGTGCCCCCTCCGAGGTGCCGGGCCGCGCGGCGCTGGGGGTACTGGCGGGGGCGGGGAGGGCCGGGGAGAGGGGGTGACACCTCGCACCGTCCGTCCTCTGTCCCCGCCCGGCTCGGTCACGTGGCGGTGGAGGTGCGAGGGACGTGCCCGCGGAGGGCCGGTGCTGCCTGGTGGCAGTGGCGGGGAGGCGGCCAGGACCCGCCTCCCGCCCCCCCGAATCACCATCTGGGCCTGCGAGCTGGGGGGGCTCTGCCTGGGGACAATGGCCGCCTTGTCACATCACTGCTCTTGGCCCACAGCCTCAGACCTCTTGTGTCTCTCCTGCTCCTTCAGGAGCCTGCCGTAGGCCTGGCCAGCAGCGTGTGATGCCTCTCTTTGGGAACTCCTTCAGCCCGAAGAAGACCCCCCCCAGGAAATGGGCCTCGCTGTCCAACCTGCACCTGGTGAGTCCCAGCAGCTGCGCTTTGCTGCAGGAGCCATGTCTTGGTGGCAGGGGTGGGTGGCTCCTGCTGTGAGTGCCATAATCCTTACAAGAGCTCCCAGCTGCTTCTGAAGCAGGAGAAAGTTCTTTACCTAGAGGGTGATTGGGCTCTGGAACAGACTTCCCAGGGCAGTGGTCACAGCACCAGCCTGACAGTTCAGGGAGTGTTTGAACAATGCTCTCAGGCACGGCTCTTGGTGCGGCTCTTGGGGATGGTCCTGTGCAGGGCCAGGAGGTGGACTCAATGATCCTTGTGGGTTCTTTCCAACTCAGTATATTCTATTATTCCAACTGTGCTGCTTGCTTCCTGCAGTGCAGCACTGTTCGTGATCACTGGTGACTATACAAGAAACTAGAAATGGAATAGCTCAGGGAAGAATCATCATCACCCCACCTGCAGTCCAGAACTGTGTCACTGAAAACTTCTCATGAGTGCTCTCCAAGTGCAGGGAGATGAGTGTGTGGGTGGGAAAAAGTGCAGGGATGGCAGTGAGAGGAGCCAGTCCTCTACTGCAGCAGTACATGACCAAAGTAGGGTTCCAGGCTCCACTGCCATTTGGACCAGCATCTTCCACTGGAACCCCAGTCACTAAGAAATGGGAGAGCAGGGGGTGGCTCTGGGATTCTGTGAAACTCTGGGTGTGATCTTTTCCCTGCAGCTGGATAGATCCACCCGTGAGGTTGAGCTGGGCCTGGAATACGGCACCCCCACAATGAACCTTGCTGGCCAGAGCCTGAAGTTCGAAAATGGCCACTGGGTTTCAGGTAGAGTACAGCCCAGCTTGCTCTGGTCTGAAGTAGCCACGGTTGGCTGACAATCTGTATTTTGACCTCCTTCTTTCCTCCAAGAATCAGGAGGCTTCCTGGGGGATCGCAGGGAACTGCAGCGCTTGCGCAAACGAAACCAGCAGCTAGAGGAAGAAAACAACCTACTTCGGCTGAAAGTGGACATTCTGCTGGACATGGTGAGCCTTTGCCCAACTCCTGTCTGCCCATAGCGGTGGGGATGCCCGAGCAAAGGGTGCTGGGTCCCCTGAGGAAGGCTGCTCTCACTGCACCCCACTTTCTGCTTTACCCTGTCGTGGAACACGGGTGTAATGGTAAAGTGACTGTGGGAGTAAAGCCTGGTCCCCTCTGTGAAAAGAGGGGAAGGTTCCCTCCACATCAGAGCTTGTTGTGAACACTGTGACTGAGGAGAGAGAAGCCCCTGCAAGTGCCATGTCTCCTGTTTCCCTTTCTGCACAGAATATGGCATTTTTCTTGCCACTCTGTCCTCTGCCCTAACTATGAAACTGAGTTACAGCCACTCTTTCTGGTCACAGAAGATTAAAGCTTCCATCTGCTGTCATGAGGGGTGAGACATCTATCCTATGTGTAAAACTGTGGATGAAAGAATTTCCAGTAAATAAACTGAAATTCAACCTTACCCACAGATCACAGCTTTCATGCTTAAAATCTGGGGACACATTCAGTGCGATAGAACACACATCCATTCTCAGTTAATAAGTGATTTAGCCTTTATGTTGCTCTAAACAAATATTTTCTTTCCTTGCTCTTCACGTGTTTTAAAACTGGGAAATGGCTTTTGTGGCTGGAACACTTAGCAGAAGTGCTAGCTGCTCTCCAGGTTTTCCAGGCGATCTCAGTGAAGCGTGACATGGCAGCTTCCCCCTTGCTCAACAGGAACAAATTGCATCCCGCAGGACCTGGCTTGTAGCTGTAAATCTCAGTTGTGCTGTGAAGCTGGAAAAGCCTCACGAGCTTTAAACTCCCTCCTTTTGTTGTTTGCTGTGCATTCCAGCTCTCTGAGACCACTGCCGAGTCCCACCTCATGGAGAAGGAGCTGGAGGAGCTGAAGCAGCACAGCCGGAGGAAGAAGTGAACAAGAGATGGCCAGGCTGGTTCTGGGTCTTGGCCCACGGGATGCTGGGGCTGGCTTGGGCCTCCCGGCCATGTTGGTACTGTGTGGAGGTACTTTGTTTCACGGGACCACGAGTGCCGAGGTGCCTCCAGCGTTGTGTGGTGCCGTGGGTACTGCTAATGGCTGGGTTGGCACCACAGCGCTGTTAATTAACACGATTTTCCTCAGAGCACTTTACCTTGCTACGTTTCCTCACCGCAGCCCAGCACAGGTACCCTCTTCTCTAAGGCAGCCAGACAACAGGCGGTGGAGAAGATCCGTCTTCATGGGGGCTCCTCCTCGCCTTCCCTGCTTACCGAAGCGGGGAATACTCTGCCCGCTCCCCCTGGGGAGCCCGCGGGTGCTTGTACAAGCCTCACCGTCTGCCTTGGGCGAGCAGGATGCTGGAGTTGCTCGTCCTCGAGAGTTTTGCATATTTTACATAAAACCTTGCAATTAAAACCCGGTTCTGAGGGTGTTTGTAACGCGTCGCGCTGTGCTGCGCTGCGGGGGCCGGGGCGGGGGGGCGGCCGGTGCTCCNCCCTGTCCCCGGAGGAGCTGCTGCCCAAGGGCGGCGCGGGCAAGGCCGAGGAGCTGGAGGACGAGCTCGAGGAGGAGGAGGAGGACGACGAGGAGGTATCGGGGCAGGCGGCGGGGAAGGCCGGGCGGGCACGGTGACCCCGCGGGGCGCGCAGGGCCGTGCGGGTGGGCCTGACATGGTGGTGCTGCCCGCAGCTGGACGAGACGCTGGCGGAGCGGCTGTGGGGACTCACGGAGATGTTCCCTGAGAGCGTCCGATCGGCGGCCGGGGCTACGTTCGACCTGTCGCTGACGGTAGCGCAGAAGATGTACAGGTGAGGGGGCGGCGGGCCGGGCCGGAGCCCCTCAGAGCGGGGGCGCGGGGCGGCTCCGCCGGCTTTCGCGGTGGCTTTGGCCGCTGGTAGCGCAGTGCGGAGCCTGCGGGGAGCGGCAGAGCCACGGTTTTTGTTTATGGGCGGCTTGAGAAGGGCGGGGATAAGGGGATACCCCGGAGCTCGGGGTTGGATTTGGAGGCAGGCTTAAGGTTGAGGCACGGAAGGGAAACGCGAGATTGTGCCAATAAGGCCTGATTCCTAGGGTTCTTTCTCCTTGATAGATTCTCTAGGGCAGCTCTGTGGATTGGGACCACCTCCTTCATGATTCTGGTTCTTCCTGTCGTCTTTGAAACCGAAAAACTGCAGATGGAGCAACAGCAGCAGCTGCAGCAGCGACAGGTGAGGCAGGAAGGCCCAGCCATCTCTCCCGGCCCTGAGGAGTTGGCTGGGAGTGCCTGCACCTCCCGCTGTGAGCAGCTGCTGGGGAGCCTGGGGAGAAGGGTGCAGTCTATTGTACGCTGTGGCCTCACTCACCCCACCAGATTCTCTGGTTAGGTTTCTAATTGGACAATCCTGCTGATTCCTAGTGTCAGGTAGCAATTCCTGGCAAGCACAACCTGGCTGTGAGGGGCTGAGATAGGGGCTGTGGCTTGGCTGTTGCAGCAGGTGCAGGACCGGTGCTGCAAAGTGCCACCAATACCTATGGGAGGGGGGACAGCATGGCAAGACGTCTTGTGTCCTTGCAACCCCTCAACCGATTGTTTTCTTTCCAGATCCTCCTCGGACCCAACACGGGGCTCTCAGGGGGAATGCCAGGGGCCCTGCCTCCGCTGTCTGGAAAAATCTAATTTGCGGAAGCTGAGTTGGATTCATATCAAGTGGGAAGACCTTGCGATTATGATATATTGAACTGTTGATTTGTTGGGCCAGGGCATTTTTTCTTTTTATTTTTGGTTCTCCTTTGGGACATTGACCTGTTCATAATGAGGGAGGGAAGCCCCCCTCTGGACCTGATGATGGCTCCTGTCTGCATCCCCCTCTCCTTTAGAAATCATGAGTATTTCCTTTTATTCAATCACTATGCCATAACCAGTTACAGACTTGGACCGGGGGAGCTCCTCTGCCAGCTTCTTGCCCCCACAGAACACCCTGGGGCACAGGTCAGGCTTTGAAAAGCAGCAGTGAGACACAACAAATGTTTTCCTGCCTGATTTGGAGCTGAAGGACAGTGGTGGCAGGAAGTGTGACTTTCCCAGCAGAGGAAGGAGGGGTGCCGGTGGCAGTCAATACCCCATGGAAAATACTCTTTGGGAAGATGCGTCTGCAGAAACACTTTCACTGCAGCTGTGTGTGTGTGAGAACCGAGGGAGCAGCGGGCCAGGTTTGAGACGATCACATCCACGCAGATTCTCTGCCTCATAAAGTAGAACAGACATCAGCTGCGTATTTTTTTGTATGGAATATTAAATAAATCCAACCTGAGCAGTGTGGTTTTAATAGATGTCCTTGAGGGAGGCTCAGTTCTTTCAGAGCTGCTGGGGGAGTTCTGGGTAGGGATCTCTCCAGTTCATGCACAGCCTGGCAGTGCGGAAGGGACCGACATGGCCTTGTCACTTTCAGAGGGGTGGGGAAGCCTTGCGTGGCTTAAGGGAATTCTCTCAGAGGTGATCCTACCTCAGCACCAGTGTCCACCGTTCAAGGTTCTTAACTCACAGAAACGTGGTGGTTTTATAACCAAAGAAAAAAAATTTATTTATCCTTTACATACTTTGTTACAGAACAATTCAACTGAACATACAGAAGTGATAGGACATTTATATGGAAATATTTTTTTTTCCATTTTTAATATTTGGTTAAACAAAATACATCTCTGTAAACAAACCCAAGACAAGGCTCTAACAAAACCAAACAAGCAAGAAAACAAAGAGGGGCTTCCCCGCTCCCGAGCAGTGGGACTGGACCAGCTCACCCACCCCCGGGCACAGCAGCCTCACCTCCCACAGGGATGTGATTATACACTTTCCCTTTACCTGAGCAGCTGGATCACACTGTTCTCCCCCGGGAAAGCAGCTGACATACAAGGAGAGGAAAGCAGCCCCAAAGTATTTTAAAACATCTTTGCATATTGTGCACTGATCCATTGGCTTGCAGTTTCCATGCAAACAGGGTTTTTCTCCAAAGTGCAACTTCAATCAGCATAGAAAATGTTGCTGTTGAGATTTTTATTTTCCCCTCTTGAAGAAATGGCTTCAAGTCAGGAGCAGAATGCCTGCAGGCTGAGCATCCTGCCTGGAAAAGTGTTTAAAAACTCTGCCAGCTGGTATTGGTCATTGGAATGTGTTACGAAATAGGACTTTTTAAAACGTAAGAGCCATTTGCCCTTCACTGTGGGAGGCTGTGCTCAAAGGACTGCAGAAGTGCTTGCCAGATGTCCAGGGGTCAGCAAAACAGCATCGTCCTGTCGTCATGTGGCCTCTGTTCTCTTTTGGGACGGTGCCACTTTGGTTGTCTCAGATTCGAGCACCTGCTCATGCATTTGCAGAACTCTGAAGAGAAAAATAACTGAGGAAAGGTCATTACAATCCCTCCTTTCACCAGCTCGAACATCAGTAATGAGAGTTTCCTGCATGATGGAACAGGATCCTTCGAGCTCCATCAGGTCCCAGAGGTTGCTGTTGAACCAAGACATGTAAAAATGGAAGCAAACAGCAGCTCAGCCAAGAAGTGCTGAACACAACGAAGTCAGTTTCAGATTCAGCATCTCCTCCTCCTGCCATGGAAGGCATGGCTGAGCTACAGCTCTGCTGGGTGACTGGGAAACAGCCGGTGGAGATTCCTCTTAGTGTCTCCATGTCTAGTCTCTCTTCCCCATGGAAAGCAGGAAAAAGCAATTCACCTGGAATGTTTGTTTGCCAATGCTAAAGGTTCAACTACCAAGCCAGGGTGTCTCCAATGCCTGAAAGTTCTGGTGGACCCTCTGCAGCTCCCACACCAGTGGACAATAGCATTAAAAGGGCAAAACTGACTGCTATAAAGGCTTCCCTCCTCAGCCCATTTTTATTTTATAACTTGACCTCTTTCATTTCACATTACATCCATGACTGTGGGCTAGATTTCTGGAGAGAGGAAAATAAAAGGGAATTAATTTCTTTGAAAACCTCTTCAGCTTTATTCCTCTCTCCAAGGAGCCCCTAAACTACTGGGTGACCATGCAGCAAACCAAAATAACTTCTAAAAAATAGTAAAAAAACCCCCCACCATAGCACAAAGAAACCCAAGCAGACTGTGGCCTCTCTCCAGTCCAGAAACTTGATACTCCTCAGTCAGCCTGTGCTTGCTGTTTCCATGTCACGTTAGCCAGACACACACTGCCAAACGACCGCTCACCACATAGATAAATCCTTGGAGACCCTGGGGAAGAATCCTCTAGCTACCCAAAGAATTTCTTGGAAGATGACTATTGTTTTTATTATTGTTTCCTAATTCCTGGCACAAACCAGCCCTAAGAAGCAGAGGGTCGTGCTGAGCACCGTACCATTCCTAGTGTTTTGAATGTCCTGAGAGACCCTTAGGAATTGCAAATGTCTTCACGACAACTTGTTTTGGAGGGAGAGAACTGTAAAGAGGTGGCAGCATGCTCACTTCCTGACAAGCCCTGGAGGGAGCAGCGTCCCACCACATGCAGCCTTGAATCACATGGGGAAATGGAGGCCTGGAGTTTCCAGGCACTCTTTCCCCCAGCCCAGTTTTTCAAGAGCGCGATGCCTTCCAGCTGGCCAAAGGGCACTGCAGCTCATCCACCTTGCAATTAAAGTGATTGGCTTCCAGTTTCCTCTGCTCTGCCCTCAGTTCTTCCCCACCCACCACCCCCAATGTCCTGTGCCGTTGCCCTGTTGCACCAAGGAAGGAGGAGAAGAGCATAACAAAGGAAATTCCAGACGAGAAGAGTCGGGGCACCCGTTATCCAGGTTTTAGGACATCAGGAGTTCGGTAAAGGGGAAGAACTGTAGTGGGAGGACAGAGCTGGCCCAGGTCACACGTCAGCTCTCCAGGTCTGATGTGCTTCCACCTCCTCTGGCACCACCAATAGGAGTTCACAGTTCTTTCCTCTCAGCTGGTGTTTCAAAAATTTCCTATCATAAAGAGAAATAGAAACAAGTGCTACTGAATGTAGAACCTCATCATCTGCAACAACTAAATGCAACTAAACTATTCAGATGTGACAAGAAATGGGGGAAAATCTCACTATCTTTAGTTATTTTATGACAGAAAACACCCACAAACAAATATTAAATTTGCCCCAATAGATTCAACCATCTCTACCCAGAAAATTCTCTGAATCAGATAGACATTATCTTAACCTCAGCAGAGATGAATCAGTATAGATGCCACTTTCTTACTTTCCAAGGCAAGAGAAACAAAATTAAAACCAAGTTTAGTTCCTTCACATTTCCAAAATCAAGAATCTC
The DNA here is from genome assembly GCA_013398275.1 of Promerops cafer. Lineage (NCBI taxonomy): Eukaryota > Metazoa > Chordata > Aves > Passeriformes > Nectariniidae > Promerops > Promerops cafer. Next base: position 936,718 of record VZSE01006234.1, read on the forward strand.
ACCTTAACTTAAAATAATTCCAACAAATCCGGGAAAAAATATTTTTCTTGTAAAAAAAGAAGACCCCATCATATAGATGTCCTTAGCAGCAGTGTACCACTTGGTCATTTGACATGGTTTTTTTAGACCTTTCTGCACCTAAGCTTTTTCTAATACCAAACTTGGATTGCTTCCAATAAATATGAAAAATCAACATTTTCTCCAATATCTTTTGGTCCAGATTTCCAAAACCCCCAGTAAAGAAAGCCCTTATTTATTGATGAAGAACAATACTCCTAGGACAAAATCTACCAGAACCTCTGCACAGTAGTTTCATAAGAGAATTACTTTACCCCAGAAATTTACCAAAGCTTCAATGGCATGGCTGGCTCTGCAAACACTGCACATGTGCAATCCCTATCTCAGAACAAGTCTAGTCAAGGCAGCAAAGCTGCTAGTAGGATTTACGGCACCCTGGAATGGAAGCTAAACAGCAATCAAGAGCAGGTGAAACTTTACAAAGTATCTACAATGACCATCCTGTGTTAAGATTGAAGAGGGAAGGGGAGCCAAGCCAGAAGGGCAGCATATGCTTACATAGGAAAAGTGATTCTTGACAAACAGCTCTTACTACTGTCAGGGATAAGGCTGCACTTTTAGTCTGGAAAGCCTTTTGTTGGACACATACAGATTGTTACTATCGAGGCAAAGAATGCTGATACTGTCATGTTTGAGGAGGGAGCAGGGCACAGCACATCGTGTTGCAGGTGTCACCCACTAATACCAGAGGTGGCCTCTACCTTCGCCACTGACAGAGCCAGACATGTAAGAGGCCAAGTCAAACTCTCCCAAGGTGATAGAGACATCACTGCCAAAAGCACTTCCCTAGCTTTGCACAAATGGGGCATAAATCCAAGTGGAGGCAGAAGAACCTTATTACTCTCAAATTTTTACTATTGAAGGTCAGCCATACATGTTTCAATCGCCAACTGTTTAAGGACAGACTTCTTACCTCCAACAGGGAATGATTAGAGGAAATCCTACCTGAGCTCACTTTCACCTCCAATCCACTCGGGCACCTTGAGCTTGGAGTCGAGGTTGTAGTAGGTGCCTCCCACCTCCCGGACACAGATCCAGTGCTGTCGCTTGAGGGGGAGCTTCAAGGGGCCCCAGCAAAGGCTGGAGGGCAGATTCATGATGAAGCCCATCACGTTAGACAGGGCAATGGCGTTAACATCCCTGAAAGAGTGTAGAACATGAGACACAGTGTAGAACACAGATTAGGTTCTAGTGCTTTCACTTCAACCTCTTTCTCATTTTTACAAACAGTAGCCACCTCCAGAATTAGACAACTTCTCAGTACCTGCGCTTATCCCACCAAACTGCCTCGTAGCCTTTGGTCTGAAGTGCTGCCATAATCACATTCACATCATAGTTCCCATTCCCCAGCATGCTCTTCTTGTGTGGGGTCACCATGGTGTTGGGAGACAGCCTGCAAACAGAAGAGGAGACTGCTCTAGCAGATGTTTGCTGAACCTGTATTCCAGAACCTGCTGTATAACTTGAAGTCCATTTTCAGAGGTTTTGTGTTTAAACACAAACTATTCTGTCCCCCCTTATCCCTCATCAAATGGGCTGAGGGAACTAAGTAATGCATTAAGAATAACTTTGATGTACAAAGCCTCCAAAAATCCTGCCTTTGAGGCGAAAGAAATCACAAAGCTCTTCCTCCCTGACCCCTTGAACTGGTACTTCTGAAGGATGCTTCAATTATGATTTTTCCTCAATTTACAGTTGGAGTAAATGCCAGTTTGCTATTTAGGACAACGACTATTACAATTTCAAGAGTTCAACTGTCAACACCAGTCTTGAAGACTGGATGAGAAAAAAAGGGAGGGGAGGTTGGCTGCAGGAAAGGTTGTTCTTCTTCCTCCTCCACTGGTAAATGAAAGAAGTATCCAGACAAAAAAGGTGTGAAGATACTTGGGGTTGGGAGCTTTCCAGAGTGTTGCTGTTGCTAGATGATAAAAAAAATCTGTTGCTGTAGGTAACTAAACAGATAATCCTGATGCAAACAAATCTCTTCAGCTTTGACCTGTAAGTTTGCTTAGACATCACTTGCATTACTACAGCATCTAAAAATGCACAGTCCATCACATTCAGTCCATCACATTCATATAAGCGCAGAATATCCTGAGTTGGAAGGGATCCACATGGAGTCCAACTCCTGGTCCCAGACAGGACAGCCCCAAGGATCACACCATGCGCTTGACAGCGCTGTCCAAACGCCTCTTGAACTCTGTCAGGCTTGGTGCTGTGACCACTTCCCTGGGGAGCTTGTTCCAGTGCCCAACTACCCTCTGGGTGAAGAACCTTTTCCTAATACCAAAACTAAACCTCCTCTGACAGTGCTTCATGCTATTCCTTCAGGTCCTGTTACTGGTCACCAGAGAGGATAGATCAGTGCCTGCCCCTCCACCTCCTCTTGTGAGGAAGCTGTGGGCTGCTATGAGGTTACATGCCAAAATATACAACGGCCTCTGCACAAGTTCAGATAACGGGTGTGAGACATAACATGGAGATGTGTGGCAAAAAAGCCTGCTAGCCACTTTTACAGTTTTATCGTTCCCCCTTCACCCAAGAAATTTTGTAAGGAGGGGAAACAACAGGATGTACTATTATGAAGATGACAGCAGGAAAAGCAAGCACAGGGGAAACTGGGAGCAAAGAACAACCAAGTCATGTAATGCCAATCCAAAGAAAGTCATGCCTCAGATGACTTCTGTTGTGATGACTTGCTCTTTCCATTGATAAGGACAACACCATTAATTCTGCTAGTGCAAAGTTCAGATTTCATATCATCCAAACATCTGTATTTTACCTGCCTCCTCCTCCCATCAACTCCATCCCCAAAACTCCTAATGTTCCTGCACCTTTTTCACTCAGCCTTCAGCACACTGCATATTCTGCAGGCATATTTCATCCACTGGAAATCCCTCAGCCCTTCTGCATTCCTGCCCTTGTTACCCAACAAACGGTATTTCTTTAAAAAGGTGTCCATGCAGCAGTGGTGGAAGATGTTGGAAAATTCTTTTTAACTTTAGCACAATAGTGTTTGATCCCTATATCTGTGATTAATGCTTCATTTTGTACCATATAGTACTTTGTGCAAATGCCAGAGATTAATGTGGCTTTGTGTTAACTCCCTACATCTGTGACTAATAGTCTTGTACCAGTCTTGTACGCTTCCTTATTTACCTATATCAGTGATTAGGATGTACTAGCAGATGTCTTAGTTTTGAGAACAAAGATAGAGTGCCAGGGCAAGGAATGATAAGAGAAGTGCATTGTGACCTGACAACATACTTGAGATATTATCAAGGTGAAAGGATTCATTAGAGGATTCAGAACCATAAATGGAAAATTTTGGGAATGGGATGTTCCTAAATGACCACCAAAGACCCCCAAAAGACCCCTACTGATATCCAAATAAATCCATGGAAATAATTAACATCTATGCATGTATTCAGGAAATATAATGCTTTTGTAATAGAAATGCAGCGAATACATACTAGTTTCATGCATATAACCTGGTCTGGTTATATAGACTGCTGGGTGCACACATTAGGTGGAGCGATCCCCATGCACCCAGCACGCTAAATAAAGTAATCTCAGCTTTCTTACCTACCCAGCTGTGGAGAGTTTATTTCCCAGTTTTCAGTGACACCCTGTCAACCCAAGGCATTTGACAAGAAAAAGCAGTGGACTGAGTAGGGAGTTTCAGAGCAACCAAGGCTGGAGAGGCTACAGACAGGTAGCCTTTGTCTTCAGCTGTGAATTTTTGTGCAGTGGAGCAGTCTGCAGCAGAACAGTCTGTGAAGTGTTTTCACTACAGAAAGGAGAGGAGTCCACAATATCTTGGTAAGAGGAAAAGGTGTTAATACCCACCATGGGGGTGTATTTTACTAATCACAGAGATAGAACCTGCAGCTTGTCACAGCTCTTCCAGCATCTCCATAAAGCAAGATCACTTGGCTATGGCTAATTCCTCAAGATCATTGCTTCAACCTACCAACTAAGTGCCAGTGAGCAAGGAAAACCTTACAATTCAGAGAGCCCTTTGGGTTGTAGAAGCACCCTCTCATGGCACCATTTTCCAGAGACAAGTTTATTCAAGAACTGAAAGAACAGATTTATCTTTGTTCCTTCACATAACTTCCAGAGCCCCAGAAATGCAATGAGGTGACCAGCATGGGCAACAAAAAACTGGCATCTGTGAGCAAACTTGCCCCAAGAACCACCTCAACATCTTGACCCTCACATACATAAGCAGGGTTCACAATCATCAGCTGAAGGATTCTAACTAGGCAAGGAATTAAATTGTTGTTTCGGTATTTTTTATCTAGCCACTGAGCTGAGGAAGACTGACAAAGTTGGACAGAAATCCCGGTAATAATCCTCCTGATCTTTCTACATCAGGAACTTTCATCAACGTGTTGTTTTAACACAAGAGGCTCCAAGATTCATGCATGCAGTTGTCTTTCCTAATCAGGTCTCAATATGCAGACTCCAGTGAAGCGAAGAGATTCTGTTTGTATCTCCATGTAACACTTGGAACATGCAATCATACTTCCTGCAACAATAGCCAGAGGAACATCAAAAAGGTGTTTCTTGTTTTAGAGGAAAGAAGACTGAAAGACTACAAAATCAGGGGGGGTGCCCAGACCAAGTTTTGGCATATGCTTGAAATGATAATCATCAGACTACCCTGGCCTTACACAATAGGATGCAGCAAAAGGGAAGCTAATGATTAAGCAATGTGGTTCAATCATTCTCCAAGGAATGTGGTAAAAGCTGGAGAGCTTAAGTTTATTTGTGATTTTGTTACCTTGTCAACACCAGGTTTAAAAATCAGACCTCAACATTTTTGCAGGCTATTAAAAATATTCATCAGTCCTTTATCAATCCACAGATTGTGAGTAGACACAGGAAAAGACAAGTGACATATAAAGGGCAACTAAATTCACGCTTCTTAAAGGCAAGTCAAAGAGCTACACAGAAGTAGTCACCCAACAGAAATAGAAAGGCAGTGGCAATTCTTATGTATAACTTACAGCTCATTCCTTTCCAAGAGGAATATCCATGTGTATTTCCATACTACCATGGGGCTGAATCAATCTGTCTATCTTGATCTGAACATTAGGATGGAACAACTCCAGGTTAGAATAAAAGACAAACTCTCCCTTCTAGGGAAAGAGGTCCAACAAGATTAATATCCAGTCTTTTTCTGAGAGGTTTCATGCTGCACACTAATTCTGTCTCACCAAATGCAATGAAAGCCAACTAATTAGATCATCAACTCCTTCTACCACATGAACTGCCTTTGTTTGCTTCAGGCCAAGAGCAATCCAGCTGTGATTAAGATTCTGACAATTGCTGCTCTGGAACAAAACCACAGTGTGTTTATGCGGGACAAAGAGTGCCTTGAGCCTGCCATGGGCCAGCTCCACTCCACCAGCAGGAGTTTTATCTACAACGCTATAATAAATAGCATTTCTAATACTTGTTATTGTCCTTCACCACGTTCTTTTGCCAAAGACAAGCATGAGTTTGATGAGTCAAGCACCAGTTTCATAAATTTGCCAGTTTTCAGGAGAGCAGCAACAGGCCCACAGCTCTCTGCTCATCAGCACAGGGTAACACGACTGCCTCATGCCACAGCACATGCTGCCACGATGTGGGATCTCCTACCTGTCACAAACACATGATGCTGGCAACTGCTGCTAACAGGATTCAACCATAAATTACATGATGTTTACAACATCTGCATGTTGAGTATCAGGTTTTCCATCATTTCCTTTATCATCACTTCATCAGTGGTGGGTCACCAGAACTTACAAAGGCTCACACAGGAGAATTTCCATAAAGCATCAAAATACCATAAAATAAACACTGAGCAAAATACGAGCTATTGCACAGGCCACGTAAATAATTTATATTCATTCCTGTAAAACTCAAACCCACTTCATTAATTATCTGAAGCTCCTGGGAAACATTTAGCAATGCCACAGGAAACCGGCACCCAGCTACTGAAATTAAATCCAGTTTGAGAGAGTACAGAGTCTTGCTGCATGGAAAAAAAGCCCGTTATATTTGAAGAACTTCACTGAACCTCTTGAATAAGGAGTCACTTATTTGGCAAAACTCCCAATTTCTAAAAAACTTATAAGTGTTGCAGTACTAAGTCAGTAAGTTTTTATGATGACCCATCAGTCATTCCTGCCACCTTCATTCTCCCAAGGCAATCCCTAAATCCATTATTAACATCTAAGTAATTTATCTACACAAGGCAGGGGCAAAAATATGGAAGACAGGTAGAAGAGGCATTAAGGTGAGTAGAGAGTAAGACAGCACTCCAACCACATGACAGCGTCTGCAATAAAGCCCTTGGATCCAAAGCTGGCAGCCAGAACATGTTAAGAAACAAGTAAAATGAGAAAGAATTTCTGCACAGAGGGGGGAAAAAAAGGTTGGGGTTAAAGAAAAACAAGATACATTCAGTTCAAAGCAGTGGCACAGTCTGAATCCCTCCTTTTCTTTCTACTTCCCCCCAGATAACACCCAAAAATTACTCCAATCAGCAGAGGACAAGGGAAAGCTAATGCCAGTACAGAGAGCATCCTACCTCTGGAAAATCTCCTGCAGGGTTTCCCTAGTGAAGGCGTTGCTGTCCTGGAAGACATTGTTGAGGGCATGGAGGGCGCACAGCTCCCTACGTTGCTTCTCATGGTAAATATGCTGTGGCGGTTGCTGGGATGGCTCTGGCGATTCCGATTTGGTCTTGTCACCTTTCCATGGCACACAACTCATTTTCTCGACAGGTGGATGGGGAGCAGGTGGTGAAAAATGAAGGAGGCTGAAGTTTCTGCCTCCACAGTCACAACAGCAGCCCACTGCCCCTTTCTTTCGTGGGCTAGCGCTGCTTCCAGCTTACAAATCCTCCTTTTGTGCTTCAGTTTATTCAGTAATTGCCTCTGACAGCTGGTTTTAAAAACCACATTAAGATCTGCAACCTCCCTCCTCCCATACCCCATAAAATGTAGTATTTCCCTCCCCAGAAAAAAAATTTTAAAATGTCAAAATATACGATTCTCCTTAGTGTCAAGGTACCAGCTGGAATTTATCACATCGCTCCTTTTCTTCCATCTCCTTTGGTCTACAGTGCCACTAAAAAAGGTACCCAGAGCAGGTAACAAGGAGAGGCCCACCCCCAAAGTGCCAAAGGGAAGAAGATGAAGCTGGCGCCTGGTACTGCCTATAGGCGCACAGGGTGGTTAAGCACTTATCAGCTGCATTCCTCCATTCCTTAGGGAACGACTGAATCCTGGCAGGAAGATGCCAACAGCTCGGGAAAGGAAACCACTTCTTGATAGGCCACGGGAAACCCAAGTCCAGGCTGCGGGGAAGGCGATTCCTCACAGGTCACCCTGCGCTCCGACAAAGGGAAGTCTCCGTTAGCAACCAGAGGCGGCACAAAGCCCGTGGCAGCGAGGGTAGGGCAGGCGGGACCAGCCCCACGGCCTGCCTCGCACCTTTCCACCCCGCCCCTCCCCACCCTACGCCCTCACAACCGCCACCACCACCAAAACAACAACAGCAACAGCAACGCAGGGGGGAGCCGCTTCCCACGACCAGGGCCCAGCGACCCCCGCAGCCCACCGCGCTGACGAGAGGCCCCGGTCTAACCCCCACCCAGCCCTTCGGGGCTCGCTGCCGGGCCGAGGCGCCCGCCCTTCCCCTCGGGATGACTGGAGGAGCCCCTCCGGGCCGGGCCGGGCCGGGNGCGCGCGCCCCCCCGTCCCCCGCACGCGCCGACGTCGGCCCCGCCCCCTCTGACGTCGGTGGTGAAAACAGCCGGGACACAAGCGAAAGCGGTCTCACCGCCCACTGAATAAACGAACGTAAATCCTCCCCCGGCTTCGTTCTGTGCCACAGGTTGGCGCCTGTGGCGGTGGTGCCACAAGCGTGCGTGTGGCCAGGCGGAGGAGCAGGAAAGGCAGCTTTCCCCGCCGCTCCGCAGGGGTCACCTGCCACTCCGCAGAGCCCCTCAGCCAGAGGGGTTTCCTCCTTGGCGCTGGCGTCCTGCCTGGCGGCCCCCGCCGGCGGCCTGAACACTGTGGGCTCGCATAGCGAGCAGGCGTAGGGGTTTTCCGTCGGGAGCCCGGGGCAGGAGGGGCGGCGGGGTCACTTGCGAACCCCGGGAGCTGGCGGCAGGACGGGCCGGGACGGCAGGTCCCGCAGACTGCAGGCACACCAAGCGCACTCCCGCCCTGTTCCATTGGCTGACACAATTATCAGTGAAAAATCTTCTCTTTCTCATTGGTTATCCCGAGAGAATGCCCACCTACCAGGGCGGGCTCTGTTGCACAACTTAGTCCCACCCAGGCCTTTGAGATCCCTTATTCGATTGGCTGTCAAGGTTGTTTGTCGCGATGCCCAGCTCTCTTATTGGACAGCCGATCCCGGACACGTCGAGCGGGCTCTGTTGTGTGTGTGTATGTGTAGAAAACAAGCCGAGCTGGCAGTGCTTCTCCCATTGGCTTCGCGCGCTTCGAGGGGGCGTGGCCTCGCCTCATGAATAACCACTACTCCACCCCCTGTCGCCATGGCAACATGCAAATTTAGCCGCTGCGCCGCCGGTGATTGGCGGGCGCCGCCTTGGCGGGCCCGGGGGCGGTGCCGGGGCGGAGAGCCGGGCCGGGCCGGGAAGGGAAGATGGCGGCGGCGGAGCGGAGCAGATCCCCGGTTCCTGGGGGGTCCCCGGTGCCGGCCTGTATGTTCGCCCCGGAGCCCGGCTCCCCGGGCGGGCGGCCTCGCGTGGCGGCGGCCGCCTGTCCCCTCCGCGCAGCCTTCGACGGCGAGGACGGCGAGGCGCTCAACGGCGAGCCCGAGATCGACCTCACCAGTAAGGTAGGCCCGGCGGGGGGGCGGGCGGCGGCGAGCGCCATCACCCCGCCGGACCCCCGCCGCTCTCCTTCCTGCCGGTCGGCCGTGCGCCGGGGGCTGCCCGCCGAATCTGACCGCTCCCCCGCACCTCTCGCAGGAGAGCGAGAGGCTGGGGCCCGCCTGCCTCCGCCGGGACGGGAAGCTCCCCTGAGCGCTCCCCCGGCCCCAGCATCACCTGGACGGGCGGCAGAGCCAGCGGTGCCGTGTGGAGACGGCCGGGAGGGGCGCAGTAAAGTTGTTCCGTACCCCGGCCGGGACAGGAGGGTACTGGCAGGCTGCTCCGCCCTGCGCCTTCCCCGCCTCGGCTGCTCGGGGGGAACGCCAGCCCGCAGCCGGTGTAGCATCCTTAGGAAACGCAGGGTTTGGTGCTGTCAGCTGCTGCAACGTCCCGCTGACGTTTGCCCTCTGCGCTGGGTCTCTGTAGTTATCTCTGCTGCCAGTTGTACTAGTTCCTGGGACTTTCTCCACAATCTTAAAAGGAGGTCAGAGCTTGTAACTTTTGAGCACAAGACCCCAGTGACAAGGGTGCTTTGCTCTTGCAAACAGGGTTAAGTCAACGCAGGAAAGGCTTGTTCACCTTGTGCAGCTCCTTTCTGGGATCCCAGTGATAAAACTGTGTGTTGGTCTTATTTCTGTCAGAACCAGTTCTTGCTTCCATTCTGCAGGAAGGTACATTGTAGTAATATGTGTGTGCCAGAGCCTGCCACAGACTACCTTAGCTACCTTCTGTCACTGTCTTCTATTTTTTTTTCCTAATTGGCTGATTTCTTTAACTGTATACCTTTTGCTGCCACAGGTTTGGTATACTGTGGTGCTATCTCCCACCCTAAAGTCTCCTGAAAACTTTGTTCAGTCCACTTGTAATTATGTGATCCAGAAGTTAGCATAGCTGTTGTTTCCTCCTGGTTTTCTGTCATCCCTCCTCTTAATGTTTCCAGCTTAAGTTGTCCCAGAGTCCTGGACTTTCTTGCCCTCTATGCACAGAGAAAAGGAAAGAGTAATTATGTCTGTGGACATAGAAACTTTTTTTTTTTAAATGGCTATTTTACAATGTGGTCCTGTATTAAAACAAATGTTACGAAGATGTAAGATAGTAAAGAACAGAAATCAAACCTGTAGTATCTATTGATCGTGCCTTAATGAGCTGGACAAGATTTTTATACAGGATGCCAATATTGATCTGTGCTTTGTCTTGGACGTGACTGCTGTGGAAGAGGGCCAAGGAGGATGCCAAGGACTGCATCACTGATTCTTGACAGCCAGGAACCTGACCAAAACTCTGGCAAAGAAAGAAGAGTGCTTTTGTCCCACAGACTCCCATTTGTGGTGTCAGTCTGTCTTCCATTCCTAGAAATCTGCGGGTGCTGTGGAGGTGGTAGGTAAGCATTTTTTTGACCTTTATTACAATTTAATGCAGCATTGTGCACCTGCTGTCTTTTCCCCTGGACTTTTCATTCATCCCCATCTTGGATGAGAGCTAAAACTGTGAACTCTGCTCCATCTTTCCAAGTTAATCTCCCACTGCGTGCTCAAAACAGCAATCCCATATGGTGAGAATGCAGTAGCTAACCTCTGCCTCCCTGACCTCGCTCCCCCAGTCTTGTCTCTTCTCCCAGTTGAATTGTTCCACTCCAATCCCTACTTAAAATGGGGGCTCCCACTGCAATCAGTTTGTTTGATAGTTGCTAGTTCTGTCCTGGTCCTTCTGACCAACCCCCTGGCTGTGTTAATACTTTTCTCACTGGTCCTCTCCCTGTGCATAAGGTGAGCTCTTTTTAAAGAGGAACACTTTGGGATTCTGTTATCAAGTGCACCTTGTCAGCTGGTCAGGGAAACAGTTCCATTCATCAGCACAAATTCATTACCATGTTGATCTTAATGGGTGTTTGTTTTCCCTTCAGTGCCAGCACACTGCAGCAGTAATCAACTTTCAGGTCAAAAACCATAGCACACAAGGCTATTAGTGAAGCTGATACTTGTATTAGATCTACACTGACAACAGAACGTAATAGCATCTGAGCAATGTATGTCTACAGGGCACAAAAAACAAAATTTGACATTACAGAAGGTGCCTTTCCCCCCGGTTCTCGATGGCTGATGGTGGCTTTCCAGCCATGAAAAATGTCAAGCTCTGTTTTTCCAATAAAGAGCAGCACTATGCACCACATAGTATTTGGTTTGCCCTAATACTTACAGTTTGTCTGCCTCATGGAGGCAGGCAAAGCCACCTTTCCCCAGAGATTGGAAAGGGACTTGAGACATGGCATTTCAAACTTGTCAGATAGGTTTCCTTCTGCTGTCTTAAGAATAAAACAATAACTGGTTGTTACGTTTTTGCCCTATAGGAAACCTGAGGTTGCTAGACCCACATGGCTCCTACTGATAACTGCTCAGTGCCTGACAAAGTGGAAAGAACAAATTGAACATTTTTGACTTTGTGAAAACCTCTGAAAAACATGCATTCGTAGTGCAGGCATGGAGGGGTTGCTCAACGGTGAAAAGCAAAAAAAGCAGAGGAGCCAAAATGGAGGGCTTCTCTTCGACCAAGGATATGGCAGAGAACAGGCTCTCTCCATTCAGGAAGCTAAAGAGATCTTCAAAACAGCATGTCAAGTCTTGCAGTGACCCAGGAAACTGCACAACTGGCTGGGGCTGCAACTGCAGAAATAGTTGTCAGAAACGCTGAGTGGCATTGGAAGGTGTGATCCATGAAAGCTGCTATTTTATCTACAGCTACTTCTCTTGATGTCCTGCTATGTCATATGAGCTGTAAGCTTCATCGGCCCTGGAGTAAACTTTGGAGGCAGTCTGCCACTGGAACACCCTTCAGGAGCACTTTTTCATGGCAGTGAAAGCAGCAGTGTTGTGAGCTGATGTGAGTGAGCCTGGGCAGTTTGAGGCCCCCAGCCCTCCTGCCTGGCAAGGTGAGGAAAGGGTACAATGAGCTGCTGAGTGCCTTGGTACTTGTCACAACAGCCTGCCTGCTCACACTGCTGAAGCACTTGGACTCAGAAAAACAAAGCTGGTGATGAGGCTTGAAGAAACTGAAGTTAGTGTGCCCGGCACTGGTGACCCTGCTATTTTATTGATCTTTGTGTGTGTTACAGCCTGTTTAATAGATCTTCCTGAGTCCCTGGCTTGTGCTGGTGCCTTGGCCTAAAGAGTGAGCTTGTCTGCTGTACATCCAGGTATTCCTGAAAGTACTTGCAGGGCAAAGTGAGCCCTGCACATCAAAACACAGCCTTCCGTTCCTGCCCGGATTGAGCCTCTCAACAGTTGCTGATTTCGCTCTCAATGCATTTACATCTAGTGGTTTCCCTCAAGAAGAAAACAAAACTGAAAGGAAAACAGAACTGAAAGAAAAACTAATAAAAGCAAAACTCATTCTTTTATAGCATGAAATAGAAAGTCTGTGCCCTTGCAGAGCAGAGTGCTTTGGTACACTTGGCAGACCATGCCAAGTAGTAGAAAGGCTTAGGTAGGGCATGTGTCCAAAAGGGGCACGTGAAGGTGATTGTATCTCTTGTAGCTGTCTGGCCCTTGCAGACACATCCCTGCTGTCTGGGACCCTTAACATCTGTGGAAAAAGTTGCTTTGGCAGCCTTAAACCTCCTAACCAGCACCTGCTGTCTGTGCTTCAGTGTCCCAGCATGCATCACTATGGTTTTCAAAGCTGCTTGAATGTTATTTGTTGGGGGTTGGGTTCTGTTACATTCTAGATTTCCAAAAAAGGCCTTCATCAAATGTGTAATAGTGGTAGTAATAGTAGTGGGAAAGGTAGTTTCTCCTTGAAAACACATTGTGTTAACTGTGCTAAGCAAGTCACGCTGTGTTAGAGAATGTTGGGCAGACTTGAGGATGTTATTGTCAACTGCTCTAAATGATGTTTTAGGCAAACATCTAATTTAGCACAGCTTTCAGTCTCAGTGCATAGTGAAGGGAAGTGCTTCTTTCTGGGTGTGATTTTGGGACGTGTCTGTAGGGACAGCTGTGGATGTCACTGAGTGTTGGCACAGGTGTGCCTACCTGTAGGGCTCTTGGTGGGTATCAGCCTTTAATAACTGTTACTAAAAGTGCCTTTTTCACAGAAATGTGTATCTCAATTGCTACAGCTATCAGGCTACTGTACTGGGATGCTCAGCCACCAACAGATTTGTAACCATGGAGGCAGCCAGAGAGCAGGTAGAGTGGCTGATGGAGGTCTCCTTGGTCTGTCACTGCCCTGCCACCATTGTGGCTGCTCTGTGCAAGTGTTCTCAGCTGTACTGTGTGAGCAGTGCAGGTTTCTGCCAGAAATGGTGCTATTCTGTCCTAGGAAAAACCATTGCTGAAGCACTCTCTTGTTCTCATTTTCTGCTTTGTTTCTGGTTTGTTTTTTTTTTTTTTTTCATTCTGTTGATGTTCCTGCAGGGAAGGGCAAAGGAAGTTTGATTATTGCAATAGCTGCAGTCAAAGTTTGTTGGTAGCACAGCTGCTGGCCTACAAAACTGCAGCTCTCCACTGCTGAAACCTCCAGATGTGCTCATACAAATTGCTTTGCATGTCTGCCCCTCAGCACTGTCACGTAAAGTACCTAAAATCTGAAAATAATGTTTATTCATGTTCTCTCCTTTCCCTCTGCCCCCTTAGAAAACAGAAAGGAACATCAAATATGTGAAGGACTTAAAAGATGCTCTGGATTTTGGTGCCCAGGTGTTCTCTGCAGTGAGGTCTAGTTGGCTTTCTCTGGCTGTCCAGTCATGTTTCAGAGGAGCAGCAGCACTCTTTGCAGCAGAGACTGTGGGGTACTGAGCTAAGGAACTTCTGTGGAGAAAATATCTGCTTCTCTTTCTGTTTTCTTTGAATGAAAACATATTGGAGTGTTCACTTAAATGTGGCTTTTAAACATTGGTTACATCAAAATGAGATGCTTGGTATTCTTCCTTGCTTTGAAGTGTATTTTCCTGCATAAATGAGCTCTGAGCTCAGACAAACAACCTTGTGCGGTGTCACAAGGAAATAGCTGTCAGCAAAACTGGTTTAAAAAACAAAACCAAACCACCACAAAGTGGTCCTGGAAAAAGAGTCCTTCTCTTTCAATAAAGCACATAGATTGATTGTGCTTGTAACTGAAGCTGGTTTTGAAATTGTTTGCCTGACATCTGCAAATGGATTTTCAATCTTTTTTTCCAGCTGGTGATGGTGAGTCCAACTTCAGAGCAATATGACAGTTTGCTCCAGCAGATGTCAGAGAGGATTGATGAGGGATGTGGGGAGACCATCTATGTCATTGGACAAGGATCAGGTGAGTATAGCTTCCCCAGCAAAACAAAACAAAACAATTTAAATTATAAGAAAAACCTGGTTCATCTAACTAGACTGCTGCTGAAGGTAATGCTTACTTTTCCAGAATTACTTGAAAATGTCTGTAAATTATAGCAGAATATGTGGGACAGATTCTTTTATTTTATTCCTGCCAAAAACTGTCTCATGTAGTGGAGCTAAACATATTTTTTTTTTCAATAAAATTATGCAAGTTCTTTTTTGGAAATAAGGCATATCTTATCTGAGCACACCAGGAAAAGACAAAGAATCTAAAATTATAATAACAGCTTTAGTAGAGATGTCCTCAGTGTCTGCGAAGGTCTTGTTCTTTCTGATTTTGTTCACTGCTCCGTTGGAAATAACATATTTTTTACCCCACAGGAATGTATTATAGATACTTCACATAGCCAAAGTATATGCTGCTGACTTGCTGTGTTATTGTGTGTCTTCTATGGAGGGGAAGGTTTTCCTTGGCTCAGCATGAGACCTTTATAGTCATGTTAATTTTCGTGTGACTGCAGTCATTTGCCTTTGCAGATTTTAGCCGTTAGTATGGATTAGATTTTTGTTCTTTTTGACAATTTGAATATTTGCATCTGATGCTGGTAAAATAATACTGAGCATGCCCTTGCTTTGAAATAGAAATTTCTGAATATAAAATAATTGTCTATGGTTATCATAGGGCAAAAGGCATGTTTCAAGTATACTGGATATCTACTGAAGTTGTCATGATCAGACATTTGCTGTGTTTGAGGAAGAATATGAAACCCTGCCACAGTTGGCTGAAATAATGGAGGGAGGGAGCTGTGTAACTTCAGAACTGTGTGCTTTTTGGGTTTTCTTGGAGTTTTTGAAGCAGCCAACATAGAGGAGAAGCCAGAATTAGATGGCCAGTGTTCATGCACCCAGGGATTATGCTCTTGCCTCCAAGCAAGCAACGTAGTCTGTATCCTTGGTGTTTGGGATAAGCACATCTGCAGTGGAGATCTGGCTAGTCAGGCTAGTACCTGCTTTCTCTTCTAGGATACCTTGTGAGAGTTTTAACTGGTGGTTGTTGCAATGATTTACTTAGAAGTAGGCATTTGTTTCTTAACACATGAGGTTAAACTTCTGACTTCATTTTGGGTTGCAGTGTAGTCGAGGACGATGGGGATATTTTCAACAGAGAAAGGATCTTGGTATCCTTGCCACTGTTGCTCCTTCTCATTCCCTTTGAGCATCTGTGATTTTGGTCATCCCAGATACCCAACTCAGCTGACTGAGAAGCAATTGAAGACTGCCACAGGGAGATAATTAGTAAACCAGTAGTGACCTTTCCCTTTCTCCCTTGGGTCTTGCCCTCTCCTGTCCCCTACTTCTTGTTCCCCTCCTATTACCCAAGGCTCGTTTTAGTTTTTCTCAGTCTCAGCCAGCTTATGAGCAAGGTTGGAAATCACCCAGTAACTCTGCTAGTTTTAGAGCTGGGCTGTAATTAAAATGCTGATAAGTTCATGAGAACTGCAGTTCCTGCTTACCAGCCGATGAGTCAGCCGTGCATAGGAACATGTACACATGGCAATGACTTTGGCCATCTGGGTGCAGTGTGGCTCTCCGCCTTTTTTTATTGTTTTGTGGGCGTTTTTTACCCACAGAGGAGATTCTGGGGTCAAATCTGTGCACCTTCACAGCACCTGGATTGGGAAAGGGACAGTGGTGGCCTTGACCCTGTCTAGATAGTTGCCACTGGCATGCTCTGACTCAGCTCTTTTGCTTGGGTAAGCTGCTCAGAGGAAGCAGTGCCTCCTTGTTTTTTTCTGGTCTTGTGTGCTGTCAGCATTTCTTTCAGGTGCTAGGATGAAGGCAGTGGAACATGCCAAAGACATTGTTTTAACTGGAGGATGTGGGGTCTAAGGAAATTGCTGTGCAGGTCAGACTTGCAGAAAATGTGTATTTGGGGTATGGTTTTATAAAATAAGCTGATTGTTTACAGTGGTCCCACATTTACTGGCTAATTGTGGTGATGCTTCACTCAGAGCTTTCCTTTATTTAATGCTTTACCTTTAGAGGAGATACTTTATCTGACAGAACGACACAAAGTACCTTCAGCACATGAAGTAAGAGAATTAGACAGAAGTGTGTCTTTCTTGCCAATCCCTACATATTTGCTTGTAAAAATTGTGAAGAAAACTCCTCTAGATGAAAGATGGTGGTTTCCTAGTGTCTTTTAAGACTTAGAGTGAAGACCATCCCTTTTTATTTTGGGCCAAGGGTGTTTGTTGTGTGTACATGGCTGACATCTCCAGTCCACATATAAATCCTGATGGGTATGAAGGCCCCAGGCAGGATGACATTGCTGCTGCCTGTTGCAAGGTGGTGCTCACTGACTGCCCTTTGTCTCCTCAACACCACACCAGATGGGACTGAGTACGGGCTGAGTGAGGCAGACATGGAGGCGTCCTATGCCACGTTGAAGAGCATGGCAGAGCAGATCGAGGCAGACGTGATCCTCCTGAGGGAGCACCAGGAGGCCGGGGGCAAGGTGCGGGACTACCTCGTTCGGAAACGTGTGGGTGACAACGACTTCCTGGAGGTCAGGTGAGGAGCCGGGTGGAGACAGGGTTAGTCAGCAGCTCAGCTGCATTTTTACCGTGTGAGCAGTGCGTGGTGCTGAGCCAGCAATGCCGCTTCGAGTCTGGGTGTTGGAGCTACGCAACAAAGCGAATCGAGCTTGACCACTCCTTGCTGATGAAATTGCCTTTTTGTTGTTGTTGCTGTCTCTTTTGTGAGCAAACTGTTGATGGAAATTTGCCTGTGTTTAGCAGAGAGCTGTTGCTCTCTGGGTGACAGCCTCACAGTTGAGGGCATCTTTTTGTATGCTGGGTTGCCATAGGGGAGTCACATGTGCACACGTGTTTGTATGTATGTGTATATATGCACACTGCTGGAACACAATATTTTTGACAAAGGATCCAGTTCTCTTCCAAGACTGTGATGATCCAAGTCACCTTTTAATGGACATATACTAGCGCTTATAACATGACTTGAGAGTCTGCCCAGACCTGGATGGAGAGGATTTCCAACATTTGCCAACAGCCATAATAGCCACATTGATCAAAGGAGGAGCTTGCTGGAGGACATGGCTTTCTCCTAAAGTATTTCACTTTTTTTTTAGCTTATGCTTTTCTGGGAACAACGATTTTAGTTTTTGTGCTCTACTTAGCACTTGGTGCTGTTGCAACATAAGAAATGTGAGAAAGGCAGAGGTGTTCTACACCAAGCTGGGATTTGGTCTTCCTTTTGAATTGCCACAGTGTTTGTTTGATTGCAGAGACAAGGAGTTGGAATAGAGATACTCTGTGCAGCATCAAGCAACATCACGTTCAGTTGACTGTGTTCTGGACACCAGTGACATGTTTCCACAGTCTTCCACATCCCAGTCCCCAGAGCACGGGGTCTCCACTGTTAGTTAATAACTGTAAAAGAATTTCTGCTCTGCTTGTGAAGCTCTAACATTTTTTAATCTCTGAAGGATAGGGAGCCAAAGCCAGTTATTTGCAAGAGCAGTGATGTTTCAGTTTTTTTGATCACTTGTTCATTTCTTGAGGTACCATATTTTACCAGGCTCCTTTTTCCCTTCCCCTGCAGGGTAGCAGTGGTTGGCAATGTGGACGCAGGGAAGAGCACCTTGCTGGGTGTCTTGACTCACGGCGAGTTAGACAATGGCCGGGGCTTTGCCCGGCAAAAGCTCTTCCGCCACAAGCACGAGATTGAGTCAGGCCGCACCAGCAGCGTGGGCAATGACATTCTGGGCTTCGACAGCGAGGGCAACGTGGTCAACAAACCCGACAGCCACGGTGGCAGCTTGGAATGGACAAAGATCTGTGAGAAATCCACCAAGGTCATTACTTTCATTGACCTGGCTGGTCACGAAAAATACCTGAAAACCACCGTCTTTGGCATGACCGGCCACTTGCCTGACTTCTGCATGCTTATGGTAGGTAGCAAGAAAGATGGACCTTGCCAGCTGGAGTGGGGCCATTCACAGCTTTAACAGCCTTGACTTCTTTCCTGTTGCAAAGTGCCCATGGGGTTTTGGAGGGAGGCAGCATTTCACAGCGCAGGAGAGCAGAGGCCTCTGTGGCTATCTGTCCTGTACTGTGAGGCAAGTGCCCCAGGACTGTCAGTCCCAGACAGGCCCAAGGTTTGTGATTCTTGAAAATTGAAAGATTTCTAAATTTTAGAAGACCTTATTAAAACTGGGGAGAAATGAGTCAGTCCTCTGCCAGTGTCCAACAACATCTGAGATGAGCTGGGTCTGGTCATATGGCCCCAGTGGCACATCTACAACCTAATCACAGTCTACTGCATGTCTGACACAAGGCCTTCTCTGTAATCCAGCTTACTGCAGAAGGAACATTGACATCCCTGTATTTTATATCCCTGGTGTAGGTTGGGAGTAACGCTGGGATTGTTGGAATGACCAAGGAGCACTTAGGCCTGGCGCTTGCACTTAATGTTCCTGTCTTTGTTGTGGTGACCAAGATTGACATGTGCCCTGCCAACATCCTGCAAGGTGAGTCTTACAGGCTCTCTCCAGGGCTGTTTCTTACCTCTCTGCGTGTTGCTGTCCTCTGCTTGGGTTCAGGAATTACTGCTGGAAGAAAGCTGCTTAATCTGGTTCTGACTGCATCCTAAACACCTTCCAGAAATCTGTCCTTTTCCCTTGCTCATTTTACAGGTGGTTGACTTATACTCACCATGTCAAAATTACCCATACTGGAGACTCAGCAGCCCAAAAGTGTTTGCTACAAGGTTTTGCTTAACTGAGCTCTAAGAGGAACAGCATACAGTTGGGGTTAGGGCTTTGCTTTCTCTCTGGGTAGTTAAACCTGGAGGAAAACTCTGGAAGTTCTCTTGAAAGCTGCTTTCTTCCCTGCCCAGTTTGAGCGTGATCTTAAGCTGTGATCGGACTTGATCTCCCGCTGCTGTTAGTGAAGGGTAACAAGGGCAGCTGCTTGTTACCTCCTGCTCACCTGGGCACTTCTCAGGTATGCTGGCATAACTACAGCAGCTCCTTCCTCTTGTCTGAACAACCAACCAACACTTAATAAGTCATGGTTTAAAGCAGCTATCATTGCTATGTAGGCTGTGGTAGCAGGATGGGAGGCAGGACTAGACACAAACAGGGATGGCAATAAGTAGCATGGGCTAGGGATTTTTTTCTCAGCAGAATTAAAGCAGCACCTCTAACCCCAGCAGTGTCCCATTAACCTGTGCATGACGTTTTCTCAGGCTGTGACCTATTCTCACTTTTAAAATTCTTTTTAAGCATTTCTCATGCCTTCAGAAACATGCTGTGGTTAATTGGAGCAATGGGTTTTTTGATAATCAGTCCTAAGAATCAGGGAAGTGAATGCTCCTGGTACTGTCTGTAGTTCAGTTCATTACTGTAAAAATCCGAAATATATTTCAGGCAAATAGATGCATGTGATCAGAAGATAATCTGTATATCTCTATGCTAGGTGTTTGGCAAATAAATGTAAGGCCTGACCAAAAGATAATAACTGGGAAGGAAGGAGAACCTTTGACTCAGCATGAGGAGAGAAGAGCTGCTCTTGGGAGAAGCTACTCCCGTGACATGCTCTGTTTAAAGTAAATAGACTCAAGATTTGACTCAAGTGTGTCTGTGAAGAGCAGATAGCCTGAGAAGATGTTTGTGGTTCTGTATCCAAAACATTACTTTCCCACAGGCAATCATTTGTTTACAAAAACGTGTCTAATTGGATGACAATTGTAGAACATAAATGATTTGCTATTTTAAGCCCTTAGTACCCTTTTCTGTTTTTTCTTTATTTATTGTCAGGCACTTTGTAGGAGGTTGATGCTAGTGCATCATGTAATGCCCCTGCTGGCTGCTGGATATGAGGCTTAGAAAATAAGTTAAAAAGAAGCAAAAGCTGAAAATTGGGAGCCCTGAGATTTGTCCCAAAACACTGATTTCTGCATACGGTCCACCCACATTGTCCTAGTCTATGATGATAATCTTTACCTCTTTCATGCTTCTCCAGCCTCCTTTGGCAAGTTGACTGCCAGGGAAAATATGTTGAGGTTTGCTTGGTCAAAATTGCAATTCGCATATTCTCAAATATTTCTGTCACTGAGTCCTGAGTTTCAATTAATTCACTATGAAAAATCCTTTCTGGAAAGAGGAAATACCTTGTAACATCTTAAAGCTACTAATAGACAGCTACAAAATGTCTACTTCCCAGCATTGCAAACTTGTCTGTCTGTCCATGTATGGCATCGCTTGGCAGCAGGCTAGCTGGCATGAAATGGAAGATGGAATGGCTCCTAAGTCCTACCTGGGCTGCAGCAAACTCACAGTCTCACCTTTAGCCATCTTCTCCTGTCCTATCTGTGGCCAGAGCACCCGTCTCCCTATGGGGAGAGACCCCACAAAAGTGATTTGTAAAGACGGGAGATGCTGCCCTAACAATATTCGTTTCACCCTTTAAGAAACCCTGAAGCTGTTACAGCGACTGCTGAAGTCCCCAGGGTGCAGGAAGATTCCCGTGCTGGTTCAGAGCAAGGATGATGTCATTGTAACAGCCTCCAACTTCAGCTCAGAGAGGTAACGGGAGTAGAGGAGAATCATTTCTCTTTCAATCCTACGTGGAGACTGGGTGAGGAGATCCAGAGAGTCCCATTGTCTAGATGTGTGAAGGTTGCATCTGCTATGTGGTGTGTTGATTCCATAAGAGTGTGTTGATTTTGAGGTTGACCTGCTTGTGTTCCCCTCTCTGAGGCAGAAATGAGAGGCCAGGGCATTCGGCTTCCTTCAGTCCTTTTTTCAGAACCTTACACCTTTTCCCAAATGTCATTGGAAGGTAGAGGCAATGTTGCAGGTTTTCAAACATGGGGTGTTGTGCACCTGACTGCTTGCCAGGCTCTCCCTTCCTAGCATTGTGTATTGAATTAATCCCAAGATTTTGGATGTCTCCCTACATGTGAAAAGCCAGGTAGGAAGGTGAACTAACTCCATTTTCATCAATTTTCCTTTACAGGATGTGCCCAATTTTCCAGATTTCAAATGTTACTGGGGAGAATCTAGATTTGCTGAAGATGTTTCTTAATCTCTTGTCTCCACGGACCAGTTACAGGGAAGAAGAGCCAGCAGAATTCCAGATAGACGATACTTACTCTGTCCCGGTAAGGGGTCTGGTATTTGGAAGAATATTCTGTTCCCTCTTTTTGGCTGAAGAAGGTATCTTCTCGAGAGAGGAGAGTTCTAGAGTTCTTCTGCTGGCCTGGTAGAGTAACCACAGTCCCTGTTTTTTCGTTTTTGCAACAGGGTGTAGGAACAGTTGTCTCTGGGACGACACTGAGAGGCCTAATCAAGCTAAATGACACCCTGCTGCTGGGGCCAGATCCCCTTGGCAACTTCCTCCCTATTGCTGTCAAGTCCATCCACCGCAAGAGGATGCCCGTCAAGGAGGTGCGGGGAGGCCAGACAGCCTCCTTTGCCTTGAAGAAGGTGAGGTCATCTCCTCTAGACCCCCAGAACAGGACCTTCTTAATCTTCAAGTGTTCTCAGAGTTCAGCTGCAGTAAGGCTGTTTCTACAAACATCAGCTGCCTCATTTTGCAGTGGAATGGAATCCTATAGAACCTCTGTGGTTCCACATCCTGGTTTTTCCTCCTAGGAGCTGCCAGGGGCAACGCCACTAGATAATGGTGTTGGAGATATCTAAGAAAGTGGAGGCATTGCAAGAAAAGTCTCCTTTTGTGCTGGAACTGCATTAGTAGCCAGGACAGTGTATTTACTCTTGGCTTGTAGTACCAGCTGCATGATTTGGGATTTAAAAATCATCAAAATTTGATATGACTCCTCATGCAAGAGGTTTCTGTCAGTAGAAGCTGCACTGATTTTAAGGGGATATAGTTTAAGCTACACCATAATTCATGTGTTCAGGCTTACCATGTTATATTAACAGACATCATGATTTTGGAGAGATCATTTTCTTGGATAATGTACAACCAGGATGTATGTTTTGCTTTTAAAGCATCAGTGAGGTAAATGTGTCAAGTGTCCAGCATTTCCAGTACTCTAAAGCTTCCTTATAAACTTCAGCTGAATTTGATTTTTGCAACTTTTACATAATATCCTATACATAACATACACGTCTTGCTTTGCCTTTTGCTGGGCATGAGATAGTATCTGTGACATCCCTTAGGATTCTGCTGGATGCAGTCAGCCAGAGCAGCAGATTTCTTCCCTGGAGAATCATGCTAAGGATTTTTGTGTCTCTGCTTTTCAGATCAAGCGTTCTTCCATCCGGAAAGGCATGGTAATGGTGTCACCCCGCCTGAATCCACAAGCGTCATGGGAGTTTGAAGCAGAGATTCTGGTGCTCCATCACCCCACCACCATCAGCCCACGATATCAGGCCATGGGTACGTGTGTCAGTGCTGGATTGTCTTTGTTTCTCAGTGGTAGCAGTTTGTATCAGATCTAGCCTAAGATAATTTTGCTCCTGATGTCTCTGCCAACCTGAATATATGCCATAGTTCCTGGTTTTGCCTTTCCCGGCCTTGTGGAAGAGAGAGGGAAGGGAGCTTACAGAGGAGAGTGGGATAAGGTAAAAAGGAGATGTTTGCCCTCAACTGTACTTGGAGCCTGCCTGTGTTATAACTCCATGCTGCAAAGATTCTCCACTTTCAATGCTGATGGAAAGACTCATTTTGGGTCCTGCTCTCTAGCTCAGCTGCTTGGTGTGTAGGATTCTGTTGAGAGTGCTTCAGGACAGGCACGATTTGAAGGCAGCTGTTCTAGCTTATGTGCATGTTCTTTTTGGGGATGGAACAAAGGCAGTGACTGTGTGACCTGTACAGTCTTCGCTGTAGGGCTGCCTTAGATGTGTCTCTGAAGCTCGTTCCACTAGTGGGCCTGGCTGCTGAAAGCCTTTGTGCTTGACCTTCACAGTGCATTGTGGCAGCATCCGTCAGACGGCCACGATTCTCAGCATGGACAAGGACTGCCTGCGGACAGGGGACAAAGCCACGGTGCACTTCCGCTTCATCAAAACCCCGGAATATTTACACATAGACCAGCGGCTGGTCTTCCGGGAAGGCCGCACCAAAGCTGTGGGTACCATCACTAAGGTAAAGGCTGCTGAGTCCCACTTGCTTTTGCCCATTAGCTACTTCTTACCCCGAGAAGCCAGCAGGAGAATCTGGATAGCTCTGGAAAACTGAGGGAAGAGGCCGTGCTTCAACCACAAGCATCAGCCCTGATGTGGGTTGAGGATGACCGATGTGCTTTCTCATGTGGTGGGTCTTCAGCTGGTGTGAATGAGGGAATGTAAAGGGAGGGGCTGAGCCATCTGCTGCTGGTTCTTAAGGCTCAGTCTCTTTCTGACATCTTGTAGCTGGTCCTTTTGAGTCATGTTGTGGAGGTTAGAGTGTCACCTCAGCCAAGTGGCCCTTTCCAGGGGTGGAAGATCAGAGGTCTAGGTTTCTTTAAACAGCTGCTGCTGCAGCATTCTTCTCCTTATGGTTAGTTTTACAAATTCTCCTGAGGCTTTTTGTTAAAAAGCAGCATTGTAGCTTGCCAGATCAGCCTGGCTATTTTAATGCTGAGTTTGGCCTCTCCCTTTGCAATTTGCAGCTACTCCAGACCACCAATAACTCGCCAATGAACTCCAAGCCACAGCAGATCAAGATGCAGTCAACGAAGAAGGGAGCTGTTACGAAACGAGAGGATGGTGTTCCCACCACTGGGATGGCAGCTGGAGGCCCAGCAGCTGGGGATGAGGCCCCCTCAACAGCTTCAGCACCACTGACACCTACTGCCCTGCAACCATTGGTAAGTGAGGAAAATACTGTCTGTCCTAGCTGTTTGTGTCCTGGTTTCACCTGGTGGAGGAAGGGCACTCTAAAGCACAAGTATTATCCCCTCATACCTCGAACTCACCTTGCCACAGAAACAAATAGAAATATAAGTAGTCTCACAGCAGGAATCATAATTCTCTGATGACTGGATGACACCATGGCTGACCTTCCAGCAGACAGCAGCTCAGGGTACTGGGACAATTCAGGGTGGACCTCAGGAAGTGTCTAGTCTAACCTGCTGCTCTAAATAGGATTAGCTGTGAGGTCAGACCAGGTCGTTCAGGGTTTTATCCAGTCATGTCTTAAAAACCTCCCAAGGAGGAAGACTGCACAACCTCCCTTGGCAACCTGTTTGACTGCTTTGACCATGTGCACAGTGAAGCTGAACTAGTGAAACATCTAACAACCAGTCACAGAACGAGTCTTCGATGTCTGAATGAGAGGCTGAATATCCCTACACTAGAGAAATTACAACCTAAGTATTAGGCAGGGGTCATCTGCCCTGTTGAAAAATAAGGATGGAGACATCCAAGAAGGAAAGGCTTTAAATTTCTCTTTAGAGAAATTTATCCAGGTTGTTTTGTTGGTTAGGACTTCTCAGTTCAGCTTGTCCATGGAGGATACCTAGTCTTTCTGGCCTGAAAAGAATGGAAAGTCAATTCTCACTGCAGGCCTACTGATCAGCTTTATTACTGACAGGAGAAAGGTCTTCTCCTTGTAGGGTACTTGCTCAGGAAGTGAAGGGTTCAGGAACCGACTCTGTCAAGTGACAGAAGGGTGTTCCCCTTCTTAATTCTAGCTATATTAGTTGCCATGGTCAAATCTCACCCTCTTGAGCCAGACTGCTCATCAAAGGGGGCCCCCTGGCAGGGGTTCTTTCCCTGTGGATATGCCTGGGTCTTCACACCAGTCCTCCATCTTGTCCTTGTCTTTTGGTAGTGTCACTGTGGTTGTAAGTAGTGGTCCCAGCTTGCTCTTTGTTTCATCCCTCCCCCTGAGAGTCTGGGTTGCTTTTGTTCTTGCTTACGTCTTCCTCTCTCTCCTTGCTGCGTCCCCTCAGCCTGCCCTGGATGAAGAGCCCCACATCCGTGAGGGCAATAAGGTATTTGGCTGCTCTCAAAGAGAAACAGTGGGTTTGCTGAGGTTGGGAAAAGAGTCAGGTGAGCCTGAGCGCCATGGTAGGGGGTGGGGGGCTCTCCTTCAATTCTGTACAAAGTCAAGGGAGCCCGAGGCCTTGATTTCCTGTATGCTGAACTCCATGCCACTTGCTGGCTCTCATGGGAGTGAAGCATTTAGGAACTTGGGAAATCAAAGTCTTCCCAGCTTGAAGGGCAAAACTTCATGGTGCATCTGTCTTTCCTCCTTCCCTCATGGTGTGTCTGTCTCCCTCCTGCCTTATCTCCTTCCTGCAGTGGTAGAAAGCTGATCAGTCACAACTGCCCTGCCGTTGTCTGAATGTGTGTGATCCATCTGAATTCCTGCTATGTTGGTATCCCAGCTGAGGGGTTGCTTTGCACTAAAGTCAGTCTTGTTTTTCAGTCAAAAGTCGGAGGAGGAGGCCGTCGACGTGGGGGTCAGCGCCATAAAGTGAAATCTCAGGGAGCCTGTGTGACTCCTGCCAGTGGCTGCTGAATTTCTTATTCCTCCTCTCCCTGAGGAATTCCTCCCCATCCCTTCATTTCTTATCCAAAAGATCCAGAGCAGCGTAAACCAAAACCCATCCAAGCTGATTGGCTGCAGAAGAATCGTCCCTCCTCCCTGCAGGAAGCGATGGAGAGGAGCATAATTTATAAGCTAATGAAGGTGATAAGACAGAGAACTGAGTAACTGACACCTTCCTCCTCCCCCTGTCGACACATTTTTGTACATCATGGGCTTAGTTTTTATTCTTATTAGTTTTTATTATATTTTGTGTGCATGAAGATGAGAGGGGAGTCTGGATAGAGCTGCAAAGAGCCAGTTAGTTGCCTCCCTCCTCCCTCACCCCTTTCTGTCCACAGGACTTGCTGCTCTCCCCTATTTGCTGTCTCAGATCCAGGGGTTATCAGATGCCTGAAATTTCAGACTTGCAAAGGTTAAAACAGGTTGTTTAGGATGGCTCCATGGAGCATCGTTTCATCACCACTGTGGCCTTGTGCCAAATATGTTCTGGATTCCCTCCCTCTTAAACTATTTCTAAGTGGATTTAATTTAATGTTGTAATGACTGAAGTTTGAAGGAGATGGTGAGAAAGTTCCTTAGTTGGAGATCTAAGAGGGAAACAAATTGGAAAGTAGTTGTTGATGTTAAGTTCAGGGATCCTATGCTCAGTATCCTCAAATAATGTTGAAAGCACTTAAAATTTTAACTTGCAACAGAGTTAAATGGGCAGACATTTACCCACCCAGTTCCCCTTCCCATCGTGCTGCTTTTCCTAGTGTTTGTTCAGTGCACATTGGAGCAAATCTAACCTGCCTCTCAAGGCTGCAGCAGCTCCACTGACAGTATTGAGAACAGTGCAGGAGCACTCAGTCCGTCCCTTGAGCCAGAGGAAGCCTTCTCACCTCGACGGACAGAGGTCACAGGTGGCAGGATACCTCTGGAACAGAGACACCAGGCTAACATGACCTCCCTTTGATTTTGTTTACTCCGAGACTTCCAAAACCTTTTTGGAACTCACTGGCCAAACTTTGCCATGGCAGAGGTAGGATTTATCTTCTTCCCTCTTGGCCAAAGAGGGCAATGACAAATTGGTACCAAATTTATAGAAGTACTTTCAAGGTTGGAAGTATGTGGTAATTTTTCTGACTTTCACTGAATTACTTTTAAGATTTTATTTTTCTTAATGAGAAATTCTGGCTTCTCCAAGAAGGCCCTGCAAGGACAGTTTACAAATTACTGTTGAAATGATTTTTTTAACCATTTAATGAGTTTTTCAAGTGATTGATTCCCTGCTTAGTTTGATCTCTTTTCTTCTAACCCTGCCTCCTCCCTTGGCTGTGGTGAGAACAGGAATTATCCTCTGCCAGGCTGTGGTGAGCTCTGGGAGCATTTTGAGGAGGAGTAGGTGGCATCCTCAGCAAATCATGGCTCTCCCCAGCAGGCGCGGTCAGGCTCGGTTTCTCTGGGGGCTTCCTCCTCCAATGAAGGACTTTTATTTTAATTAGAGAGAGACTGCGAAGTTTCTGTCCCTCCTTAGCGGGTTGTTCCTGTTCCTCACTCTGTGTCACCTGTGTGGAGTCCATTCCAGTTCACCTTGTGACTCGGGGTAGGCTTCCAGGCCGGCTGAGTGGCAGAGCGCATCTCCCGCTGCCAACACCAGCACTCCAAGAGCATTAAGCGGCACGGGAGAGGTGAGAAAGATGGTTTGGAGATGAGGGTCCTTTGCCTTAGAGACTGCAGTGGGTGGAAGGGGGAGGTCAGACAGTCCTTTTCCAAGCTATGTGCCTAAATACCAGCACTCTCCTGGCGAGGGAGGAACTATAGGCGGCTACAACACTAATAGCACCCGCATTGTGAGGGGGTGTGAGGTGTGGCTAAGCAGGGCACGAGGGCCTGGCTTGGTTGTCTTCTGGCCCTGTAGCAGCATCAAACTGCATCTGATTTCAGTGCCCTCTGCTTCTGAGGGGAGCAGGGAGCTCCAGGCGGTTTTCTCTTTCTCCATTCCTTGTGCTCCAAATGAAGGAGACTGCCGAGACTGAAAGAAGGTTCACTTCAATTTGTGCAAAGGAGGTGGTGTGATCTCTCTTTTGTGACCAGCATTTACAGATCACTCAGGCTGGTGTGATCTATAAAATAAATTTTAAAGAAGTTGGTTCCAAGTAAAAGTGTGTCTTCCTGATTTTTGTCCTTCTGGAAAACCAGGCTGAAATCCAGAGGAAGCATGTTTGCCTGGCATCAGGTTCCTCTGCTGGTGACAAGAGGATGCTGCGCTCGTAGTGACAGCAGGGCAGGGCATGGCACAGCACAGGAGAGCTGCTGAGCACAGGCTGAGCCTCTGCACAGCCCTGACAGCTTTTTCTCTGGCCCAAATGAGGTGCAGCGTGGTGGCAGAGTGGTGAAATGAGAACACAGGTGTGGTGTGATCTGTGCTGTGTGAGATGTGTGTGAGTGGGTGTGAAGAGCAGCTCTAGCAAACCACTTGGGGCCAGCCCCCTGAGAGAAGCTCTGCTAGAGGATGCAGCATTAGCACAGCACGCGCAGTGCCTGCGTACTGTGCTCCCTGGGACATGCACCTCACCTGTTTCTGTGAATACCGTGGGACGCTCCAGGGTTTGCAAGCAGCCTTTTTCTGCCTCCTCGGTTGATCTCAGAGGTTCACAAAGGCTTTTTCTGCTCTGCACAGCCCTTTCATAGGTCAGTGTTGGGCTCTGGTAGCCAGTGCTGAGGCCCACACAGCCCTTCTCCTGGAGAAGGGCTGGTCTAGGGCCAGCAGAGATCAAGCCTGGTCCTAACGTGGTCTTCTGGGAGGAGATGCATGGGTATTCCTCAACAAAAGCCTTCCTCCAAACCCAGGTTAAGCAGACAAGGTTGTGACCCTCCTCAAGCCAGTTCAATTTCCCATTTTTCAGCCTTTTTTATGCACCAAGTAATTTTCCTTAGCATGAGGAAGTTAAGTATTTCCTTTCTGCTTGCTTTGTAGCTGATGAGTAGTTAACAGCCCATGTAAAGGAAAAGAGAGGCAAGCAGAGCCCCTGAATTGGGCTTTGTGTCAGGCTTTGTCCCTGCTAACCCATCCTCACTTGCTGCTCCTCAGGGCCAAGCTGGGCTCTGCTCATGGTAAGGCAGAGGATGGGAAGGCTTGGGAATAAGGACAACCATGATATCACAGACTTAAGTCTAGTAGAAGTTTTTAGTCCAAAGGAATTGGAGTTTTTCAGAGTAAGTCTTATTTTCAGCATTGTTTCAAGCAGTTTTTGCATGCTCAGGCCTGCTCAATGACAAGGTAATTTTTTTTAATAACTTTGTTAACTGGCCCTAGAGTTACTACATCAGGCTGGAAAATAAGGATTTGCCATAAAACTACATAGAAGAAGAGCTCCAAGAATAGCTTTGTCTATCTACTAGCTGTGCATCATTCCCAACAGCAAATTCAGTTACAAAACATCCAAACCACTCTGGGCAGTTTTGATATAATTTATGTCTTGGTCTTTTTTTTTCTTGCATAGGCATAAATTACAATCTGTTGATTAAAAAATAAAAGGAACAAAACAGTGCAGCATTTGCAACAGGCTACAGCATCAAACACAAACTCCTGTCTGTAACCATCTGTTTCTGCAGGGCTAATTTGTAACACGTGTGTAGGGCAAACTGAGAAGGAGGGAGAATAGAGGAGGGAAATGAAGTAAATAAGAGAAATCTGCTCCCACAGCTGTTCTGCATTTCTCCTGCCTCACCAGGCTCATCTTCGGCATCAGCTCTAGGAGTAAATACCCCTGGGCAGAGAAGCTCATGCTGAAGCAGCAGTTTTCTGTGCCCTCTTCTTTTGCAGCTCTGGGAAGTGCTACAGAAATGCTGCAAGCTACAATCTGGAGAGCCAGCGGCTCTGGGCACTTGGCACAGGTGCTTGGGCTGCAGCCCAGCACTGATGCTGAATTTGGGGGCTGAAAACCCACATGTAGCCTCAGCATATGTTCCCGGGGATCCTGACACAGATGGCATGGTGAGGCCTCTAAAACCAGTTAGAAAACAGCATGAAGCCCCAGGATGAGCTCTCACTGGTGGCTCCAGGGAGTTTTACTTAGAACAGCAAAGATTTTCATGTCCAAAGCACAGGGCAAGCTTGCACTGTAAAGCCAAAAGCTGCCTAACCCAGACACAGCAGTTAACACCCACGTGAAGGAGCAGAGATCCCACTACGACTCCATTTTTAGGGGAAGAGGTCACCTTTCCTGCCTCTCACCAGCATGCCTGATTTACCACAAAATCACTTTCTTCTGGGGCAAAGACCTTGTCTGTCCTTACAGTCCAAGCCAGAAACCAGGGAGCCAGAAGGAACGTAAGAAAAGGGGTTTTCCCAGGCTCATGGTTATAGTTCTTGCTCCAGCAGCCAGACAAACGTGAGAAAAAGGGAGAGCTTCATCTCTGCTCTCTCTTTATGATTCAAATAAACACAGGAGCTGGTCTGCCGAGCCCAGAACAGGTCTAGGCATTCATAAAAGCACAGCTCCATGTGCTCAGTGCACTCATGGACATGACTCCAAGGCAAGCAGGCAGCTGTAGACAAGTTTAAAATAACTTTGGCTGTGGATGCCAAGAATTAAGACTATGCTCAGAATAGGAGAGAATTTATAGTCCCTGGCTCTGGCTCCAGGTTGGCTTTCTCCCTGCAGCAGGGCCTCCCAGCTCTGCCAGAGGCTCCACAGGGTAATTTTAACCTGCTGGAGACAGGACTGTGCCCTCTGGGCTCACTTGCCCTGCTTGGAGCAAGGAGACCCCTTCAGAAGGGATGTGCTGCCACCATGCTCACCCTCCCAGGCTGGCATGGAGGCTCAGCAGCTCTGCCTGAGGCCCATCAGGGGATGCTGAAAGGAGACATTTCTTCAGCCCTCTCCTCCTTCTCCTCCTCTATGCCTACAGTGCTTCACGCAGAGACCACCAGAGTGGGAGTCAATACATGGTGCTCTCATGGTGTCAGGGGAAGGACGATACCAGCCCTGGACAGGGCTGAAACACTGACCATGAGCCCTTTTCTTTCAATGAAACACAACACAAACCTGGAGGCTGTTAACACCATCCACCAACATAAGCCAAACTCTGTGATGCAGGCAGCCAGGAGGTGGAGAGGCCAGATGGCCCCAGCACCCCTCAGCCTAGGGAAGGTACCTGTGCATCCTTCCTGCAAACCCCTGCTGTGCCTCCACCCATCTCAACAGTACAGGCAAGATTTACATGCCTGCTGCAGGCAGAACTCCCCCTCCTGCTCCAGCCCAGTCCTCCCACAGCCAGGGCTCAGAGAACAGTGCAATGCCAGTGAGGAGAGGTAGGAGGAAAAGGGAGCCCTTCCAAGAGAAAGGAGGTCAGCCTGCACCAGCCATCTGCCATCGAGGACCCGAGAGCTGAGGGAGCCCTGCAGGTGGGGGGTGGCTCTGCATGCTGGCACCTGCAAGCCCTGGCGATTGCCCCGTCTCCCCCCCAGGAGCCCTGCAGAGCCCTGGGGCAGCAGCTCCACTTGCTGCTAACAGTCAAGTATATACAGATGCAGCCATGGGCAAGAGGCCACAGCCACGCATTGCAGTCTCAGAGGACATCCAGAGCAAGGAGGGCAGGAACGCCTCCAGCACCCCACCAGCAGCAGTGCACAGAGGACCCCAGCTTCCAAGCCACCACCACCATCAGGCCTGCATTTTAAACAGCTCTGCTCATCTTATTCTAGCTTATCCTACTGTGTGTGCTATTCTACTAAACAAAGTTCTAGCCCTCTCCCCATCTAAGCCACTCAGCTAAGTGGCACCATGTAACATTCTCTGGTTAAGTACAAATTGCATGGAAAAAGTATTTTTTCCCTTTGTTACTACAAACCCCCCGCCCGCAAAAAAAACAACCCCAACACCCCAACTGGAAAATAGCTCCTCCCCTCCCCACCCATCTTTAAAAAAAATATCAGAACAAACCCCAAAGGAGAAGCAGGCAACAGGAATTTTCAATAGCATCATCAAGCTTAACACTGGGGAGGCAGCCAGCCAGGGAGGCCAACAGCATCGGTAAGACCCAACTCAGCTACTGGCAGCAGGAGGGCTTGAGTGGATGGATGGCAGCACCAAGGTGGGCTCTGCCGCCAACACGTGCCACGCTCCTCTCCTCCTGCTGCCCCAAACCATTAGTTTTATGTTAATACTTCATTAATACTGTCTTATTTCCTCTCTGCCGGCCCAGCATTGGAGGGCTGGAGATCTTTACCCAAACCAACACCAAGGCAAGAGAAGTGACCCTGTGTGGAGGGGACTTGGTGGCCACAACCGGTGGCTCCCACCTACTCTGGCAGCACCAAGTCAGGCACCATGGTCCCACACACTGATCTCCTGCACCCAAGCCCACATGAAGCACATCACAAAATGACACACCCCTCTCCCAAGCCCTGGCCATGCTAGAAAGGAGTGGGACAACAGGGAAGAGGGGCAGCGCAAACCCGATACAAAGTTAGCTTAAAAAGTTAAAATGTCCCATAGCACTGAAGACAAGCCAGGCTGCGCTAGGACCCACGTGGGATGCTCTTGCCTCACCACCCCAGTCCTTGGAAGTGTGAAAGCCTCACCCCTTCAACGCCAGCTCTTCTCCTCCCCGCAGGGGAGCAGCTTCCTGGGGCGGCTGCTGGCACATGCCAGGGTTTCTAGGTGCGAAGCAGTGAACCAGACGCATCCCCTCCTGCTGTCAGCCCAGCAGCATCCTCATCCCGCGCGGGCCCGGGGGTCAGTGCGCCGGCTCCCCGTGCACACGGAAGCGGTAGATGCAGGTGTATTCAGGATGGCCCCAATTGCTCAGCACCCGGAGCTCCACCAGCTGGTATGTGCCCATGGAGTCACCCTTGGGGAGGAGGCAAAAGAAAAACCTGAGACCCTGAGGGCTCTCTAAGGCTCAGAGACCTCAGAGGCCCCATTTTCTTCTTGGGGGTCAGGTTCTCCAGGGGCAAAGCATTTACCTCCAAGTAAAACGTTTGGATGGGCTCGCCATCGTGGTTATAGGTGAACTGTCCAAGGAGAAGGCCCTCCTCCTGTCCTTCTTCCTTTAAGCCCTATGGAAGGGCAGGGAGGCAGAAAGGGGAGAACCAGGGGTCATCAGAGAGGGAGACCAGAGGTGATGCACACATCCAGGGCAGAAGAGGGAGAGGGAGATGCAAGCCTGCTTGGCCCCCACTCCTGCTCTTCCAGGTCAAAATAGACAAATGGGAACAGGGACCAGTGGGGAAGGATTAAAGGGGGGAAGACCAAAAGTTACACCTACTCAAGCCCCTTTCTCCCTGTGTCCCCCTAAACTCCTTCTGACAGCTGGTGCTGCCCCTCTCCCCACCAGTATTCTGCTTCTTCCTCTTCTTCAGGGTAAGACCAACCCCCCCAGAGCACCCCACAGGCAGGTATGGGGTTTGTAAGCCGTCCCTTCCAGCATCCTCCCACTGTGTCCCACTCCCGCCTCAGGTCTGGCTGAGGCCACTCACATAGACAGCGAAGTCCTTGGGGGCACTGGGGATGGTCCCCTGCGGCGAGAGGGCTTTCGGGATGTGCTCCAGCGTCACGGCCGTGGGGCGGATAATGCCAGAGAGGCGGATGACAGCAAAGCCCTGGGAGCCACGAAATGCCCAGCAGTTCCCAGGGTTGACGTCTGGCTATGAGCATGGAAGTGAGACACAAGCAATGTTACCACCACCAGAGTCTTTTTTCTCCCACCAGCCTGGCTGCTGGCTTGGAGCAACAGTCAGAGCCCAGTAAAACCCCCAAGAGAACCAGCCCAGTGCTCCCACTGAGCGCCCACCTGCAGGATGACACGGGGGGACTGCGAGTGGTACCACAGGGGGATGCCGAACAGGCTCAGCAGCGCTGTCCGTGTCTCGTAGGTCTCCGAGCAGCGAGTGTTGATGACGCTGGCCCCTGGCATGAGAGGGGATGGCAGCAGGTCAGCTGCAGGCCAGTCCCTGTGGTCACCTCCCCAGGACAGCTGGCTTGTCCTGACCACCTACCTGCTGACTCGAGGGCATAGTCAACCATCCCCACACGGTCCTCGCTGTAGCGCTTCAGGGCCTGGCTCACGATGAGATGCACTTGCTGCAGCGGGAACAGAGGGCACAGGAGGGTGACAAACTGGGACAGGCATCCTGCCCCCTACCTGCCTGCCCCGGCAGGGACAGAGGGTGCAAGGACCTTCCCACAAAACAGCCAGGGGATAGAACAGCCAGGGGATGAATCACTGTGGCAAAAATGAGAGGACACGCATTTGGCTGGGAAGCCTCGTTAGAGGTTGCTAAAAATACCCCAGGGGAGAGGAGCTGTGCAGTGAAGGGGCAGCACCCAGGCATGCTGCACTCGCCTGTCCCCAAGAGGGGCTGGCCCAGAGGGAGGAGAGGTACCACCAGACACAACCTGACAGACCACCCAGAACCATCTGCTGGTCCCTCCTGCCCTGTCCCACAGGATTGATGGGAGCTCCCCCATCCAGAAAAGGAGGAGATGGCTGGAGCATCCATCTGGAGCCAAACCCAGCCTAAGGAGCTAGGACCCTGCAGCACCACTTTGGGTCTAAACTTTATGGAGTGCACAAAGCTTGCACAGACTATGGGGACTGCTAATCCCAGCTTGATCCCTCCCTCCACTACCTCCACAGGGAATTGCCAGCAACTCTTTCCAAAGCAAGCAGGCTCATTTTTTCCCCTTGGTGTCATTCTGCTGAAATGCGTTGCACCAAACAACTCAGCAGCGCTCCTGAAGAATGGGGATAAGCAAGATGCTCCACCCACAGAAGGCCTTGTTGGCACCTGTCCCACATTCTGGGTGAAGGATGCACAAGCAGAAGCCTGGATTTTAAGACAGTAAGAGCCTTGCAGGGCTGCAGGTATTACCACACCTGTGACCCCTTCCAGAGCACAGAGCAGGCACAGTCTGAGAAGGGAGTGGCAGAGAAGGAGTTTCAAGGGAACTCTTGCATCCCGTGATCCCAGGATCAATATCCCAGCTGTGGGGGCTGTCTCAATGCCTCTGCCATCTCCCAGGCACACATGCCAGCCCCCTGCACACACGAAGTGGGGCACAGTCCTGAACTCTGCACCTGTGGTCACCTCATGTCCCTGGGGCTCAGGCCAGTACTCACCTCCTCTGTCACTCCTGCAGTCCCTCCTTGCCGCAGGGCCACTCCAATACCAGCCTGAGCATCCCGTGCTGACAGTCTCCGGTCCTCCAGGACTTTTGCAAGGATCTTGCGCTCCAGAGCCTGGAGCTCTGCCTGCAAGTCTTCCCGCTGGAGGATGAAGGCAGCAGCACCATCCTGCTGGGACTGTGACAGGAACCTACTGATCCACACTGGGAACTGCGCTTCCACCTGGAATGGTGTGGACAGACCTCAGCCCTGAGGCAGGGACCCCTGCTTGCCTTTCTGCCAAACAGGCTGGGGACTGGGGACTCACGTCAGCCCGCACTGTCTTCAGCTGCTCCAGTATCCCCTTCACGTGCTTCCCCATCACCTCCTGGTCTGACTTGAGGCTTGCCAGCTCCCTCCTCAGCACGGCCACCTCCTGCTCCAGCTTGCCCACCTCCTGCCGGAAGGTCCCTCGCAGGCTCTCCTGCACCGAGCTGTGCCGAGACAAAGGTAACAAAACCTCGTGCCAACAGGCCCAGGTCCCCTCTGCAAACTGGAGGAAGAGGTTCATCCCACATCACCTATGCCCAACCCCATCTCCAGACTCAGTTTTAATTCCAGTGGCAGTGACCTCTTCTACTGCATCCCATTGGAAAGTATCCTCAGCTCAGCCCTCAGCTGAAGGACCACATTCACAGTGATGCAAAACAACAGTGGTAAAGGTCATCTGCTGCCATTGCTCTTGGAACCCTGCTGCCAGCCACAGAATGACAGAATGGGTCAGGTTGGAACAGACCACAGGGGGTCACATCTGGTCCAACCTCCCTGCTCTAGCAGGGTCATCTCAGAGCACATGGCACAGGATTGCATACTGATGGTTCTTGACTATTTCCAGTGAGGAAGACTCCACAACCTCTCTGGACAATCTGTTCCAGTGTGTGGTCACTGCACGGTAGAGAAGTTCTTCCTCATATTCAGGTAGAGCTTCCTGTGCATCAGTTTCTGCCTATTGAGTCTTCTCTTATTGCTTGGCAGCACTGAGAAGAGCCTGGCTCCAACCTCTTGTCACTCTCCCTTCAGCCACTGACTGAAGGTCCCTTCTCAGTTGTCTCTTTTCAAGGCTGAACAGGCCCAACTCCTTCAGCCTTGCCTCATAAGAGAGATTCTCCAGTCCCTTCATCATCGCTGCAGCCCTCTGCTGGACCCGCTCCAGGAACTCCATGTCTCTTGTGCTGAGAAGCCCAGAACTGGACACAGCACTCCAGAGGTGGCCTCTCTAGGGCTGGGTAGAGGGACAAGATCATCTCCCTCAACCTACCGACAATGCCCTTCCTAATGCACCCTAGGACACCACTGGCCTTTTTGGCCAGAAGGGCACACCTCCGACAGACACCCACGTATCTATCCTTCCTTCCTTTACCCCCCAGACTATGCCTCTTGATCTCTCCTTTGTCCCAAACCAGGCCTGCAAACCCCTCCCAAGCCTGGCTGAGGGGAACTCACCCAGCTACCTGCCTGCCCCTAACAGAGCAATGGCCTTGCCCCACAGCCAGCATTACCTCTGCCACTCCGAGTTCAGCTCCAGCAAGCGTGCTTCCATCTCCTACCAGGAAAAGGGAAGGGGTGAGACCCGTGACACCACTGCTGAGGACGTCCTGTCCAGGTACCCCCACACACTCATGCGCTTACCTGCGAAGCTTGTGCCATCTTGCCCAGGCGCCCGTCTAAATCCCTCTGCACGCGGGCTTGGAGCGCATCCAGCTCGCCCTGAAGGGTGAGGAACAGGGTGGAATATCAGAGCCTGGCCCTGCACACCCCCCTCTCCCTGCATTCCCCGTGTCACCCACCTGGAGGCGGTCGGCCATGTCGGTGCGGAGATGCTCCTTCAGCCCCGCATCCCGGCGGCTCACCAGCCCCTCCAGCACTGCAAGGATGTCCCCCGGGGGTGGTTCTCCCCCTGCTGTCACTGCTGCTGCCCCACGACGCAGCTCCCACCGTGACAGCTCGGTCTCCAGTGCTTCAAAGCGCTTCTCCAGGGATTGGAAGCGAGCCAGGAGTCGGTGTCCCCCCTGCAGCGACAAAAACAGGGTGTGATGCAGCCCCCCAGCAAAGTGCCTGCTCCACATGACCCCTGTGAAAGGCGACCCTGACCACCCATTCCCCAGAGTCAGTGGCACCTTATTCATCTGCTGCTTCCCAGGAGAAGGCAGATGATCCCCATGCTCCATCCCAGGGACACCCCAAGAGTGAGATGGCCACAAGCTGGGGGAGCCAGTGTGGAGGCATCATCTGCCCCATTCTCTATCATTCCTTATACTCTGGAAGCAGTTGTTCAGCCATGGATCACACCATTCCAGCTCTCCCTGCAAGGCATTCATCCCACTTGGGCCACCATCATGCCTTTGCTGAAGCTTACCTGGTCCAGCGTGGTCAGGTCCCCTGCCCCAGGAACATCAGAGGAGGAGGAAAGCTTTCCAGCTCCCCACCACGGGAAGGAAGGCAGGCTGAGTGTCGACAGCCCATACGGGTAGAAGTACCAAGCTCCTGGGCACAGAAGGATGAGATGGTCAAAACCACAGGCTGGTAATGGGCCACAGTAGTGGACAGGGTGGACGTGCAGAAGCTCAGCCATCAGCATCTCCAGGGATTACCAGGAGACACTGGCATGGGATGCAGATGGACCAGGTTACCAGAAGCCATGAGCACTAAGCTCCAGGCCATCCCATCATCCCCCAGCTATGGCAGTGGGATGCTCTGCACTGCCCCAGATCTCAGGGCAGGACATCAGGGGAGGCTGGCTCACCGTAGGCGGCGGCAGCGAGGAGCAGGAGGAGCAGCAGCAGCAGCAGGGACCTCTTCAGACGTGGGTAGCGCCTGGAGCATGGAGAAGAAAGAGGTGCCTGTAGGACTGCAGCCACCTTCCATCACCTTTGGAAGGGGGTCAGAGGGAAAGCAAAGATGACAAGACACCCACCACCCCAAATGTGCCTCCCCTTTCCAGGGTCCTGCAGGTTTTGCCCATGCTTCCCCCATCCTGGTGTCCCCCCAGCACACTCACCTGGAGAAAGGGACGCTGTCCAGGTGGGAAGCTGTGCCGATGAGGCGGCGCCAGGCCCCTGCCAACCCCGAGAACAGCCACCCCATGAACTGAACTGCCAAGAGAAAAAACAAGCCTCAGGAGGAGCCCTGGCAGAGATGTCCCCTCCATGCCCGAGGGTGGCACCACAAGGGGATAAAATCCCTCCCCCCAAACAGGGAATAGCACACACAGCACCTGGAGAGTAGAGATGTTGACTGGCAGGAACACTGCTGCTAGAAGTGCCCCTGCCAGCCCCCCACTCACCTGGGGAAGTGAACACCTGCCAGAGGAAGGAGCCCACTCGGGATGCTGCAGTTCTCAGACCTGACCCAGAGCTACTCTGGCCTGAGTAATAGTGACCTGGAAGGGAAGCAGCAAGTCACTAATGCAGACAGCATCCCAGTGCATTGCCCACAGCAAAGGCTTTGCACTGGGAGGGGCATCTA
The DNA here is from genome assembly GCA_013398275.1 of Promerops cafer. Taxonomy (NCBI): domain Eukaryota; kingdom Metazoa; phylum Chordata; class Aves; order Passeriformes; family Nectariniidae; genus Promerops; species Promerops cafer. Next base: position 975,159 of record VZSE01006234.1, read on the forward strand.
GTGGGGACTGGCAGCACGCCGGGCACAGCCAAACCCTGGGCTGGTCCCCCTGGGGATGCCTCCCCTGCATTCCTGCCACTACAGACAGACGAGTGCATCCCTACCAGCATAGTCGTCCTCCGAGGAGTACCCAGATGAAGATGTGTAGGTGTCATACATCTTGCTCTCTAGCATCCCATTGATCTTACTGGACTCTGTGTCCCCCGTGCCTCTTCTCCTCCTGCTGGAGAGCTCTCCACCTGCCCCCAGAACACGGAGTTCCACTGAGAAAATACCCACCATCACTTCCACAAGGGGCAACCCAGTCAGCCAGCCTGGGCAGTTGCCCCAACACTCTCCAGTGTCCAGGGAGGTCCCCAGCTGCCCTAGGAGAGTGGGAGGGCTCACCCCAGTACGCGCTGCTGTCCAGGTCATCATCCAGCATGGAGGTACCCAGGGCAGCAAGGCCCCGGCTGCCCCCCAGGTAGGACTCGCTCATCATGGACTCGCTGTAGTAGGAGGTTTGGGTGCTGGGGGCGGGAGAGAGGCGCTTTGTGCTACTCGATTTCCTCCTGATCGTCCTGCGGGAAGCGAGAACAGGCTCATCAGACGTGTGGTTACAGGGTGGGGGGGCTTCACAGTGCATTCATGGGGAGAAATGGGTAATTCACCCCAATCCCTCGACCAGCATCACTTCCCTCCACACCAGATGGCGGCAGCTTTCGGAGGCTGCAACCTCTGCTTTGCCGAGGCCTCCCGCCCGCCCCGGGCACTGCTTCCGCTCGCACGGCTGCGGTTTTCCGGCCGGCACTTGCAGCGCACCTCCCTCCTCTCTCCCTCCTCCCTCTCGCCATCCAGCTGCAGCTGGGAGCTGGCACCCGGCCACCCACGGCAGGCTCCCGTGCCGGGCCCGTGGGGACGCAGAGGTGCCTGGCCAGGGAGCGAGGGGCTTTGGCTGGAGCAGGGGTGCAGCCAGTGCCAAGGCGGCCATGCCGGAACGCGTCGGGCTCACCGTCATGCCCCCTTCTGCAAGCTATCCCCACACCCCACCCAGCAAGGTGCGCGGTCCCTGGTGTGGGATGGAACGCCTCGCCCCTGTCAGATTTGGGCAGGGGGAGCCCCCCCACTCGTGCCCCCCACCAACCTGCCGGTGGTCTCCTTGAAGGGGAGCTGTGTCCCACCCAGCAGAGATGTGCTGCTGCTGCTGGTCGTGGCATCATCGTCCCCGGGGTAATAGCGGGTGGTGACAAGGCGCTGGCTGCGGCGGGACATGGCGGCTCCCCTGGGGGGGGGGAGAGGGCGGGGGAGAGAGGGAAGTGTCAGTGGCAGGGTCCCGCAGGGACGCACCCAGCGGGATCCCACTCGCGGGGACCACCCCCCTGTGGCAGGGTCCCGGCCCACACCGAACACCGTCCCGAGCTGGCGGCAGAGGGGTGCCCCGGGACGGAGCCGCCTCCCCGTACAGGCCGATAAACCCCTTCGCCTCCTTCCCCCTTCGCAGACCGCCCGCGCGTGGAGCGGCTGCCCCCGGCCCCTCCGCACCCCCAG
>VZSE01006234.1:976747-1009111 GCA_013398275.1 Promerops cafer
CCGCCCGCCGCCGCGGAGAGGGGGGCAGCCACCGCTCCCCCGGCCTCTGGGGACCTCTTCTTTATCATCATCATTATTGCTGCTTATTATTATTCCCGCCACTGCCATGTTGTTTTTATTTCATTTTATTTTTATTTTCGTCATTTTGTGGGGGGGCGATGATGAGGGCTCATCCGCACTCTGCTGCCCACCGGGACCTGGTCCCCAAATACCCCAGCCCTGGCGTTCCTCCCGCCATGACCAGCACGGGTAGCAGTCAGCCCACGCTGGCAGCCAAGGGCGTGGGTGATGCCGGCCCAAAATGGGAGCTCCCAGGTGCAGGGCTGCACCCCAGCCCCGTTTGGGCTTTGCTGGGGCGGCTGGTTTGCTGGTCCTGGTGGGGTGGGAAATCCCCGCACCCCACGCACCACCCGTCACGGGGACACGGCCGAACCTATCCCTGGGGCGTGGGCAGCCCCGCTCGACACCCGTGTGCCCACGCCGCCTCGACTGGGCAGGCGTGTTCTGCTGCTCGCTGGGCCACTAGCCCCAGACACCCCGCTGCCATCGCTCTTCCCCACGGGCGGCTGGGCAGGCTCGTCAGGGGCGAGTGAGCCAAACCGGGCTGCTCCCATGGGACCTTGAACCGCTGCGGCACAGCTTGTGCAAACTCACCGGGCTGAGAAAACAGCCACCCTCCCACACCCCGCGTTTTAAATCTGACGGCGCCTCTGAAAAAGATTTGCCTGGGGGAGCTCTGAGAGTCAGGGCAACTGGCCACCCGTGTCTGGTCGCGGTTGTTTAGGCCACGTCTGTGAGGCATGGTGCAGGAATGGTCCCCCTGGCTTTGGGTATGGGGCAAAAAGGTATTTATATAAGGAATTAAAAAAATACGAAGCTGGCAGAGGGGAAGGAACCTATTGCAAAACAGCCCTGAAACCTTTTCCTCCGTGTGCTGGGCTTTGGGGCACAAGCCAGCACAGTGGCAGGAGGACGTGCTGTCAGCATTGGGGGGGCACACTGCAACAAACCCCGATTCAGCGTCCCCAGCCCCGTTGTGTAACACAGACAGATCCTCTTTGTCTCCCTTTTCTTTTTTTTTTTCCTTCCTTGTGAGCCCATTTTTTGTTCCAGCCAAAATCTCTGCCTAGCTTTTCCAGCTCCATCTCCCACTGTGCCAGCTGCCCTTTTTCACCCTTTCCCGTGGCTTCCCATCCCTTTGCAAGTGTCTGGCTGGGACAGAGGACATCTCCCCTCCCTGGTGGCACCTTTATCTCTGGCCGGGCAGATGGCAATCCCATGTCCCGACCTGGGTACACTGGCAGTGGCTGTCACAATGGCACCTGCTCCAGCTGACGTAACCCTGCGTGGATTAACCCCCCTGGGAGGCTCAGGGGATAAGCTGGGTGCTGAGCCACCAGGCACTAAATAGGGTGCACAGCCTCAGGTCAATCCATCTCCTCCTCAGCAGCCACTTTTTTTGGGTGTGAAGGGAGTCAGTGGTGGTTCCCAGGGGATTTGGGAAGATGTTCTGAGGGGAGTGGGGTTTGACCTTGCTGCATCCCTGGTCCTGTGGAGGAGGTGGTGATGCCAGAGCCATGGGAGTTTTTGAGTGGGTGTGGGAAGACTGGGGCAAAGATAAGTGGTGTGTAGCTGGGAGCTTCTGCCTCATTTTCCCCACACCAGAGTGGGGAGTCTCAGCTCTCTTTTTGGGGGTCATCAGGGCATCACCATGCTGGGGATGGGGGTGGGGCAGAAGGAGATTGCCAGCTGTTCCAGTTTGGCAGCTCTTGCTGGGGAAAGGCAGGAAAAATCCCTACTCTTTCCTAAAAGACTTTGGAGGGCTGAAGTGACACATCCAGGCATGCAAGGGCAGGCCAGGGCTGGGAAAGCAGCCTTGGTGGGGAAGATCACAGCTCGTGTCTTGTCTACTAGGCCAACCTTTTTATTTAAATTCCCTCCCTGTCCCAGATATCCTTACAACCTGCTTTCCTGGTTCATCACGCCACCAGCTCCGGCACCACCAAAAGCTGACACCACACAGAATCAGAGCTGCACATCGATCCCCACATCATCCTCGGCAGCAGACCGAAACAGCCCAATCCAGCAGGGTACGCAGCCCCCCATCACACCCACGACCCCACATCATCCACCAGCACCTCTTCCTGGCGGGCTGCCCTGGCCAGGCAGCGTCCCACCGCCACCAGCACCTTCCCCAGGCGCCGGTCCAGTGCCTGCAGGTGCGGCTCAGCCAGGACAGGGGCCAGCGGATCTGCGGCCAGCGCCTCCCGCAGCACGTCACTCAGGCGGTAGGGCTGGGTGGCCAGCAGCTGCAGCCGCAGGTAAGTCGACTTCTTGATGCTGCCAGAGATGAGGAGGGAGAGATGTCAACAGGAGGAGCCTCTCCCCAGCAGCAGATCCGGGGTGGGGGCAGCCCCTTACCTGCAGCATTGCTGGAGAGGGGCCAGGATGGACGGTTCATCGCGTGAGTGTGTGCCGAAGCTGGGGGTGGGAGAAGCCCATAAGGATGTGTCAGGGTGGCATTTCGGCAAGACTGGAGGTCTCCCCCCACCCCTTTGCTGTGATTGCTCCCCCCTACTCCCCAACTTTACCCGCGACCATTGTCCAGGTGGAGCAGGAAAGTGTCATTCCCAAATTTCTCAAAGGTCTCATAGTGATGCCGGTCCATGTTGCCTGTGGCGGGCCAACAAATTTGGCATCAGGTTGTGGGCTGGAAGATGGGAGCAAAGACACGGAGCACTCTTCTGGTGTGAGACTGAAACCCAGAGCCTGGGGAAAAGGGTTGGAGGCACCTCTAAGGTGCCCATCTGGTGGCCATGGCTGTGCAGAGGAACTGAGCAGAGATCCCACAGCCTCCAGGCCCCTTCTCATCCCAGCAGAGGGACAACAGTGGCAAATGGAGCAGAAGTAATGGCAAAGGCATGGCTGGGTGCTCAGGAATGAGGAGATGGGAAACTCTCCCAGTCAGAAGCTGGTGAGGGGACAGCACAGGGAGGAAGAAATTTCCAGGGACAGGAGAGGCTGCAAGAGCCCTGGGCAGCATCATCTCCACCTCTGGCTCTTGGCTGCATGTGAGAGCGTGCTGGAAGGTGCTCCCATGTCCAGGGTATTCAGCTGGGGTCTCCCTAGAATCTCTGGACCTTTGACTTCTGCCTGGGAAATGCTATCGTGGCACAGCCCTGTGCTCTCATTGTGAGTAAGACCGCGGCTCACTGCAGCCTGAACAACAGTTTGGCCGACAAGCCTTGCAGGGCACAGTACCACGGGACACAGAGCTATTTGGGCCTCTAGGTCCTGAGGGAGCTCCACAGCCCTCAGCACAGGCACGGAGGGGCTCACCCATGAGGAAATCGAGGATCGTCATGTCGATGAGGTCGAGGAGGCGATGGCCCCTGTCGTAGGGCGGCGTCTCTCGCACCTGAGCGCAGTAGTTGGGGTTCAGCTCCCACCTGGTGGCAGAGGCCGGGGAGGGCAATGGGGCCATGAGAGCGGCTGTGGAGAAGCCCCCTCCCATCCCATGGCTCTGCTGGCCCATGTCCCCACACCCCCCATGCCCCGTCTCACTCAGCCTTCTTGCTCTTGTGGTAGGAGCGGCGCCAGGGGCTGCGCCAGGAGCGGCGCTTGGCCAGGCTCTTGTCAGGGAGCAGGGCAGCCATGGAGCCCTCCAGCCGGTCCGGTTTGCCGCAGAGGGCGTGCTCAGTGGAGCAGTAGTAGGAGCACTCCCCGTAGAAGCAGACGTTACCCGCTGGCCATGGGGACAAAGCAAAGGTTGACAAAGAGAAGGAAGGCAACGAGCCTGCGACCCCAAGGTAGAGTGGTCCGGCAAGCAGCCAGGGGAGGACGCTCTGTGCACTCTGGCCATGTGCCACCAGCAAAGCAATGGCAAGGGAGGCTGTGAGGAGAAAAGGCCTGTGGCAGGGTACCCATGGGGGCTGGAACAGTCCCCAGCGGGATAGTTTGAGTGCGGGGGGAGCCAGGGCAGCAGCAGCCAGCTCCAGGTGAGCTTCATCCAGGTGGCCACAGGAGAGGACAGAGAGCATAAAAGCTCACCTGGGGAGATGAAGAAAGTCTTGGCCAGTTTCTTGTCTGTGGTGATATCCCGAATTTCCTTTGTTATGTTGACCAAACGGCCAGAAACTGGGGGGATTCGCCGGAAATCCAGGATCCTGAAACACAGAACTTGGAACCGTTTCTTACTGACCTCAGCTGGTTTAATAACAGAGAGTTATTAAAACTGACAGGAGACACAGGTATCCCTCACAACAGGGAGCGAGAGGTGGGATGAAGGAGCAGTTTCTCTGGTGCTTTGCCAGTACGGGAGGGCAAGGTTGGATGCAAAGCTCATGCTCACCTGTCCAGGTGGAAGGCTGCAATCTCTGCATTGTGCCGCTCAAAGTCTGAGAAATAGAAGAAATCAATGGGGGTCTCCTGGTCCCGGGTCTGCCTGGAAGGAGAGGGGATAGTGGGGACAACCATCATGAATGGGGTCACTCCAAGCATGGGATTAGTCCCAAACCACCACTCACCTTGTGTTCCCTGGCGTCACTGGAGACACAGCCAGACCCAGTCTCCTCCATTCACTTACTGATGGGTGGGTGGCTCCAAGGCCCCTATCCAGGCTCCCACACAACCCCTGTCTGCAGCTCAAGGGTGGGAAACCCTCATGGACTGGAGGCTTCTGGATGGTCCTCAGGGACCACCTTCTTCTTTCCACCACTGGAGGTCACTACCCCATCACAAGCTCCCACCAGTTTGCAGCAAGCGCTGCCAGGGAAGGCAAGGGAAACGGGACCATTCTGCTCGCCTCAGATTTGGGACGGAGGTGCTGAAGCGAGGCAGCACATGAAGCATTTCTCCATTTCTCCCTCCATGGTCCCCTCTGTCCACTCCTCACTACCTAACACGACCGTGTGGGTGAGGTATAGGGTTGTCTCAGGCTCTACTCACTTCATGGGTTTGAAGAGGGCCTGCCCATAGTTTGGGAACGTCATGATGAGCTTGAGCTGTGTCCCACCAGACTTCTGGACTGAAAGGAAGCACATGGGGATGAGGGAGGCAGGCAGCAGGGCAGGGGTGTGGACAGGGGTACGGGCAGGGAGGTGGTACCCGAACTGACGATCCTTTGCGTGGCCAAATCGCGGAGGAGCGTGGGCAACAAGGGGTCCCGGCGGGGGTACAGCTCATAGCGGTTGATGCCGATGTGGAATTTGAGCCAGGCGGGGTAGGTGTCATAGGCCGTCTTCCCTGTCGAGAGGAGCGTCTCGGCTTTACTGCTGCTGACCCTGCAGCCCGACAGCCACCACCACCCCAACAACAATGACAGCTTTTAGTTGGGACAGGACGGGTCCCGTGTCCCCGGGCCCTTCCTGGGAGCCAGTGCATGGAGGGTGAGGTGGGGAGAAAGCCCAGAGCAAGCCCAGGATGGGTTCCAGGTTTCATGGTGGCAGAACTCTCTGCCCCATATGGCCTCCATGGGGCTCATGGCACCTGGCAGATCCCACCCAAAGCTGGTGGCCAGGAAGACCCACCAGCATGGCTGGATTGGACACAGTGTCTTCCCTCCATCCCCCATGGAAAATCCCTGGCTTGATCCTGCTTCTCTCTTCCATGCATTTATTTCCCTGCTGGAACAGATCATCTAATTGTTTTTCCCTAAGGGATTGGCTCCCAGGAGCACAGTCTGCTACACCCCTCCATGTGCTTACTGGGAACACATGTGTGTACACAGAACAAGGGTGGAGAAGCATGGGCTTCCCAGCCACCCCCAGCACTGACCTGAACTCACATCCTCAACAACCCGTTCTCCTCAGGTGGGTTTCCCCAGGGGGATAAGTTTGGGTTAGCACTATCCCTGTCCCTGTACACCCTGCAAATTTGCAGTTTGCTGGCATTCAAGGGAGCCCCTGGGGGTATTTGCTCCACCTCTGTGCTAGCACACACTGGCACAGCAATGGGACAGCTAGCCCAGGGCATCTATAACCCAAATCCATGTCTCTCTCTAGGAAAACACAGACTGTGCATTGATTTCATCAAACCAGACCCAAGGCTACCCATAGGTGGTCCTCAGAGACAGGGCAAATGCCCATTTGTGGAAACTAGCTCTTAAACCAGCTTTTATTCTCTCCCAGTTCTAGCAGGCACCACTTCTGGGAGGTGTGCTTTCCGTAAGGAAGCTGCTATGTGTTACAGTGCTAAAGCTTTTAATATCTTCCCTTCTAATTAGAGGTTAGTAGTCCAAAGATAAAAATAGACAGCTGTCAGCAGTGAGCTCACCATACGGCCGAGCCTAACAAGGTCAGGCAATATCCTGCAAAATGCAGGAAAGGAATGGTCTCATGGTTAGAGGTAACCTACACTGCAGGCTTTGCATCTCCAACATACCGAGAGAGGGGGATAAAACTGGTTAGAAATCTGGAGTGGGGACTTCCTCATATACAGAGAGAGAGATACTAAGGGCTAGTCTGCATTGGGGAAGGGAAGGAGCTGAGGAGATCACCTAATAGATATCCATAATACAATGAATAATTCAAGAGTCTCCTTTAGCTTCGCTGTGTGCTACAAGCTTATGGGTAGCCACCCAAAAATTCAGGGCTAGGAGAGGATTTGAGATATGAGAAAAGCATGCTCAGTAATGGGAGGCCCCTCTGGGGTGGGATGCTGATCTACAGAAGGGAACTACATTTGGTGCCTGCTGCTTATCCCCTCAAACCCACATATCCCCCAAATGCAAGCTAGGGTTGAGCTTGCTCCTCACCATTCATCACTGCCGCTGCTGCGCAGGCTGAACTTCTCCATGGGGTTGACGATAAACAGCTTGTCTTTCTCTGTCACCTCCAGGACTGGGATGTTGTAAAGAGGATGCTCGAAGAGTGCTGCCAGCTTGGATTCCTTGGTCCACCTTGCATTCCCTTCTTCACGCTGCTGTTGGACCCTTGGCTCTCCAGCCCTTAAGTGCAGCCCTGCTCTCTGTGGCTGGGAACTTTTCTCCAAGGAGCCATTGCTTCCACTGAAATCCTGAAGGATTCGCAGGCTCAGCTTTTTGGGGCCGGCCGGCATGGGGCTGCCTGACACGACATCCACAGCTTTTGATGCTTTAATATCACAGCCACAGGGCCTGTGGGCTGTGGGGAGAGCAAAATCCATCATCAGGTGCACGAGAAGGGCCAGGAACAGAAGAAAGAGCAAGCTGATTTTAAATTTCCTCTGGAAAAGCGTTTGTAGCCGGCACCACATCCTTCCTCACACAAAACACTCAGCAAGGGATGGGCACCCACACAGGGTTAAAAATGCTGGTGTGGCTGCAGCCTCTGTGCAAAAATAGGAGAGAGGTTTCCTGGATTTAGAGCATCGCAGCAAAAGAGCAACTGGTGCAAGGGCAGAGTGGCAGGAAAGATCTGTCACCACGGCACTTCATGGTGTGACACCACCAGGATGGGACAGGAGTTTGTGGCAGGGTTTATCAGCGCTGATAAGGGTCAAGCTGGCACTGCCAAGGTTAGAGTGAACGGGGCAAGTTCCAAATCAATAGCTGCAGTGCTGGCTCAGGGACAACAATGGCTGCAGATGACTCCCCACTGTCCTGTCTCTGTGCTGTCACCTGCACAGGGCTGCAGAACACTTCCTTGAATACATGGCATTAAAATGGTTCTGCCCCTCTGCAGCACACACCCTGCCAAGCACTATGTAGCCCCATTCCCCATGTTCATCACAGGTGCACTCTCAGAATCCAGAAGAATTTTTTTCTCATTGCTCGGCCATATCAATTTTATCACCCTCCCTCATCCATTGAAAATCAGTTGTACTCAAGCCCCATTTAAAAAACCACTCAAACTGGATAAACCGAAGGGTATGTGAGTATCGACATAGCTCTGAGGGGAAATGCTGGGCTGGCAGTGTAAGGAAGGGCTACCAGGCAGCTGAGTTTCAGGAGAAGGATGTTCCCAGGGCCTCTAAAGCAAGTAGGAGAAGCAGGCAGGCAGGCAGGAGTGGGGATACTTGGGCATTGGCACAGAGGGGCAGTGGGACCCACCAAGTGCTGGGGAGGACTGGCAGCTTGTGGAAGGGAAGAGCATTTCTTTTTACAAGAAATTCACTTTTGCAGTGACACCCCGGGACACAGAGCTGGTGCACAAAAATGGTTCATGACTTGTAGGGATAGAGCTTTGTATTTGATAAGGGACAGACATGCACAGGACCACCTGCAACAAGTCTGGGGGTTGTGGTACATTCTGGCACAATGTTTCTTTTCTCTTTGATCTTCCAAAGGATGCAGAAGGCACGTGAAATCCCATACATCGCGTAGTTCTTCCTTGTCGCGAGATGCACCAGCAGCCAGCTTGGAAATGCTCACTCCCAGCCAGGGAGGGTATGGTGATCAGTGGGCAGGAGAGGCTCTTCTGGAGACCCCCTCCTCTGCTGCCATCCCTGCGCGACCCTCTCCGCACCGTCCTGTGCCGGCTCCTTCCGTGTGTGTCTCGGTCCCCTCCCAGGCGGCGCGCTGGGAACGCCGTGTCCCCGGTGTTCTTGGCTCGCGTGTCCCACGGCGCGACAGTTGCCTGGAAACCGCCTCCGGCTGACACCATCGCCGCCCCAGATTCAGCCAGCCCCGCGTTCCCGAGCCTTCTGCCAGCAAGATGGCCGAGGAGAGCCGGGGCAAGCGAGGAGGAGGAGAGCTTTCCAGCCCGGCTGGCGAGCTTGAAGCCCCGCAGAAGGAGCTGGTGGAGGGGAGCAGATGGCTTCCCTGGGTGGGGGAACACAGCGTCTTCCTCCGGGAAGTTTGCTGAATTCAGTCCGGACACACGTTTCAGACAGAAGGCCCCTAGGAGGGGCTGTAGCTGGAACATGGATCATTAGGTCATGGCTCAGAAAAACAACAACCAACCAACCAAAACACCAGCTCCGTGACTAACTGCATCAAAAGAGCTGGGCTCGGCTCCCGGAGCAGGGCCACAGGTTTCATTATTCCAGAGCCAGCCCTGAAGAGAGGAAGACCTCCTCCTTCCAGTGCCCCAAACCAGCTCCAAATGGGGCTGGAGAGGATAGAAACCTCCTTCTCATGTCCTAGAGTCAGATGGGCACAGGGACCCTATGGGCTGAAGCCACCCTACTGACTGTTAGTCCCATTCCTAGATAATGAAAGTTGCAATCCTACCTCCTCACCCTGATTTAGCATCCCATTGGAAAGCAAAGGCAGGGGGCTTAGGTGAGGCATTTGCCACCCTTAGCACTTCAATTCTAGCATTAAATATTAACCAAAAGATTTTTCAGCGAGTCAGACGTGAGCCTGCAGCAACAGAGAAGAGCTGGAGACCTTCAAAGTCTGCCCTGATCACCTGACAAGCACTGTACCTTGTTGCCATGACATCATCATAGAGACAGGGTTGAATTTGCACCTCTTTCTTCTCATCTCCCCCCTCCAGCTCTTCCTCCATCTCCCAGCAGGTTCGAGTCACCCTTGGGGCAGAGGAGGAGCCCTACATCCGAGGACATTTTCACTGCTGGCTCCAAATCAGGAGTCATCGGCAGCTGATAATGATGTTCCCATCTCCCCTCAGCAGGGAGGGATGAAGTCATGAGGCACAGCCTCTGAGCTACTATCGCAGCTTTAGGGGACGGGTGGATAGAAAGAGTCATTTTGGCTGCCACCCATCCATCACCCTGCGTTTTTCATCTCATTTTCTACATCTGACTCAGCCTGATGCTTTGATGGGTAATGGCAGCAATATGCAGGGGGGCAAGAAATGAGAAGGAAACACAATAGCAAGCAAACTGTTGCCAACTTTCCCAGCTTTCCACTGAAAATTCATAAGGAAAAATCCTCCAGCAACTGAGAGCAGTTTTATAGTAAAAAGTAGAGAGGCCTTAGAGGTGCCAAAGCATCACAGAATCATAGGCTGGGTTGAAAAGGACTTTTAGGGGTCACCCAGCCCAATGTCCTCTCAATGACCAGGGGCACCTTGAACTAGATTGTATTGCTGAGAGCCTCATCCAACCTATCCCTGAATGCTTCCGGTGGTGGGGCTCCCACCACCTCTCTAGGCAACCTGCTCCAGTGTTTCACCACCCTCATTCTAAAAGACTTCTTCCCTTCCCTATATCCAATCTAGAACAAATCTCTTTTAGTTTAAAACCTTTAACCCTTGTCCTATCACAACAGGCCCTGCCAAAAAGTCCCTCTTCCAGCTTTCCTGTTGACATCCTTTAGGTACTGGTAGGTGCTATCTCTTCTCCAGGCTGAACAACTCCAACCCTCTCAGCCTGTCTTCATCACAGAGGTGCTTCAGCCCTCTGCTCATCTTCGTGGCCTCCTTTGGACTGGATCCAACAGGTTCATCAGCCACAGAGGGGTCTCTCGTGGGAAAATACAGGACAAGGGACCATCTCTGATCCATAAACCTTACTCCTCTGAAAATTGCAGGTATGCTCAAAGATGTTCCAGCTCCACAGCAAAAGGAGGTGAAAGTCTTTCTTCTAATACACAGGGGCCAGCAAAGCATGGCTCAGCTTGCAACAGGCAGGACAACTGATCTGATTGAACACTTGCCTCAGGGCAGGGGCTTTGACACACACAGCCACATTTTGGGAGGCTGAGGCTTGTGCCAATGCCAATGACAGGAGTGCAAACCAGCTATCAAGGGTTTGCCTCAAGGTAACTTCCCCTAGGAAAACTGTTACCCTTGTGAATAAAAATAAGCCTGCCACTCTCCTGTGAGCCACCTTGCACTTACCTGTTGAGAATGGCAGTGTGGGAGCTGACTTGCTGCACATTCACACCTAGCTCACCTCAATCTGTTTGCACAGGCTTTGCAAAGGCCTGGGAGCACTCACCCTTCCCTTGTTGCCAATGCAGGTCATGGAGACATTAGCTTTGGTCAGCTGGTGGCCAAGAAGATAAACAGGCAGCAAGTCCAAGAGATTGTGTGCTGATGTCAGCATCTCCCTGTGGTCATCTGCAGGTCACCACGACCCTGCAGAGATGCCCACGACCAGCGTGCCTGTGCATATGCACAGAGCAGTTAATTATTCATTAGTGTGAAAGAGGCACAATTAAAGTGACTGTGGTATGGCTGAAGGGATCATCCCACTCCAGTGTGGGGCATTACAAAGACTTTACCTCTTGCTCTGAATTTAGAAGAGACAGAAAGTTGTAGAAGAGGAAATAATTTTTTCCACCTGCCAGCTGTCAAAAGTGTTGTCAATAGCACTATCTTCACATAAAGGCAGCCAGCTGGAGGGACACAGAGCAACTGCACGATGAGACAGCTCAGAGGATTTGGGCTCTTCTACAGAGCACAGCAATCCTGATCATGGGGCAGGAATCATGGTACCAACCTACCCTGGCCCAGCCAAGCACAGATGGTCCAGATTTGAAATAATTCTTGGTTGTCTTCATATTACTCCCATTCCTGGCTCCCTGACACAATGAAATTGAGAAAGAACATCTCTAGCATAACACTTGAGGTTCAGAAAAAGGAACAAAAGGAATTGTAAGACCAGGTTGATCCACCACAGGCATTAATGCATTAACTATGGACTAGAGGTGTCAGCTGGCAACATTCTGAGAGGAAATCTGAAAATTAAGGAAGCTACAAATATGAGACTCCAACGGTCACAGCTGAGGCACACTGGTGAGGCAGCAGACACAGTTACATTCCCTTGCTGCTACTGCTTAGACAGCTGCCTGGACAGAGGGATGTGGCCAGCAGCACCATGGGCCTGGCAACCCTCCTCACCATCGTGGCTTGCACTGGTAAAAGGAACTGGACAGAGAGGATGAGAGTCACACAGGAAACCTGCAGAATGGAACTCTGCCACTGTCCTCTGCCTGTGCTACACCATGGCTTACTTATTTCCATGTTTCTTGAACTACTTTGCCTACATAAATGCACGCAAAGACATTTTACTAAACTTTTATTGTAAAAACACAGTTTCCCAGGTTTTATAAATAAGCCATACACGTAACCTAGTTACGCTCATTCGATCCTCCAACACCAACAGCTTTAAAAAATGAAACAGGCTAAAAGAAGGCAAGTCCAGAAAGACATTAGGTTTCTGATGACCAAGTTATATTTCACATGGAGCCTCCTTCCTCTGTCAGCCTCCAAACAAGATGCTGAAAGTACACAGCACTTGCAACACCCCCAGGAACTGACAGGGAGGCATTTGCGCCTTAAAAAGAGCTCTCACCCACTCCCCAGGCATCGTCAGCCGCCTGTGTTTTCATGCTGTCTCAGTGTGCTGTGGGTGAGAAAGGAGGGGGCAGTTTGCATAGCAACCTCCTACACCCAAGCAGCTCAGCTGTTGTACCCTCCCAAAACAGCAGGGAAGGGCAAGCTGGGACTGCTTCCCTGTGGCTCACACCTCCACAGACAGCCTGAAGGGAGACCCTTGGTGCTGTCAGGTCTGCACAGACATCTTAGAAGAAAGGAAGAATGTATATGCAGCATCCAGAGAGAGGAAAGACAGGTGCTGGTCAGAGCCATACTGCATAGCAGCAGAAAAAGCAGAAGATAGAGGAAAACTATGTGGAATAAATGGCAGTTAAAAAAAACATAGGGCTAGATGGCACCTTTTTGCTTTTGCTTTCCCCTGCTAGTGCTGCTGTACAGTGCGTTGTGAGATTACCTATTCCTCATTTCCCTCCTGCTCCAGCTCAAACACCAGGGAAAGAGCCACAGACAGATGAGAAATCCCACCAGCAAGGACAGGACAGTTTAGCAAGTTTATACACACACACGCACCAACTTTATGTATCCCACAGAACTGTTACGTCAGTATGAAAAAAAGAAATCTTGACATTTAAGTATTAAAAATAAAGCCCCACCTCCAGATCATACAAAACTTGTCAAAAGCAGAAGAGATCTCTTGTATTCAGCAAGTCTGGGACCCGGCCAGGGGTCAGGAGCACTTCCAGACGCACACGGCCAGGCTGCCACCAAAGAACATGTACAGCAGGTTCTTCACCTCGTGAGTGATCTCAAAGCCAAAACCTTCCCCAATCACCACATGCCAGGAGGACCCAAATCTCTTGTCCATCGTCTCTTTGATCATCTTGGCAGCACTCTGGAGAACGTTAAGGAAGACAGCATAGGGTGAGACAAAGCAACCAGGGAGGTTTTATGCAAACACCCCCCTAATCTTCTCCTCCCTTTAAGACTACTCAAGCCACGGGCAACAGGTATAGCAGCTGCACCACAGGGATTGGGAGCTCCCCAGAGGTAAACCCAAGGGTAGAACTGGTCTCAGCAGCCTCCAGCACAGCAGCTAGGAAAAATTAAAGAACAGCATCACTTCTGTTTTTCACACAGTCTGAAGCAAGAGTTCTGCTGTAGATGCTGCTGGAGTTATACTGGTTGCAGTGACCACAAGAGCAGATTCAGGTCACTAAGCTGCAGCTATTTTTACAGGAGTCCATTTTATTTCTCCAGCTAATTACCAAAACACTGAAAGTAGGCTGACTTTTAAAAGGCTTGTTTCTCCCAGATCACACCCTGCTTGATCCAAAAAAAGGTGAGAGGAAGATTTGTCAGTGACAGGCAGTGCCCTGCCCATGAAGCAAGGTATGTTTTCCCTTGATCACTGGTCCTAAAGCCACGAGGGAAAACTTAACAGACTTTCATGTACTCATCCCCCA
The DNA here is from genome assembly GCA_013398275.1 of Promerops cafer. NCBI lineage: Eukaryota > Metazoa > Chordata > Aves > Passeriformes > Nectariniidae > Promerops > Promerops cafer. Next base: position 990,381 of record VZSE01006234.1, read on the forward strand.
AACAAGAGACTCCATGCAGCTCTGAACCAAGCCCTCAGAACACAGGGCATTTTATGAACAGAGTGGAAGCATGTATCAGGAAGGCAGGATAAGCAAGGAGGTAAGGTTTGGGAGCCAGCACCACTACTAATCTCTGCGAAGTGCTACTATAGATCTTGCAGACCAAGGGAACTCAATCTGAGATCTAGCCAAGCTCTTTGCCTTCTTCTACCCTAGCTCAGTGCAGAGTGAGAGTAAAAGGGTGTCAGGACCTGACTCTGCTCTGCCCGACACCCTTATCCCTGCTCCTGCAGGTTCCCTGAGCTGCAGTATCAGCAGGCTGCCCGTTCTGGGATGTGGCTGGTACCTCGTTGTTGGTGGCATGCTTCTCACACGCCGTGACGCACAGCTCCATGGTCTCTATGCGCATCTCCTCCGGCATGTCCGAGTGCTGGAAAGGACAAACACACAAGACAACTAAGCAGAAAAATAAAAGCTGGACACAGGACAACAGTAAGTTACTCTAACTTCTGCATTGGCTCTACTGGGGGCTTAGATGTAATAAATATGAAAAGGGCCTAACCCTAACCCAAACCATTCACCAGTTTTTCTGCTTTAAGATAAAGGGAAAGCACACTTACACTGTTTCAACCACAGTCCTTAATTATTGCTATATGAGTAACAAAGAAGTCTAAATTATCTGCGGCTGCTATCTGGCTGGCTAGCAAGATCTTTTGCTCCAGCTTCTCTAGGACAAAAAGCAAACTGCATCCAAAACACAAGGGAAGGCTCCAAATGCAGTGTGCTGTCAATCTGTTTGATGGATCACTTTGCCCCAGGCTTCCTCTGGCTGACATGGGGAACACCGCAGCTATTAGATTTTCCCCGGAGAGGTCAAGGCCAGGGAGAAAGCAAAAGTGACAACCAGGATCTCTCCACAGGACCAGCAGTACACATGTTCTCACAGTAGCTACTCAGAAGGAGGACAGTAAGAATGAAGGCAGATTTTCATATCTCTGACACCGGTAAATGTGTAATCCATCTCCCTCCTTACCCTAATCAGAGGAAAACTGTGAAGCCTTTTATAATCAGCCTCGTCCTTTTTTTCCTCCTCAGTTTCTTCCATGGTCCTTCCACAGAGACTCCAGGAAGGGGTGGAGGGGCTACTTGGAGTTCAGCACAGTGCTGTGGCACAGCCAGCTGAGAGGAACAGGGCTCTGTGTTCCTCTCTTCAGCAGGAGGAGTCGCTTCTTGGCCTAGAGGACACTGCTTCAACAAAAACAAATATGGGCAAGAAACAGATGGCTTTCAATTAAAACAAAAGGCAAATGAAACTGTTATGGCAATATCATGCTATCTCACTCACTTGCCATTTCCTCAACAGCACCTTCACACCCCGCTGAGAGTCTTAGCTCATCGACCATTAATGCAAACAAATTATTAAACCGTATCTTTTTCCATAAGTGAGGAGCACAGCACTTCCCAGAAGCACCAGTAGAGCTTGAGGGAAGAGCTGAGCCAAGGTACAGCTTTCAAGAGAGGACAAGAGAACAATATATCAGCCGCTACTGCTCTTGATTAATTCCACAAGGATTTTCCCAGGACACTATTATCTGCAGTAGTTTCAAACCGCACATGACAAGAGAAGGGTAGGAGTATTTTAGGCACAGAATCTGCGTACTTGTCTGGACGGAAATGTTTAACAGGAACATCTTGGTCTCGTTTGTGCACTTGCTCCTCAGATCCCTGAGCATTTGTCAGCTGGTGAGGGCCATATGGGAAAACTCTGGACGTGCCTCAGGGCCTCACTACCAGCCTGCCTCTACCCGGGCAACGCAGAGGCACAGCACTGACTGAGCGATTCAGAGCATTTCACCGCGGTCCTCCCTCTGGTTCTTTCACCCGCAACAAACCATCTTCCTCTCGTACCCAGGGGGAGAAAGGGTGAGCCCATATCAAAAGGACAACGAAACCAACACGGTGTCAGGCGACACACCAATCATTTCTGCCACGTACGCAGAGCTGCTGGCTAAAGCACCGACTCACACCACCCAGCGTCACATGGGGGCCGTGGGACCCCCAGGCGTCCCAAACCACGACCTCCGCAGGACAGAGCCTCCACCCGGCCTGCGCCACCCCCGGGAGCTACTTCAATCCCACCCCCATCCCGGGGCGTGCCCGCGGCCACAGCCCGAGGGTGCGAGGCCGCGGAACGCGGTCCGAGCGGACCGCACATCCGAAGCGGCCCCGCCACGCCGGTCCGCCATGCTTGTCCCCGCGGGGGAAGCGCGCGGCCAGCGGCACTGAGCGGGACCGCGGAGCTCCGGGCGCGGCCTCACCTGCGCGGCCGCCGCGGCCCAGCGCCGTTGCTAAGGAAGAGCCGCGCTTGTCATAGCAACCTGCGCGGGAAATCCCGCCCCCCTCGGCGTCCATTGGACGGGGCGCGTCGCTCGGCGCGTCTGATTGGCTGCCCCAAGGGGCCTAGGGGCGCTGGCGGCAGTGGGGTGGCCGCGGAGCGCCTGTGCTGTACCGCCCCCCCCGCCCACCAAGCTGGCGTCTGGCAGCTTAATATTTTTCTGACTTAAAACCCCTTGGCGGCCTAGTTCTGGTTATTTTTTCTTTTGAAAAACAAGGATAAATATAAGAACAAGGAGCGATTTGGGGCAATTTTATTTATTTTTTTAAATCTCGGAATCAGGTTAGGGAAGACCTCTGGGATCATGGAGTCCACCCTCTGACTGAGCACCACCATGTCAACCACACCACTGAGTGCCACGTCCAGTCTTTCCTTGAACACCTCCAGGGACGGTGACTCCACCACCTCCCTGGGCAGCCCGTTCCAATGTCTAAACACTTTCTGTGAAAAAGTTCCCGCTGATGTCCAGCCTGAACCTCCGCGGTGCAGCTTAAGACTGAGTCCTCTTGTCCTGGCTGGTTGCCTGGGAGAAGAGGCTGACCCCCACCTGGCTGCAGCCTCCTTTCAGGGAATTGGAGAGTTATCAGGTCACCCCTGAGCCTCCCCATCTCCAGGCTGAACAATCCCAGCTCCCTCAGCTGCTCCTCACAGGATTTGTGCTCCAGACCCTTCACCAGCTTCATTGCCCTTCTCTGGACATGCCCCGTCACCTCAATGTCCTTCCTGAACTGGGAGTTCCAGAACTGGACACAGTTCTCATTGTGTGGGGGAGGCAACAGCTCATGTTTTCATGTCAACAGGAGTGTAAAGAAGGAGAAAGTGATGCTGTGGGGATGAATCACGAGTTTGCAAACAGCTCCTATAGCACCAGGCTCCATCCCCACTGAGAAAATCGCCTCCCTCCCGCCCTCCGTAGCTTTATGCTTGTAATGTCTGTTTGTTTTGAGGTTTTTCTTGGCTCTGGGCTTGCTACAAAACTTCTGTTGTTTCTGCACCCTGCTAGCCAAACACTGATTGCCTCTAAACCAGGGCTTAAACAGTTTTCAGGGAGGTCTAGGGTTGCATTCATTGGAATTTAACAAGGATGGAGAAGCAGCAAGCTCCAGGATAATACCAAGGGAAAGACTTCTCCTGTGCAAAGTCCCAGCTGCTGGGTGTGATGCCTGGTTTTCCATCACTGGCCATCCTTGTCTTGCAAGGATGATGCCACTGCTCATGGGTCTGATTTTTCATGTGGTGCTTCTGGCTGTTGTGTATTTGAAACGTTCTCGCTGCTCGCTGCCTGCTGGAAGAAGAATTTGCTTTCCAGCTGTTGGAGAAGGAAAAGAGAGGGGGAGGAACAATCTGGGCACTTTCCTGCCCCTGCCAGCTTAGGAGTCCTTCCCTCACTGTAGCACCCAGCTCTGCCCTAAGATCACGGGGAGAGCACCTTGTTAATCTCTTTCACAGGTTCAGCAGTGAATCCGACCTCCTGGCTGTCCTTTGCCTGACAGAGCAGTGCTGGGGGCAGGGAAGCTGCCTTTGGGCTTGGAAAGACAAAGCTGCAGTGATCATTCATATTTTCCTTTTTTGTCGCTGCTGGTGGTGACAAAAATGAAGCACTGCCTCCCGTGCCACTCGTTCTCCTGCCATTCCTGCCTCCTGGGCTAATTCCTTCTCCTTCCTCTTTTGGGCCTCTTGCAACAAGGCAGGCACAGAGCTAAAATTGTCAAGAGACAGATAAAAGCTAGGAGATCATCATTTTTTCTTTTCAGACAAGATAATTAGGAAGAGAATCTCTGCGAGGAAGAAGATCTTTCCATCATCATTACTTTATCTCCAGGCAGCTACTCTAATCTCTCCAGGGACACGGCGCTTTCAAGCACCGTATTCTTGCTGTGTTTTTTTTAATGCTTTAATCCCTGTGTAGTTCACCCACTTTTACTACCAAGCAGCAAGTGAGTGTGAGCTGGTGTGTCTGTGTGCATGTGCCTCCGTGCATGGGGCAGGGGGAGCACGCTTGTCTGTGTGATTCTGGGTTCAATTAAACGTGCTTTGGTTCTGATCAATGTGACCCCCGTGAGTGTTTCCCTTGGAGAATGCTTGTGAGGATTATTCATCAGTGGCTCCTAGGTGAGAAGCTAAAGGAAAACAGACAAACAAAAACTGCAGCGGGCCCAAAGATAGGAAAAACAATGTTTTTGTGATTGTGGTGGGTGATACAGCCAGGCTGCAAGATAGAGATGCCTCCTGAGGAAGGAGAGCGTTCTGCTGGCCTGTCTCTATCTACTGTGGCTTAACAAAATGTGAGCAGTTGGTTTCTGGACCCTCAAGTGCAGGGTTTCCACAGGCTGCCTCTGTATAACTCTACAAGCCAGTCAGAGCCTTGTTGAGCCAACAAATGTCACGTGTACTGGCCTTTTTGCTGCTGGCTCTGATGGCACAGACAGCACATCACCCAATCTTTAGTTTCCAACACTAGTGCACCAGGTACCCTTCTGTAGGTGAAAGCAAGTGCAGAGCAAGGGTTCAATTCATCCCTGTGGATCTGTAGGGAGCTGGAACTGTTGCTTTGCTCTGTCTGGTCATGCCTTATTTGCCACTAATCAGAGGTGGAAAGTCTTCCATCCCTTTGTTTTTAGCAGCCACATGAAATGCATTGAAACCAATGCAAAGTACCATTTGCCTTCAGGTATGAGGGTGTGTTGTACTCCTTAGCTGAGCACAGGAAAGTAACCACTGACTGCAAAATATACATATATGTAATAAAAATACTGCCTCATGCTTTTTTTTAGTCATCCTTATTGATCAGACAGCAGGCTGACTCTTCATCAGGTGGAAGACACTTTTCTTTTTCTTTCTTTCTTTCATTTCCTTTCTTTCTTTCTTTCATTTTCTCTTTCTTTCTTTCTTTCTTTTTTTCTTTCTTTCTTTCTTTCTTTCTTTCTTTCTTTCTTTCTTTCTTTCTTTCTTTCTTTCTTTCTTTTTCTTTCTTTCTTTCTTTCTTTTTCTTTCTTTCTTTCTCTTTCTCTCTCTCTCTTTCTTTCTCTCTTTCTCTCTTTCTTTCCTTCTTGCTTTCTTGCTTCTGGCCAGGTTTTGGGACTTCCCCGTTGTCCCTGTGGGCACAGGCTCTGCCGTGCCCCATCTCCTCTTTGTGGTAAAGCAGGGGGGCTGGAGCTTGCTGTCCAGCCTGTCAGCCACAGCCCAGGGACTGGGCACTGCTCCACACCCCCTTGGGTAGTAACAGAGGGCCGAGGCTGGGGACTTGGGTCACACTGAGATGCACCCTGCAGCTGGCCCAGCATGGTGTGGAGGCAGCTCTCAGGAGGCCCCGTGGGAATGCTGAAGCCACATTTTGCTGGGATCAGAGCCCCCACCATGTTGGACCCCCATCATGTTGAGCTGAGGGAAGCCAGAGGTGGGGACGCTGGTGTGCGGGAATGGGTGGCAGCCGGGAGCAGCTCAGCCTCTGGGCCAGAGGACAGGGCAGCTCACTTTGGGACTGCCGGATCCCCTGCTCTGCTGGGAAACACAGTGCCCCACGTGACCCCGTAGCTACTACCTCTAGTAACGACAGCTACTGTTAGTAAGGTCTGTTGCTGCAGCACTAGCAGCCGTGTGGGGGCTGTTCCCGTGCCAGATGCTCCGGAATCGTGGTGCATTCCCTGTGCGAGCACTGCACAAGTCTTAATGAGCCTTCCTGCCTCTGCGAGAGAGCAAGGGAGACTCCCAGCAGGACTGGAAGGTGAAAGGAGGCAATTAGGCAGCGCCCCATTGCTAGGGCAGAGCAGGTACTGGGGACTTTGGAAGTCACCTCCTAGGGACAAATATTGGCTGGCTTGACCTCGTTTGAGGGCACCAGGAGGCTGACACACTGCAGGGAGCCGTGACATGCAAACTCTGCTGAGGTTGCAGGTATTGGGGAGCACAGGAGATCCCCAAAGCGCACTCTGAAGCTGGGGATCCCAGGATTGCCCATCCTGAGGAGGCAGAGCCTGCATGGCCAGTGGTGCCCTCTGGAAAGAGAGGAAGGGGCTGGAGGGGTTCATAAATGTCAGCATTTTGTTTTCAAACACAATAACTAATAGCCATCAGGCCTGAAGGTTTCCCATTGCCATGTTTGACTTGGTCTTCTTCACTGCCAGACAAAATCCTTTGCGAGTATGGGATGGGTGGTATTTGAGTCTGGCTAAGCCCTTGGCTAGCAGAAAGCCCTGCAGCAGCAAGTCCTGCAGATTAGGAAAGGAAATGGCAGTCCCCTTCCTCTCCTCAAAGCATGCTTACAGCCCCCTGGCAGGGACATAGAGGACAGCACGTGGGTGGCATCCATCACACCCGCCTGTCTCCCACACCATCTCCTCTTGTGCCAGCTCCTGCTGAGTTGCCACAGCCCAGCAGTGCTCCTGCCCTGCCCAGCTCTTGGGTGCCCTCCTCTTTTTCCCCCCTACCCTGGATATCTGGACACAACACAGCCAACCAGCTGAAGTACCTACCACAACCACAAAACCTTCTCCACACTACTGTTAAATATTTCCTTCTTTACCCCCCTCTTTCCCTCAAGGCTGACTTTGTTGTTCCTCATCTCTTCTGTGCACAACACGTTGTTTTCCAAGCAGCTGCCCTTAGAGAGACACGGGGCTTCTCCTGAGTGCTCCTGGTTAATTTAGAAGCAAGCAATATGTGTAAGTCATTGTAATTACTCCTTGCAGCCAGCAACGCTATTGATTTGTCATCTCCTCTACCTTTTAAGCCCTGTCACAGGTTTGCAGCTCTTGCAAGGCTCGGCTTACTGAGCAGAAATGGTCTCATCTTGCTCTCCTCCTCCTCAGACGGGTAAGAAGCAGACATTGCTTCCTGCAGAGAGCCAGGACAGGATGGGAATCAAATATTTATTTCTGCTTTTCATTTGTGTCTCCCATCCAGTTTCTAATCTCTCCATAATGCCTTTGTTTCCTGAAGAGCCTTATGTGGAGGCATTTGCTGGAAGCTTTTAAAAGGTAGGTTTGGGAAAATTCTACCGGATTTTCCTGTGTGCCCCCAGGTCTGCCTAACTGGCTGTGAACCTCTGGGGGAGAGGAGCTCGCCCCGCAGAAACTCTGCCACGGGGCTCCCCCCATTCTCCTGTTCCAGAAGTGACTGATCCACATCCTGGGAACATGGATGGTATTAGGATCATGCCAGCATCATTTGGCAGAGATGAGGAGGGCAGTACTGAAGGCCCTGATCAAGCATCTCTTGGTGTCCCCTTTGTTTCTGCTTTTCTGGAGACGATTTACACAGTTTCAGCGTGGGCTGGGTTTCCGGGCTCCGGAGGAGATGGGTGTTTTGCCAGTAGCCTACATCAGTGGCCAGGCTGTTTCCATCCTTGTTCATCCTCTCACATTTTTCCTGCCTTGGCCAGCAGCCCCAAGAGCCCTCTCACAGTGCTTCTGCAGTTTTGATAGGAGGATCTTCTGGACCAGTTTTCCCCCCCATTTAACCTCTTCCGGAGTTTATGATCCCATCAGTGTTTTTTGACATGTCCTCCTCTAAAAAATGTTGCACTTCTTAATTATGCTGCTGTTTTTTGGGCACACGAGCAGATGGCACTTGTTGAACCCTCTCCTCTGAGTAATGGGGGTGTGAGCCTCCAGCTGAAGTACTTTTTCTTCAAAACCAGCCCTCAACTTTGTGAAGATGTGCTGATGGTGAGAGTGCCAGCCTTTCTTTTATGGCATTAAATACCCTCCAGAAGGAGAAATGGGGGGGGGGGGGGGGGAACAGCTCTGACTCAGAGAGGAGATCCCACCAGCATGCCAGCAATGGGAAAACTCAGTCCTCTGGCTTTGTGCTGTTTCCCCCACATATTGGTGAAGCTGTACCTCTCATAGGAGGAGCAGGACCCACTGAGAGGCAAAAGCACCATGCAGACCTGGTCACAAACTGTTCTGCAGTAGGAGCTCCAAGAACCATGCCTGAACCATCTTGTGCCTAGCTAGGTCAGAAACTCATTACTAGTACTTAATTAGATTTATACTTAATGTGAGTTCCTTGCTATGATGCTCTGACCTAGAGGCCACGATTTCTCACTTGTTTCTGCTTCCCTCCATGGAGAGGTGTTTCCCCCAGCCCTCGTGCCCCACCAACAGCAGCCTGTACCCCATACTGCTCTGCAGTGGGGTAGATCAAAAGTGGCCAGATTGTGACACCATCCCCTGCCCCTCTGGGGCAACAATACCAAGCCCCTGTGATGATATTCCTGTAATGCCAGCGGTGGGCCCAGCCGGCTCCCTTCAGTGATGCAACCCTAAGCACCCTGGGGAAGGTCACCTCATCTCGGGCTGAGCAGTCCCGTCCATCCCCCCAGCAACCTCGCGCTCCGCAGGAGGCTCGAACAGAAAACATCACGTTTATTGTTCACAATCAGCTTTACAAAAGAAATGTCCCAACACGGGTACGCGTCAGGGGCCCTCTTCACGAACGTGCATTAGAGAAAGCGCGCGAGCGAGCGAGGGAGAGGGGGCAGCTCCTCAGGGTGCACGAAGGTCACAGTGTTCCCACTTGGCACAAGGGCTGCTCCCCATCCCCGCCGTGTCATCCCCAGTGGGCTGAGCCACCCCAGCACTGGCAGAGACCCCCCTGAGCAGGGGGATGGGGGTGGCAGGGCTGTCCCTTCTGCCAGCTTTGCCTCCCCCAGGGCCGGGGGCAGCTGTCACCCAAAGTGGGACTTAGGGTAGAGGGGAACACTGGAAGCTGAACACTGCACTGAGCAACCATGAGAGCCCCGAAATAACCCTCCCACCCCACCCCCAGACACACACATGTGCACGTACACACACTCACATATCGAGATGTTGGTGACCACGCAGTGTGGAAACAGCGTATTCTCAGGCACTCCACAGGGAAAACACCATCCTGCTCTTTCAGCCTCCCAGTTTCAAGGCCAGTGGCAGCCCTGTTCTTGGCAAGGAGCAGCTAAAGAAGGGGACCTGGGTGGAACCAAGGGCAGTAGCCCAATCCAGTACCAAGAGACTGGGGGATGGATGGCAGGGCTCCTCTGGCCGCCACCATCCTCCATCTCTTTTTTTCTCGCTTTTGCTCCCTTCAGTGGCAGTGCTGCACTCTTTCCCCCTCGGCCAGCGCTGGGGGAGATGCTTTGCCCCTTTCCCCCACCTTCCCTTGGTGGCTGACCCATCCCCCAGCTTGGAGGTGGTGGGGAGTGCTCTCTTCCCTCTGCCTCAAAAGCCTGGCTCCCCTTGGGCAGCCCTGCCCAAACAGGCAGCAGAGGCAGGGAAAGGGGTGCAGGGGGGTAAGCGCTGTGCCACTGACTCTGCCATTCTCCCTCAGCTTCTCTGGGGCCACATTTGAAAAACCAGGGCAGCAGGAGAAGGATGGGGCTGGAGGTGAGATCCTGGGATGCAGGCTCATAAAAGTGGACAGTGAGGTTGCTAGAAATAAATAAGGAAAGGGGATGTGTTCAGGTGATGCCTGCACCCTGGCATCCCACTGAGGCTGGACTGCACTCAAAGTAGATGGAGTTCTTCTTCTCTCTCCCTGTTAGGTCTGAAAACATGAGGACCCTCACCATACCAAGGACACCTGCAGGTACAGTGAGTTCCACCCAAAACAGAAGTGGGGCAAGATGAGACTCAGAGGCCAGCCTGCCAGGAATGAGGACAAGCCACAGCACCACCACAGGGACAACAGGGAGGCTTCCAGGGGCCCCTCTCCCTCCTGGGACACCAGCACAGGGGGCTCAAGCATTGCCCCAGCAAGGCTTACTGGTCTGGGAGGGGAGAAAGGGGCTCCCCGCTTCAGGGCTGCCACCGGGCTCCTTGGCACTGGGGAGAGGGCTGGGGGCCACTCATGCCTTCCTCCCTTCCTCACAGGCGGCAAAGCCCGCCTTGCTGGCACCTCCAAAGACCTCCACCGCCTGGTCATCCCACTGGATCACATTCCCTTGGAGGTGGGAGGTGCAGTTAGCCAAGCCCAGGATCTCTGCTGGCGCCAGCATGTGGTCCCACACGCCAAACTGCGCCAGCTCTCCCACGAAGGCCTGCGTGGCATCAAAGCGGCCCCCCAGGGTGTCCTGGGAAAGAGCAGGAGAGGTGATTGGACAGGAACGAAGAGAGGAGGAGGAACATGCATCCAGTGGGAAACAGCAAGGGGGAGAGGGAGATGTTTGGGGAGAAGCAGAGCAAGGTGCTTGATGGCAAGGAAGGGAGGGAATGAATGCATGGAAGAGATTCAAGAAGATAAGGCAGTGAGGCCAAAGGGATAGGGCGAGGGAAGAGAAGACAATGAGGGCACATGGCCAGCCTGGAGGCTGGATGAACAGGCAGAAGAGCCAACTGCCATGCAGAGCGCTCCTGCCCGTGCTGCCCCCTCCCCTCTCCCAATTTAGGGGCTTTTCCCCCCAGCCAATTCCCACTAGAGCGATGCAAACTGGCAGCTCTTGGTGTCAAACTGGTACCTACCTGCTCCTGACCCAGGATGATGATGCCCTGGGGCCTGATGGAATGCCAGGAGGCCAGGTTCTCACCAGCACCCCGCTGCTCACCATCCTGGTACGCCGACCACTTGCCGTCCCGGGTGGTCCATGCCACGCAGACGTGGTGCCAGGCCTTGTCCTTCAGACTCAGCGGCAGCTGGGCAACCTTTGAGAGAAGAGCAAGATCCCGGTGCTCGGTAGGACTGCTGGGGAACCCCAGGGTCTCCCCAGCCCCTCGCAGGGCAAGCAGTGCACCCCTGTGGTGGTGGCATCCCAAAATCTACAGACATCCAGATGGTGCTGCTTCTCCCTCTCAAAACTCACCCCAATGAGCCATCCTCCCAATCCTCCTGCCTCCCACCATAAACCTAGGGCCCCTTCCTCCCAGCTCCCCCACACCAGTGCCCCCAGGAATATAATTTCCTAGGGGGATTGAAGCAGGGAAGACGAGGGCAGGGTTTTCTCTCCTGCCCCTCCTGCAACTGGGCTGACCTTGTCATTGATGAGCAGCTCCAGGGGGTTAGAGCCCCACTCCAACAGCACGATCTCGTTGGCTTGGCTCGGGACGGAGTAGGAGAACGGGGTGCCAATGCCTGCCAGGGCCTTGGACTTCAGCCACATGCAGATGGTGAAGGCGTACAGCTCCGGCAGGCTCTTCTTCATGCGGGCATACATGTAGTTGTTCTGCACCGGGATGGTCACCTTGAAGGCATCAGGAGGGTTGTAGCCCAGTGGTCCTACATATCAAGGATGAGGAGGAGAGAGGAAGGTCAGCACCTGTAATTGTCCTGGGGCTCTCCTGACAATGTACCTCAGGGTAGGAACCCTCCACCCCACCTCCTTCTCCACTGGGCAGGACTCACCATGCTCCAGCTCCGTCACCCGGTTCTGGAGGGAGTTCAGCTCCTTCTCAATGTTGTGCTGCTGCTGGCTGCGGTCAGTGCTGGCGGCCTGGCGCTCCTTCTGCAGGGTCAGGATCTTGGAAAGGAGCTGCTCCTCCAGCTGCTCCATCTTGGTGTGGAGGGCATCACGGGCAAGTGCAGGGGCAGTGGGTGCTGAGCCATTGGTGCGGGCTGGCAGCTCCTGCTGCATTTGGCATGATGGTGGGAATAGGAGGCACAAAAGAGAAAATTCAGCACAGTGACAGTATAAGAGTTTAAATAAGGACACACCCAGCCTGCAGCACTACAGGTAGTGCTCGGATGACAGTCCCATATCCGCACTGGGGTCTTCTCCAAGAGCCTCCAGCTGACCTTGTACCTCCCCTCTCAGAGCTCATTTAGCTCATTACTGCAAAACGAAGCTTGGCTGCTCTTAATGACTTTCTGCTGCTTCAGAGACAGAGCAAGGATGGGATGTTTGGGTCATCCCTTGGCTCTGCTCCTGCAGGCAGCCTCCCACGATGAGGAAATGATGCGGGCAGGACCTTGGAGCTCCCGGCCACTCCTGCTGCTCGTGAGGCTGCTTACCTACAGCCAGCACGTTAACGGGGCTGTAATCCTCTTAGCCCAGCTCAGCTGGCGTGCGGGGGTGTATGCACATGTGCCAGGTAGCTCTCCACAAGCCAACCTCTCCTGGGCCACCAGGACACCAGGGAGAAGTGGGACTGGTGCCAGGCTGTCGTGTCTCTGGTCTTCAAGGCATGAACCATCACCTGGGGACATCGAGTCTGTCTTGTCCCATCAGGGTTAACACTCAGACCAAAATACTTGCCATGGCAAATCCAACACAGCAGCTGGTGAAGATGCTCCCAGCTGCTACTGCACTCTGCAAAGACCCCAGGTCCCACCTTACTGGGAGACCCCATCCCAGCTGGAAGAAAACAAGTCTGGAAGGCAGAAAGTGACCCTTTGCCATGCTCCTGGAGTTTCTCTGTAAATAGGAGCCCTCTTCCTTCCCCATGAACTTAGTGCATTAGTATCTCTGCCATGGGCTCTGAAAGATGACAACCACCTTCTCTGTGTTGCCAGACCTTCCCAGAGGTGCTGAAGCAGCCATGGAGACCCTTGCCTTGGCTCCTCTGGCACCGAGGGACCTACATGGCTGCTTCAGGCCTGGACATTCACATGGCTTGTGCTGGCAGGATATGGGGGATACCATCCCTGTCGATCTGAACAGCCTCCCTCCCACCTCAGTGCTGGCATGGGGGAGGTCAGCACGCTCACCTGTGGTTGTGGCTTCTTGCTTTTTCTTCTTTCTTACATCCAGCTTCTCCAGGCTGGACAGGAGCCGATAATTACGCACTCAAAGCTGCAGGGGAGGGATGCCTGCCTATGTCACTCCTAATCTTTGCTATCCATCATGAACAACAGAGGAGAGGGGAAGGCTGAAAGAAAGTCAGGTTTGGCTGGGCAGGATGCAGCCTTGGCGGATGGGAACAGCAGGGAGAGGAAAAGTGAGAAGATGGTGTTGGTGTGAGCACAAATGTACCCACTCTGGGCAACAACATGCTCAGGCTACAAATAAAATGGAAGTTATGATGTCCCAAGGTCTGCAAGAGCTGCCTGCAGGGTCTGCCAGGACAAATCCACAAGTTCTGTGAGGAAAACCAACCTGGAAAAGCAAAACCCAGCAAGAAAAGAGAGATTGTGCTGGGGACATTTGCCAGCCCTGACCAAATGCCAGCTCTCACTGCCAGCTTGCTCCGGGCAGCACTAAGGATGCTCTTGCAGGGAGAGCAAAACCTCTCTGGTAAGGGAAAAGTGCCCAGCAAAGAGCATCCTTCCTTTGGTCTTTGCAAAATTGAAGGATTAGCCAATGGGAAAGGGGCTTTAACTCTTTTGCCTTTTTTTTTTTTTTTTAAAGGGGTCTTGGGCACTGGATGACAGGCAGGGTAGAGATGGCAGGAGGGAAGGGAAGTGGAAAGGTTAATTCTCATCCTCCTGGCAGGGATAATTCCCACCTGGGGCTGTCTGCATTTGTACCCAAGCTGAGCTGGCTGCATTGGCAGGAGGCAGCACAGGTGGGATGGGGTTGCCTTTGCCTCTATGGCCACATCCTGTGGGCTCCAAGAGCTTTTCTCATCCTTTCAGACCGCCTGGCTACAGCGGAGGCTGGCACGCTCCTGTCTGCCGCACGCTTTGATTGCTCGAGCTGTGGGTTTGGAGCCTACGTCCCTGCTTTCATGCATGGCTCCATCTGTTAATGATGAAAAAAGAAAAAGCTGGGAGATTTTGTCACTCTCACTAGCCCCCGATAGCCTGCCCTACATTATTCAGTAGTGACTGAGTACTTTTTTTACCTCCCTCTTCCTCCTGCTTTTCTCCCTGCTGCTATTTCCTTCCCTCTGTAACTTTTCTCCCTATGGCTTTTTCATTTCTCTGGCTTCAGAGCATCTCTTCCTGATGCTTCTGTCCACGCACACACACTGTGTCTTTCCCCTTTCATTCACTTTCTTCCCCCCTCCCGAGTTTTTCCCCATCCAGCCCTGTCTCCAGCTCTTGCTGGTCCTTCTAAGTTGGCAGCCAGTGCACCGACAGCCGGAGCCACATGGCTGACTGAACCATTGCTGCCCCCAGGATCCTTCTGGAAAGGGATTGTAGCCTCATCTGGCAGGGTTTCAGGGCCATCCCAGCAAACAGCATCTATATCCCTGCAGCCAGACGATGGCTGGACTGGAGACTGGACTCCCCATTCTACCCGGTGCAGCCGAGCTGTGCTGGATGATCCCCCTGATGCCAGGCTGGGCTGCATCCCCGAGCCGTGATCCTCATCTCCGAGCTGCCGCTCGAGCATCTTTCTCACAAGGCAAATTATTTGCAAAATTATTAATGGTTGATGTGCAGCTGTTATTTACTGGTGACCTTTGGGGAGGGGAAGGGGGGGAAGCGCCTTCTCCCTGGCTGTTCGGCAGGCACCCGGCTTCCCATCTGCCGCCGCACAGGCAGCAGGGGAGTGGGCAGTGGGTGTGGGGGAGGCTCGTTCCACGCTTTTTGGCCACCAGAACCGGCAAAAAAGATTGAAAGATGCCAGGTAATATTAATCACGTTGAATGTCAGCGGCTGGCAGGGGGTGGGGAGGGGGAGGTGGGGGCAGGGGGCTGCGGCAGCCACGCCGGCGTGTGCTCACTGGGGCTGCAGCCCTCAGTCAGCAAATGCACTTTGATTTACATAAGGAGATCAGAGCCTCATTTACTAATGCACCAGCAAATCTGGGCACTGCTGCTTCCCCTCAGCCCCCAGCACACCAGTGCCCACCTTGGCTGCGGGGACAGGGCAGGCAGGAGCACAGGACGCTGCCTGCGGGATGGAGCCCTTGGCACATCCCACAGTGCACACACAGCAGACCCGTTCTGTTCCTTGGACCCATGAATCCTCCCAGCCTGCACAAAACTCCTCAGTGGCTGCTACCCTGGGATGCTCACTGCTGCAGGATGGCACACCTGCTGCACCAGGGTTTTTTGGACCCTGCCACCTCTTTGGACCCAGGCAGGACCTTGGGGATCATTAAACTCCAAGAGGGACTGCATGGAGTAGAAGAAAAACGGGGATGCATCAGCCTTTCCCTCTTCCTCGCCGTTGATCCTGTCTCCCTAAAACCTTGCTCAGGGGGGGCTGGGACTGTCACAATTTGGGTGTTTACATCCCCACACTGCTGGAGCTGAGGAGGGGAACAGCTAGGTCACTACCATTCCTATTCCCTTACCTGAGGGTTTCCTGCCAGCAGCCAGGTCACCAGCCGCGTGGCACAGCCACGAACCAGCCGAGGAGCAAACAGGCTGCTGCAGTTCCAGCAGGTCCCCCATGGAGCCCATTGGGCTGTCCCCTCTCCCACTCCACTCTGCTGCAAGGGATCATGGGGAGAAGGGGGGCTTCTGCATCTTGGCACAGCCCAGGCAGCCAAGGTGATTCTCTCCCCAGTCCCTTTCCATTTGCAGCAATAGCTAAAAGCATGGAAAAGGAGCACCTGGGTCCCTTGGCTCTGTGTTCCTAGAGTGTACAGACATGAGCACGTGCTGAGAGAAAGGGGGGGGACCCTTGAAACCAGGATGGAAAATCCTAACTAGGCTGCTCTGCATGAGGAAAGGACGATCAGTGCCTCGGGTGGCTTTAGGAAGAGGTAAGGGAAGATGTGTGAATGCTGTGCTGATGCTAGCCCAGCCCCACTGAAATGGCAGGGGACAAAGAGCAAGACTGTGGGGCCCCTCCCTGCATCCTCTCCTGGGAAATCCTTCTGCCATGCCGAGAAAATTAAGAAACAAATGCCTTAATAGGTTTTTCAGTGCATGAATAAATCTTGTTATGCCTTACAGACAGGGCTGAGAGTGCCCAGATTAGATCAGCAATCTTCCACCAGCCCCCTCCCCTCAGTCCCAGCTCTGAAGCATCCAGCAGTAATCCCTGCTGGCAAACCTGGCTGGAGACTCCCTGGGATGCAGCCTTCCCAGAGCAGCTCATGGCATTTTGTGTCATCTCTCTTCTGAGACTAAGCCACCACAGACTTGGCAGCATTTCCTCTCCTTCCCAATGGGTTTTGCAGAGTCTTCAGCACATGGGAGCCACCTGGGGACTGTCCCCATCCAGGTCACCTTTTGGGTTGATCATTGCCATCATCCAGGACAGCTGTGGAGGCTGAGAGTGCCTCCCATGTCATGGGGTACCCCAGGAAGGCTCCCAGGGCTGACAGCTGCAGCCATGCGGGACAGAAGAGCGCAGGTACCCCACCATGAAGTTTAAGGTGTCTTCTCCTGGGGTGAGAGGCAATTTGGAGAGGGAGGCCACAGGTAACTGTCACTGGATGGCTGAGGTGTGACCACGAGGCTCAGCCAGCTGGGCTGCAGCCATCACAGGGGTGTGGTACACACAGGTGGCACTTCTTACCAGGTGGGAGCCGGACAGACAGAGTCCAGCCCACCTGTAACACGCTGCCCTATTTCCTCACCTGGCAGGGCTCACTGAGCCTCAGGGTGTTGTGTCTCCCCTGCAGAGTATACTTGGGACCCTCAGACCCCTGGCAACACAAAACTGAACATTTTTGGCCATGTGCCACTTGGCTTCCTCATCAGTGTGTGCACAAGCCTCATCCCAGCACCGCTTTAGGCTCCCTAGGCACATGTGACAGCCTACTCCAACCCTTGTGAGCTTCACCCTCCTCCTCCACTCCAAACTTCCCACCATTACCAGAAACCCCAGGAGAAGGGCCAGGACAGCTCATGGGTGATGCTGCCCCACAGAGAAGAGGCTCTGATGCTCCCCAAGATCCAAACTGATACGCTGGGCACCATCCCACCGTGCATCGTCTGGTACATGTATGCAGAGACTTATTTCCCCGCTTTATTTTTGGGTGAGCATACCTGCTGTGTTATTCAACTGATGGAAAATAATTTGTTTAGGGCTGCAGGGGGTTTTCTGGGGGGGTCTGTCCCTCCCTTTGCCTGCATTTGGCTCTGGGCAACGTGTCAGACAGGCTGCACATCCCACTCTCCCTGCATGTGCCTGGCATGCCTCTGTGTTTCTTCTTGTGCCTGTGTGTGCATTACCCTGGCAGCTCACAGGTGCTTTCTCTGTGGTCTTCCAGCTCTTTTCCTTCTTGTGTTCATGTGTTTATTTGCCTCTCTGTCTTTTTTTTTCCCCTATTCATATCTCCATCGATTACAATAGCCCTCTCTCCCAGTCTCATTTCTCAGCCTGTGACCTTCAGTGGCTCTGAATTTCCCATCCATTGCCTGCTGCTGCTGCTGTGCCCACATGTCTGTAGTGAGGGGGGCAGAAGGGCAAAGCTGAGGAGAGGGACTCCATAGGTGCTGCATGACCCCCCTCCTAGCTCCACACTCCAGGGAAGAGCAGAGAGGGCAACAGGGAACTGAACAGGAAGATGAGAAGGTTGAGGACTCGCAGGAGGCTCCTTGCAGTTGGCTCTGACACCTGACAGACCTCAGGGAACAAGCCCTACCAGGAGCAATCCCCACAGGGAAAACAGACAACTCTCCTCTTGCAGCTCTCACGTGCCAAAACCCTTGCCACAGCCATATCCTGCAAAGTCTGCCAAGTTCTGGGGGACTGCTGAGCCCAAATCAGCCCAAATAAATCAACACATGCACTCTGTGGTGTGGCCCATGACAAGCATCATGGTAGAGCCTTTGGTGCCACTGGATTGTGGCTGGGCCAGGGCTGAGCCTGCCAGGCACACGCTGCACAACTGCTCCAGAATGGGGACCAGAGGTTTGCATCCCAAGTGCCAACAGCCCAATGCCACAGGAATGGGCACAGTGAATGACTCCAGGTGTGCCCTTCTCTCTCCAGCTCCTATGGACCATGTGGGGAAAGGGTGCCAGGCTCACGGTGGGTGGCACTGCACTTTACTTTGTGTGACGTCCCATTCATCACCGTGATGGCATCAGATGGGATTTACCTTTTTGCTAAAGGGCAGGATCTGGCCCTGAGCTGCCAGCCTGCTCTGGAGGAGTCCTTAGCAGGTGCTATGGGGCAAGCAAGGTACCCTACCTGGGTGCTGATTGGGGGGAACATGGGGCAGCTCTGGAGCTTTGGGACTACCCTGCAGGGAAAGAAGAGAGGAGTGCTCAAGGTGAGTCCCTGGGCAGAGATCTCAGGAAAGAGGGAGGGAAGAACAACCTTCTTGAAGTCTCATGAGGCAGATAAGCTAGTTCGGGGTGCATGTGGCTGCAGGCCTGGGGAATAGCACGTGTGGGAGCATCTTTCCCTGGCAGCATCCCTCCCAGACCCCGGGGAGCATCATCCCCCGGGGAGCATCATCCCCCGGGGAGCATCCCTCCCAGACCCTCAGGGGCATCCCTCGCACCTCTATCCGGTCGATTCGGTCCTGGAGGGTGCGGACAGCCTCCTCCAGCTCCCGCACGGCAGGCGGCTCGTCGGGAGGGTGGCCCATGGTGCCGGGGCGCGGGGCGGCGCGGAGCCCGGCGGCGGCGGC
>VZSE01006234.1:1009608-1030019 GCA_013398275.1 Promerops cafer
CCCCGCCCCGGCCCCGGCCGTGCCCCTCTTAGTGACCCCCCCTTCCCGCTGAGCACCCTCTCCGGGCTGCAAGGGAGACGGTCCGAGCGGTGGGAAGCGAGCGGGTAAGGGGATGGAAGGGCAGGGAGGGCGCCCCGGGGGCACCCGGGGACGGAGCCAGTCCTAGTCCTGCCTCGGGCTCGCTGAAGTCAGCCCAGCGGGAGCCTCCGGCGAGAGGATGCTGCTCCGGCACAGCCCAAGGGATGATTTTTCCCCAGCGAAATGCTTAGGCTGGAAGTAAAGGGCCCCTTGATACCCCGAGGGTGAGAGCCTCGTAATCAGTCATTCCCTGTGATGGTCTTTCGGGCCTTTTCCTCCTTGCCTTTCTGCTAAAAATTAAACTAGCACACTTCCTAGGCGTCTTGCTCTCCCACCTCAGAAAGGACTGTTGCAGAGAGCTGCCATGGGATGCCTCACCTTCTGCCCTGCACGCCCATGTTATCCATTTGGGAAATAAAGGCACACGTTCAATCTTCCCCCATCATCACTCTAGTCTGAATTGCTCATAAACGAGCTACTTCAGACAACCACTTTTCCCTTGCTCCAACAGAAGCCGTGCTATGCCCTCTCCCGTTCCCCAGGCACACTGGGGTCTTGGCGACGCAGCCCTGCCGAGAAAAGAGGAGCAGAAGAAGGAAAATGAACAAAATCAATTTCAAGCTCTACTCAGTAATGGCAGGAAATCCTTCCTAGCTGGCAGGGAGGCAGGAGTGTGTGTGTTTAAAACAGCTCCAGTGCTGGGTATGAAACAACGGTAAAGATGACCTCTTCACTTCTACAAAGCTTCTTGCCAGGGGAAGAGATGCTGTGCTGGGGACTTTGCACTGTCCAGATTTTATTACCAAGGGTTGCAGGATTGTGGTGGCAAGGTTTGTACCTCTGGCAGATGCCATTCTGGCAGTGAGGGGAAGGGTGAGCCCCTCTGCACCAGCCGGTCCCACTCACCCATGCTGGGATGGGGAAGAGTTGGGTATCGCAGCAGGGCAGGGCTCACCTCTCCCACAGTCCCGACCTGCCCCTCAGCAGGGACCACAACTTCTTCCCAGAGACAAAGAGGTGACAAAAATAGATTTTCATAGGCAGTGATGACTCAGACTGGTGAGTGGCCAGAGCAGCCTCCCTGTCCCATGAATAACAATTCAGAGATGCTCGGTGGGCAGCCAGCCCCTGCAAGGATGAGGTGTGTGACAGGCTGAGGGAAGGCAATGTGGGGCTTTTCTGGTTCCTGTTCCGAGCAGGATTGGTGACAGAAGCCGGATTTAAGAAGAGATCATGGATTCAGCCCAGAGGGACTGAGAGCAAGCAATTAAGGGATTTTCTTCCATCTAATTAACACCCAAACGGTGTCTGGGGCTAGCAGCTGTCCCCAAGGGGTAGCTGCAGGCAGGGCAAGGCAGGACAAGGGGTCACCCTGCTGTTACCCCTGGGTGAGAGGGATGTTTGAGATGGACTGCTGGCTTGAGGGGAAGGACACCTGCTGCTCCAAGGCTGTCCTGCATCCAACCCTCCCCACAGGAACCAGGCAGATCCATCCTGGGCAGCATGAAACCCTGGCCCATCCATGATGCTGAGGCCAGCAGGGTGGTGGGGTGAGGGAAGGGGAGAAACCTTTTCTCAGGGGAGTGTAAGCTGATGCCTCTGAGGTGGGGGATTCCCTCCTCCCAGGTTATCACACAGCTCAGGAGCATCCCCAGGGCCACCCTAAGGAGATGAAAGGCCTCTTCTCTTACTCCATGAACTCAGCTCCACTGTCTCCTTAGATCAAGAGCCTTCAGATCCTGGGGATCTGCAGGTTCTACATAGCATGGAAATCCTGGCTTCATTCAGTTCCAGGTTTCTCAGCCCTGCAAATGTGACTTGCATCACCTTGTCCTGGTTACTGGGTCTGCCTGCACCAGTGTGCTGGTGCAGGACCTCACTGGATTTGTGCAGTCAGGCTAGAGTCTGTCTCTCCAGCCTTCCTCCTGATCCAGAAAGCATGGGTAAGAGTTGGCTTCATTTGGTGTTCTCAAATCCAGCCAAAAGCCCATTGGCTTCTGAGCAAAACCAGGGTGCAAGGGCAAGGGAGAAAGGAGTGCCAGCTTTGCGAGTGTCTTGGCACACAGAAGAGGCAAGGTGAGCCTGATGGCATGAATGACACCTGGGTGGTGCTTGGCTTTGGTGGGCAGCATTCCCTGCTGCCAGCCATGTCACCACTGGAGCAGGCCCTGCTGTGGCTTTCCAAAACTCAGACACTGCAGAAGTATCTCAAGGCAGCAGCTCTCTCCATGGAATGCCCAGCTCAGCCCAATCTCTCCCCTCCAGGTGAGACCTCATCACACCCTCCTGAAGGGCAGCCCTGAGGGTGTTTTGGTTGGAGCTGTGCCCAGACACTGCCCTTTCCCAGTACCCAGAAGTGCTGCCTTCCTGCCCTTCTCTCCTGCCTGTCTGCAGGGCACCTCTGTCCAAAACCAACTCGCTTGCCCCACCACATCTCCCACCACCAGCTCTTCCCACCTAGAAGTTTAGCTGAGCCTTTTTATGCAGCTGCTACGGGCTGGAGAGTGATGGCGTGAATCTGAGGCTTCAATTACACACAGAGATTTTTTCACCGTATTTCTTAGATCAGCTTATCAGAAAGTGCACTTACGCATGTGTTCTGGAGTTGGGAAAAGCCTAAAGCATTTTTCAGCCACCAAGTGCTAGGTTGTACTCTAATTTTATTCTTAAAAGAGCCATGGGAGATTCTCAAGAACACTTGGGAATAGGGCATTCAGGTTCCACTTTGCTACAGCTTGGCCTTCCCAAATTCCTCTTCCCTTAACGTTCCAGAATACTCCCTTGTCTTTTGTCAGAGCTTCTCTGTGTCCAGAAAGGTGCAAAGACCAAACCAGGGCTGATCCATTGTGCCCAAGAAGGGTGCAGCAGGTGCTTGGTGTTTGACTGCAGAACTGATTTGTGCTGGCTCAAGGCAGGCATTTCTGCAGCCCTCCTCCCAAGCTCCACAAGTCACAGCCCGCCCAAGGAAAACAACAACAGGTTTTGGAATGTAACAATTTATTGGGGTTAATTTTTTGTTTTAATTTTTAACTCCCCATTTCTGGCATTGATACAATATTCAAGAGCAGCAGAAAGAACAAAATGTACAAGAATACAAGAGTAATTAGCACAACCCCCACCCCCAAACCTGGAGCAAACCAGTTTCTTGTAGGAAGCACCAAGGGAAGGAATGATTCAATCACCCTTCCAGTGGCTCTGCCTCCCACCCATCCACTCTAGACAGAGTTTAGCCAGCTGGGAACTGGATTAAAAAACAAAACAAAACTGAACAAACACTATATTTAAAATGAAAATTGCAAGACAAAAAAAATAATATATAGATATACAATTCATCCGTGCACAATCCTTAAATGTATTTTTTCAAAATAAAAAAAAATTACAAGATACATATTTAGGTTTATTTTAAATTAAAAAAAAATCACCACCTTCACTCTGTATGCCAAGTGAGGGGAAATGAAGAGACATGGGTTGCACCAGAACCATCAGCACTCTTAGAGTTAGGGCTGACCTTCTCCAAGAGAAAGGAAGGGCTCTGATGCTGCCAAAGCTCAAGCACAGGCAGAATCTGAAGCACCCAAGTACCACAGAACTCAGTGGGGTCACTCGCCTGCTCCAAGTTCAGTGTTTGCAGGAATCTGCAGCATTTGAGCCTAAGCTTGGCACAGGGGAAGGTGAAAGGAAGAACAGATGAAGCAGGCCCCTGTCCTCCACCACCAGCAGACAACTTTCTATGCAAAAAGAAAACAAACAAGGGAAAAAAAAACCCAAAGCAGAGAAGTCTCCTCTATTCTTAGGGAGTGTACAAGGCTTAATGGCACAGGGGAGAAGAGGAAGGAGGACAGCACACTGAGTTGATTTGCTTGGGGGAGGTGCAGGCATGACAACTCTTTTCTAAAAAAAGTCATCACAACGATTAATTTTTTTGTTCCGTTTGAGAACTTGACCTAAGATTCTGCCCCCACTTTGCAGCTGGGGGCTGGAAGCAGCAGGCTCCCTCCAGGGCAGCTGAAGAGCAACCTACCTGTGCAAGAGCACCTACCTGCTGCTCTGCCCAGAGGGAAACCCTCAGCATCCCTAGAGAACAGGGTCCAGCTGGGGGGCTGCTTGGGAGCATGGGAAAGCCCCATTAGTCCTATGAGGCCCTGAAGCCCCACCAAGTGCTTTGATCCACCCAGCTGTGTTCCAGAGGTTTAATGTGAGCTCCAAGTGCTCAGCTGAACAAGGAATGAAGTAAAGAACCAGGGCCCTGCAATGGGAATTAAAACTTTGCCTGCATGTCCCACCATGCCCCTTTCCTCCCAGCAGACACATTTTCTGAACCATTGCAGAAGCTGGCACCACTCTGACTGCATCTTGCTGCAGTTCTGTCACCTTACTCCTTCCCTGTGCATGCTGCTTGCTGCCCACTTCCCAGCTCCACTCAGCCCAGGCACACAGAGGGCATCCCACTCCTCCATCCCAGTGCCATCTGTCAGTGCCTGGAGGGTGTGGGCTCAAAGCACAGAGCCCACCTGGGGTGGAGGGACCCTCACCCCAAGGACAGTGCCTTTGGATGGCCCTGGAGTCGTCGTTCCCCACCACAGAGAAGCTGGAATGGACAGAAGAGCTGCCAGAGGCAGCCAACCACCACAGGACTGTATTCCCCTTCACTCCTGGAAGGAGAAATTTACAGAAGGGAAGAAGGAAGTCAGGGCCCTGCTGCATGCTTACAGGTGAGGCAGGTGGGACACAGGGCACCTCAGAATCACCACACAGAACACAGGAGAAGCTCCTGGTGCCAAGACTGACCCTGCACAGAAAAGGGTGCAAACACCTCCGACCACATCAGTCTGACACAGGGCAATGGCAAAATGTGAGAGGAGCAGAGGACAGAAAGGCAAAGGTGAGGATGGAGACAGACTCCAACATCTCCTGCCATCTACACCCCCGAAAAGAAACCATATACATTGCACTCTGGGGAAGGATCTCAAAAATAGAAGTAAAAAGAAAATAAAGACACTTATTTTCTCAACCTCAGAGCATTGGTGAAATGAAGATACTTCCTGGAATTACCTGGGGAAGGAAGCACAGCCAGGGAGCAGGGGATTTCTGAAGCAACACTGAGCACTCCATCTCTGTGCAAATGCCTTGAGAGTTGGGCTGCCAGCACCCTCAGCAGGATGGTCTCCTCCACCCCCATCCCCTTTGCATGAGGGAGACAGAGGCACAGGGCAGTGACACAGCTGGCAGAAGAACCACGGCGAGCCAAGAGGGAACAGAACTTAGGAGGCACCAAATCCCCCACCCCAAATTAACCCTTTATAGCAGATCGCCTTCAGAGCGGAGATCAGGGAGGCTGTGCACAGGGTGGTGGGTGAGATAGGGAGAAAGAGGGGGAGGCTTTTTATATTCATATATTTATATATAAGAAGTAAATAAGATCCCAGCTCTTGCGTGATTATTGGGCAATTGAAAAATGCAGCAAAAGCAAGCGACATTGGAGTAAAAGGATGTGCCAGGCAAGGAGGAAAAAGTCTTGTCAGAAGGTGGGGAAGGAAGCAAAAGGGAAAATAAGCACTTAGCCAAACACGCACTCCAGGTTTGTTACACCTCCCTGGGAAGGACCTGCTCCTGAGCAGCCCCACTAATGCCATGGCCTGGGGTGGGCAGAAGTATGGGGAACTCAGGACACCATCCTTCAAGCATGGCAACCTCTTTCTGCCAGGAAGTCCCCAGGAAGGTGATAATCTCCAAACGCTGGGAGCTGCTGAAGCCTCCTCTACAAAGAGGGGCTGGAGAAGGGAGTGATATCCCTAGGAAGACTCAGCTCAGAGACAGCTCCTACCTGGTAAAAAGCATGATTGTGGTTGTGATTTTTTTTTTTTTTAAATTTGTTTATTTCACAAAATCTCCCTGGGAACTTCAGTAAGGGGAGAGACAGAGAAATGCTCCCTTTCTCTTTTGAAAACAGAATTTAAGCAGTGGCTCACCACACTATTTCTGTTTTTCATCCCCAAAGGAGCTTGTATCTCATTAGCTTCATGCCCCTCCAGTCCCATGCTGCTAATTGAGAAGAGAGCACAAGACAGGAGGTTTCTGTTCCAAGTTTAAAGCCATGGGAAGCACTGACAGAGTTTGATGGGCAGAGAAAGAAGTTCCCAAGTGCAGCCCAGGCTATAGGAAGCATTGAGATATCAATCATTTGCCACTGCAAAGGGCACCAGAGAAGTCCAGACAAGAAAAGCTGTTCAAGTGTCCCTGCCTGCCATCTTCTGTTCAGACACCAACATCTGGTGGTTTCCCTCTTCCCTGCAGTCACTCCCACGTGCCAGATGAACACCAGACACATCCTGGGAAGCCAGCACACAAGAGCTGCCTCCTTGCTCTGAAGGAACGTTCAGGCGACTCTTCCCCACCACCCCAAAGGAAGCTGCAGAAGAAGGCTGCCCTACCTGAGCACAGTCCTGTCAGAGTGCTCCTCTCCCCTCTCCACCCTAAAAACTTCCAGCATTTGCTGGCCTCGAGAAGAGGGTGCACGTCCCTCAGCAAGACAGAGCACACAAGGCAGCTCTCTCATCTGCCTCTACCAGCATCATCACTGTCGGAGAAGGGGTACTGGAATACACACCAACAGGACTCTGTTTTCTGTCCTCATGTGGTGAATTCTATACAGAAAAATGCCACCCTCCACCTGGTATTGGAAGAAGTTAAAAAACATTACAGAGGGGAGGCATATCTGCTTCTTAGGAAATAAGCCCACTATGATTAATTCTGCTTGGGTATTGGGGATGGAAAAGAGAAGAGACAGCAACTTGGCAGGAAAGGTACATGCCAACCCCAAACGTTAGCAGCTTGCTGTGCATGCAAAGTAAGTCAACTGTTTCCATGTTGATGGCCTGATCCACGTTCTGTCAGAACATGACCAGCCATCTCTGAGGGCTGCTCAGCCAGAAAACCACTTGGAGACTCCACCTTAGCTCACAGGAGAGGTATGGGAGGGAAGGGAACTCCAACACTTGGGAGGCAAGGACGGGAAAGGTTTGTAGACAGGGTTCCTCCAACATGCAACTTGCCTTTTCAGCTCAGAGATCGCTGCTTACTCCTAGAATGCCTTTCCCTCCAGGTCAAGCAAGCCAAACACCATCCCAGACACACATGCTTTGATACTACAAAATACTCTTTTCTCTAAAGACCATCTAATACCACTACAGTTTGTGCAATCACTGCATTTATTATTCATTTTTAAACTCTCTCTCGCTCTCTCCCTGTAGAAATTTTTTTTAAAACTTTTCTTTTTTTATGCAAAACTAATCATTTCACTTTTTCCACTCCATCATAAAATCTCCTCTAAAAACACGACGACGAGAACAAACATGGCACAGACACAGAGAATATTTCCCTGTTTTTGTTGATTTTTTTTTCCTAAGGGTTATGGGGAAAGGAAGGGGATACTTTCAAATAAACTCCTCCCTCAATTCTATGCCCATTTTAAAAGGCATGGATGAATCTTCTTTCCTATCTCCATTAAGGAGCAAGGGCAAAAATTCAGAAGGAGGAGCGCAGCCCATGTGAATACAAAGGTAGGTTAGTCAGCCTCAAGTGTCCTGTCCACCTGAGGGAACTTGAGGTGACTGCTGCATTCAAGTTAGCAAACCTCTAACTTAAAACAGCATGGGATCCTCATTTTGGATCCAGAGGTTCAGGGTTTAGTTCCCACCTGGTGACCCACCCAGGGAGGGATTTGTCACACAAGCAGGTGAGCTGTGTCTGCAAGCCGGATCATACTCCTTTCTTCCTCCACAAAGAGGATCTCCTGCACGAGTTTCTCTGCTGCAACAAGTCCCCCACATCTCCTCACCGCAGGAAGAAGATCCTTGTGGAGCATCCCTACAATGACCCACTGTTTTGCTCTTCACAGACAGTTCCCTTGCTTGCCACTCTGGAGAAAGGCAAAACCCCTTCAATTAAACAATTCCTGCCCCTTGCCCCCAAAGAACACCATACAAGAGACACTGGGGAAAAGAATTCTGCCAAGCAACACATCTTGGCCAAAACACATCAAGAGTTTCCTATTAAAGTTCCCTTTTATCTCCCACTTAAACGCTTCAACACTTTTTTCAGAACCTTGATACCACAAAACAAAACACATCACCACATACACACCAAACAGTAACTTAACAACCTAAAGTGACTGGCCGGTTTGCATCCACCCCATAAAGCAGCTCCTCTTATCTCACAGCCACAGATTAGTTCTTATTCAGAAAGGGGGAGGAAAAAGAGAAGAATCTCCTCGCTCTTTCCCTAAGGGAGAGCTTTTCCCTATGCCTACAAACTGCTCATCTTTGAAGCTGCAGTCAAATGGATAGGCTATGCTAACATAAGGGATTCCTGGGTGTGCCAGGCACAGGAAAGATGCGCAAAAGAAAACCCAAACAAAAAAAAACACCCACAAAAAATACAAGCAGGTATTAACACAGACACGCACACAAGTCCAACAAGTTATAGAAAGCCTTAGCTTGGTGAATGGATCAGGGAAGTCTCTTTCTCCCTGCCCCTAGCTTCAGCTGTGAATGAAAGCACATCCCCGAAGAGTCCACTAAGCTCTTTAACCAAGGAAAGAAAAAGAAAGAGGTGTACCAAGGGTGGTGCTAACAGCACCTGGAATCCCCCTCAGACTGTCTGCACAGACACCCAACCACAACTGGTGTGAATTCACCATTTCCCACAGCTTGGAATGCCACCAACTGCAAGGCAAGGTTTGTGGGGAGGGCAGCACAGATTTTATAACACCAACCCAGGCGCAGGGAATAGACACGCTCTGAGCACAAAAGCCCTAATTAAGGTCAGAAGCTGGTCTATCCCTCTACCACTCTGACAATGTCCCTTGGGCAAACAAATATTACTTCCCTCCCACAAATTGCCTCCCTTCTATCCTCAGATCACTGCAACCACAAAATCACTACTGCAGGAGAGCACTCCTCAGAGCCAGCAGCTCCTGAACATCCTTGTGTGAAAGCACCAGAGGGGCCAATTCCACTTGTGTTCACCCACTCAGGGCAGGTTTATAAGTAAATGAGCCCTGGCATGAGGAATTTTTTCCACCCTTTCCACCTCTGCAGCATGTTATGTAGAAGTGACACCCCTCTGCCCCATCCAGGGACAGGGCTGAGAAGGTGAGGCTCTCCCACCAGTTCATCAGCACCTCTTTTCCTTGCCTCTACAGGCTCAGTCCTGTGCGAGTAGAGGAAGAAAGGAGAGCAAAGGAACAGCTTCTCACCGTGAAGCTTAGGACTCACACGGAAACAGAGCAAGCCAGAAATGGCAGGCAAAAAATAGAGCTTATTTTGGATGTGAACAAAGCTGGTCCGGGAAAGAGGGAGCTGTGGAACAAAAAGCAAGCTGTGGTCTTGCTCCCTCTTACTTGCTAGGGGTCAAGAGAAGGAATTTCTAGATCAGCTCACAGGAGCTTTAGGGGAAGAGATCCAGTGCACATGCATACGATGTGTGAGAGACAGGTATTTCTTAGGAGCACCTTTGGTTGACAGTTGTAAGGGCTGTTTCAGATGCTGAAAAGACAGAGGGGAAACCTCTTCCAGGCCATCCACTAGAGGGAGGGGAGAGCAGGAGGGGCAAAAGCAAGCAGGAAGAACAAACAACCTGCCTTAGCATTCACCCCTCCTTCCTTTGGAAGGAGCAAGAGGAAGCAAAGAGGGCTGGGGGAAGCTTACGCACAAGGCGGGAGAGCAGCCTCCTGCTGCTGGGGCAGCATCAGGCTGTTGGCATTATCCTCCCACAGACTGAAGGATGGATGCACAGCCCACTCCCACTTCCACCATGGAAAGACCAGAGAAAGGCATTTCATGCCCCTCTCTCCCAAATAAGTGCAAGCGATGAACATCAGAAGGAAGATATGGGCTGGAAGCAGACTCCTCTTTTCTTCCCTTTCTCCTGAGCAGGTGAACAGTTTGGAAGATGCAGGAGAAGAGGAGGGATCAGGGCACCTGAAAGCGCCCATACAACTGCCAAGGTAGCACCAATAGTCAAAGGAAAGGGGAAGCCAATATGAGGCATAGGCTGCATGGGGCACCCCCCACCACCGCAGCTTTGTCTCAAGCACCTTCCAGGCATGACATTTCACCTGTCATTCTCCCCCTCAGTCTGAGCGCATCTGGATCAGCAACTGCCACAAGGACAGTAGAGGACAGGGCAGATCCAGGCTGTAGGCCAAGAGGGGAAGGATGGCAGGATGGTAGTCACGGCAAGGGGGAAACAAGAATGGAAGAGTCTGCATGCACATTGTGGGAGAAGGTCTGGAGGGACAGAAGGCATGGGCCAATGGGCAAGGGCTCCAATCCTCTTACATCCTCCCCTCAAGGGTTTGGAGCTCCTCTTCAGTTTTTGTCAAAGATAGGGAATGAGGAAGAACAGCACCTTCCTCACCACCTGCACAGGAACACAGACACATGCTCACTCATCCCTCAGCCCCAAAGGCTCCACCGCCCGTTGGACAACACCACATTCAAGAACAAACAACCACTCCCCAGCCCCACCACAACCCTCCCTGCCTCCTCCTAGCAGTACCAACACCCAGGAACAGTGGGTGCTCCCACACCCCCACTGACACACTCCAACCTCCAGGCAAGAGGAAGTGGGCAGGAGGAAAGGAGGAGGAAGGGTGGCTGTGAGGGCAGAGGGACAGCCAAGGGGAGAAGGAGAGAACTAAGGACAGCCATTCGCACCACGACTTCTCTCAGGTAGAGCTCCCCCCACACCCCTGGAGCGGGGGGACCTGGCTGCTCACTTGCTGCCTCCTCCACCACCACCTGCCGCCACCTTCTCAAAATCCTCTGCATTGCAGAACTCCTTGATGGTTACAGTGAGGAGGTTGCTGGTGACATCTGTGACCACCACATTAGAGCAAGGGGACATCTCAGGACGCCAGTCGCCGGCCTCCTGCTCCGGGTCAGAAGAGGAGAGGGACAAGGAGGGTGTCTGCCCCCCACTGCACCCTCCCGAGGGAGAACGCTTGCTGGTGGCAGCTGACTCAGGTGGGATTGAGAGGTCGAGGACCTCCGACTCACGCCAGTCGGGGATGGCTGGGCTGAGGGTCTCAGGGAGCAGCTTTGGAGGGGAATCATCTGGGTCGGAGGAGGAGTGGGGAGCGGGTGATGGGCAGCCAGAGGAGCTGGAGCTGGGGGCATCATAGGGGGTGGAGCCCATAATGAGCCCACAGGAGGCTGCCTGGGAGCCTTCGGCCTCCCCCTTGCCCTCCAGAGAGGGGGTAGGTGCAGCAGACGGCTTATTGTAGAGCGAAAAGGTGCCAAACTTCATGTGGCGGATCTGAGTGCGGAGGACGCTCTCGCTGAACTTTTTGCTCTTGCCAATGACACGGTTTCGGGATGGGATCTTGGGCCGAGCCAGGCCCCCAGCCCCATTGGCCGGCTTCCCACCTTTGTCAATGACTTTGAGGTTGAGGATGATGCGGCTGCGTTTGGGCTCGCGGGGTTTCACCTTACGGTTGATGATGCGGACGGTCTCCGAGAAGGGCGAGACAGGAGGACGAATGCCAGCCCCGCCACCCACGCTCCCACCATTCTGGGGGTCTGGACGGGGCAGGGGGCGCCGGGACATGCGGTGGCATCGCCGGATGTCTTTCTTGAGCCGATGCACTGCGGCGCTGGAGTGGAGTTTGGGAGAGGAAGTACTGGAACCAGGCTTGACAGAAAAGTGTACATCCCCAATGTGGAGGGCCTCCGCTTGGGCCCGAGCCTGCGGTGGTGGGGAGAAAGAAAACAAACAGGGTCAGAGAGGCAGCCTAGGTGCAGCCAGATCTCAAACCGGGCACCGCTCACTTCAGGCCAAGCACTCACCAGCAGTACCATGACACATTTATACCCAACATCTACACACCTACAAACTATTGAGAGCTCCAGCACAGCCCCCAGACAGGCATAGGACAACATCTAGATCATTTTTGGGCAGCTGATGTCTCCCTAGGCTACACCCCTGTTGACACATGCTTTCCCCAGGGAGAAACTGCTACTTTCCAGGCATGTTTCAGGGTTAGTGGTCTCCAAATCCCCCCTTGGCCATCATCAGTCAATATACACAACCCTCCACTGTCAGCCAAAGAAGCCAGCATCATCCTAGGCACTTGGGGCTGTCAATGCTGAGACAGCACCCAAACTTGCATAGGGATTGTACCAGGCTCTCTACAATCTGAGCGCAAGATAAGAGGGAAGAGGCAGAGTAATGCCTAATGAAAATCACCTCTGAAAAGCGCAGTAGAAGGGGGTCTTGAGGAACACAGATGGAGGCTGGTGAGCATGGTCTGATGGAGCTGTCTTTGTTACACACAAGAAATTTAGAGATCTGATTTTGAACTAGGGTCACATGCAAATCATTCATCCTTACTGTGCTGTGGGAGCAAGGTCCAGTGTTTAAAGCCAGAGATGAGGCCAGCTGGAATTCAAGTAAAATTTAACTGCACTTCCAAAGAAGAGATTGACTTGCCTTTTTGAGCACCACACTTGTTTGAAACCTAGCACTGGACCAGAGCAGGAATAGCACCTGTTCGACTGCTCTGTGCCAGCCCTTCCCAAGAGCCAGGCCAGGGGAACAATATTTTTAAGCTCTTCTGGTGCCAAAACCTGCTCTGGTTCATGCATCAGAGACAGAAACATTTTCTGGCAGCAGGAACAACAGTTTCATTGGTAAGTTGGTGCTGTATGACCTGTGGGCATGGAAACGCAGAGTCTGTTCTTACACCACATCTCAACAGAGCACTGTTGCTTGTATAGCTCATCCTTCCACCTGAACCCCAGTACTTGCCCAAACCAACCCCCTTCCATACTCCCTCTCAGCAGCGATGACAGGTACAAGTCACACAGGCCTGGAGGGGACAGGCAATCCCCCACCCTGTGACTGCCCATCCCGCGAGCAGCTTCCCCCACCTCGTGGGCACAGCTAGAACTGCAGTGCTAGAAGACGACAGCTGCTTTTCCTCCCCAACTTTTCCATCCCGTTGCCCCTTGCACACGCCAAGATCGGGATGGCTTCTTGCCAGCTAAGAGCTTAGCACTCAACTCCATCTCCTTTGTCACCCTGCAGGCTGTGCCTCCTACCAGAGAAATGCCTGGGGAAAAAAATGTGCGTGTAAAGGCAGGGATCTAACAGATCTAAGCGAGGGGCCCAGCCAACCCCTGCACAAAAAGCTCGAAGTCCTCGCCCTACAGCTCCAGAGCTTTGCTGTTAGCCAGAGCCCCTCTTCTCCCACAGAGATACCCATGGGAACTGCAGAAGATCCTGAATGAGCAGAGAACGGAGACGTGAAGACATTTTGTTCCTCTCTCGACTAACACTGGATGATCACAGCTTTCAGCACTACTTGTATTCTGGCTTTAAAAGGACTGCAAAAATGAGGCCTCCTTCTCTGACTGTACAAGAAAACACAAACTGAAGGCTCA
This sequence comes from Promerops cafer, assembly GCA_013398275.1. Taxonomy (NCBI): domain Eukaryota; kingdom Metazoa; phylum Chordata; class Aves; order Passeriformes; family Nectariniidae; genus Promerops; species Promerops cafer. Next base: position 1,023,132 of record VZSE01006234.1, read on the forward strand.
TCCTGACTGAGGACCTAGACTCTCTGTTAGCCGACTGACAAAGAAACAGACACAAGTTAGCACAGTCCCAAGGCAGGTGCAGACACTCTGCACATTAACAAACAGGGCTGTTCCCACCTAGCTAAAGGGAGGTGTTCCCAGCACACACAAACCCCAACACATCCTGCTGTAGCAGAAAGCATCCCAAAGTCCATCTAGTCCATCTTTGCTCAGCCTTGTGCATTACTCCATGCCCCAAACTGTTGAGAAAATAAGACACAGTTCCTGTCACAGGCATTGTACAGGCCTGAGCACAGCAACAGCACCAGATGAACTCCCTGCACCACACATCAATTCTCCCCTCCCATCTCATCAATACACAACTTGGAGACACTGCAGACCCGGTCAGGAGGTCACAAGCACAGGCAAATGCACATCTGGGCTGTGATGCTCCATCTCTTCACAGGTCCCTGTGAAGCAGATGGCAGACCTAAGGACAAGGTAAAGTCTGCTTTCTGACATTACATACCGGCACAGCCTGAACTAACAGATTTGTTCCTTTTCATCCTGCTCCACATCACAGCCAGCCCTTCCAGCACTGCTGCTCTTGTACTTTGGGTTTCTTACCAATTTACCACAATGCAACACAATGTCCCATTCCAAAATAGAGGACAGGGAAGCCAGGCAGAAGTTACAGACAGATGCGTCACTGAAAATCCTTCTACAGCTTCAGTGGATGGACACAGGAATCCTTCAGGACCTCTCCTGTTGCCAACACTGCACATCTTTCAGATTAATTGCCTACCCTGTAATCACGCCTTGGAGTGAGGAGTTCTGCCCCCTCTATGCCATTCTGCTCCAAGTCAAATCTAATTGCCACCTTCCACCAGCACCGCCTCCATCACGCAGGAGAGAAAGAACGCAGCTTCCCAGAAGAGTGGGGGAAGCAGTCACAAACACCCTCAGTTTCCTTATACACCCCAAAAATTCCTGAGCAAAGCTTCCCCCCAGCCACATTAAACAAAGTGATAATGCTGGGATGGTTACTACCTGGTCACTTCCACAGCCCTGCTGCTTTTACTTCCTCTGCCTGTACACATTAATCAGGTCCTGTTCTGTTTTCACAGAGAGACCTGTCTCAGTTTTGTGCTTGCATAGCAGCTAGTGCAGAGCCCTGGTACATGGCCTGAACTTTTCCAGTGTGCCAGAACCAGTATGTCTCATTTATGTGCTATGTGTCTGCATTTCCAGTTACTTCTGGGGCACTTTGTCAAGGCTGAAGCCGTTTCTACCTCATGTTTCAGCTATCTGCCTTTATTAAATTCCAGCTTCAGTAGTCTCCGGGTAGTCTACACACAGCATTGATAATTTGGTCAGATTATTAAGAGAGAGGGTAAGTTAGGGCCCAACAGTCCTCCCCTGCTGCTACACTGCTATCCCCAGTGACCAACTTCAATGCAAGTTCCAAAGAGCATTATGCAAATATTCAGCTTACCTTGAGATTGTTTTTCCAGGTAATGTTTCAAGAAAAATCTTATCAGATGCTTTATCTAAGACCAGCCCCCAGAGCTTTCTCACTTGGGAAGCTCAGTATTCCTACCACAGGATCAGGTTTATTCAGGCATCACCTACATGAACTCGTCCCTTCACTGCAGAGGACAGCACAGAGGCTGTCCTTCCCCCGTTTCCAACTTTAGATTAAGTAACTTGCTACCTTTGGTTTAGAGAAGACTCAACATTCAGTTTTATCTGTTGGAAATGCACTTCTCCCTGCTCCGGATCCATTCCCCTATCACATTCACAAGCCATATGAGGATAAGGTCTTTGAAAAACAAACCCACTGGATCCTTTCAGCTGTGTCACCACAGTTTGCTACTTGGCTCACAGGTTTTCCACAAGGAAACTACCTCTCTAGGTTTTGCTGCTTTCACCCGCAGGATGTGCTCACTGCTGAAGAGGTACTCGGCATGTATACGAAGTAATTCACTCTCTGCTTACAGCTCAGCCTACATCAGGATGCAGCTTCTGGAGGCTTGCTGCAGTGCTCTGTCATGAGAGCAAGCCAATTGCTAGGATTGCTTCCCTTCCCCCTCTTCCCGTCTGGGATATGTATCACCTTTATTTATCTTGTACAGCTTTCCCTCACTGCCCCTGGGAACTAGTGTATCTCCCCCATTCCCTACTATTTCTGAATAAGTGTCCCTCAAGGCCCAGCAAGCATATTTGTTCATTCATTCCCTTAACGCACTGAGGCACACAAGCACGTACGCAGACACGTGCTTAGAAAGGCCTCTCTTACCTGTATCAAAATCTCTCCACTTTGGAAGAAAAAAACCAAACCAAAGACCTTGTAAGGCAACGGATTTCTAGTGAATTATTTCAAAATCTCGCCAATTCCAGCAGTGCTGCTGCACCATAGCAGTGCTAGTCTCATGAATTACTGGCTCTGCTTTGTCTTTTATTCTCCACCTGCATTCCCACAGTCTTTGCTCCAAACAACATTTGCAAGAGCTCTTCTTTCCCCTTTTTGGCTGCCATTCTGCCTTTTTATCACCCTCTTTCTTCTGTAGTCTTCCAAGTGACAAGGCAAAAGCAAGCCAGTTCATAGCACAGTTCTCCCAAGCAACACTGCCATAAACTAAAGTTTCCCTCTGGATTGGGAACAAAATGCTACAAAAGGGGAACGGTCTGTTTTCAAATAACTCGGGATAATTTACGAACAGGGAGGAGATCAAAAGAAACCCAATTCCAGCTTTGGAGTTCAAGAAAGGGCGAAAGGACAGAGCACCATGCTGCTCAGCCCCTTCTTCCCCCACTCTCCTACTAAGAATCCCTTTACTCTTGTTCTCCCTTACTTCTTCCTTCCCATTAACCTTCTTCACTCCTGTCACCTTAATATTTATGGCGACCCTGACTAGGGGTCTTTGCCAGCCACCCACTGAGCTTGCAGATTGGGCTCTGTCTCTGAATAGCACTTGCTAGACTTTATTAGATGAGTTGGTGAGGTTTGCATTCCACGCAGCAGAGTGCCTAGAGAAAAAAGTGAAATAAAAAGAGCAAACCGAGCAGGAGAAAAAGAGGACGATCACTGCAGCACGTGCTGTGTCTCTTTCTAACCTCACACCAGTGCCCATGCTGAAGGGCCTGTCCTCAAGGATGACTTCTGCCAGACACCTAAGAAACAGGGTAAGAGCCTGACGTACAGCGCTGCCCATTTCAGACTACGAACTTCGCCTCCCATCCGCTCAGCACAGGGCTGCAGCACACCAGCAGCCTCCCAAGAATCACAGCCTCCTGCCAAGCCTGAGCTCAGCTGTGGGAAAGTTTGCCCCTAGCATGCAAAGGATAAAGACCCATTTCCTGCCCAAAACTTTGCAGTTGAAGTTTGCAGGGGTCACTTTCAACACTGGCCATCTTGATAGTGATATTACAAAGCCTGGACTGTGATGTGCCTCTGCAGTCTGATCAAAAGGGCAAGTGTTAGACAGCTCTCAGAAACAGAAGCCTGGCTTACAAAGGCAGCAGGTGGTCAAAGATGCAGCTTTTCAAAGCTTTTTCAAAGGCGTGGGCCACTAACCTGCTGGAATGCTTTCTGCAAATCCCCCTGGGTGCCTATCTGCAACTTTTGAGAACTAATCCCAAGATAAACCTAGTCCCAGCTGCAAGCTAAAACCTGGGACTGAGTGGCATATCAGGGGACTCATTTTGATGCCATTCTGGAGACTCAGAAGCCTAGGTTTAAGCACTGATACACATGAAAAATCCTAGCAAGCCACCAAGTCAAGGGCAGAGTACTCTATCAGAGCAGTCCTAGGCCAGAATTCTGCTTAAACATCATTGCATCCAGGCTAATCTGTTCAGTTAACAGATCAAAAACAATATTGTTCTAACTGCCAACTCCAAATACTCCCTCTGGGATACAAGAATCAAATTTCTTCCCCTGCTTCTGAAATTCTCACTGGCAAGAGATTCTGCAGCTGAAAGAACTGAAAATACTGTTAGTAATGCACGAGGCAGAACCCAATCCCACTCCTCCCACAGCAAAACTGGTGCCGTGGGGCTGGAAGAGGTCAAATGGGCATCTTCAGGGGTCAGAAGAACCGAGCTGCAAACCCTCTTGCCGTCTCTGTCGTAACTGTAGCCGCAATTGTGTCCATTGTGGTTTGCCTGAACAGAGCTCAGACAAGTTCAGATGGGGCTGGCTCAGACAGAGTTACTTCTCACTGCCTGGTCTGGGGTGTTATTTTTAGGGTAGGATCCAAAGTCACAGAGGAACAGCAAGTCAGAGCACTAACAGTTCCACCAGCTCTGTTTCCCAGAGGTGCAAACCAAGCGGCAGTGGTAGTGCTCTGCCCTGCCAGCCTCTCCCACGATGTGGCACCAGCCTTCAGGAGAGCTGATCTTGCTCACAATTCATCTTCTACAAAGTACTGAGCCAGCTCTGCAAACCTACAGGTTTCCATTACCATTTGAGGAGCTGGCAGAAGGAAGATGTGCCACAGAAACGTGTCACGGACGTGATTCAAAGGATGACTTTGAATTCAAAGGATGCTGCTGAATAATTCACGTTCAGTTTAGGGGGGTTTTAAAGGGTAAGGGGAAAAGAGAAGCAATGAGTGGGTTTTGAGTTCGGGGGTTGGTTTTGGTTTTTTAAATGAGTGAAAATGAGTGATTTTTTTAAAATGAGTGATATGGCAATAGATATGGCCATATCACATTCAGAATCAAAAATAAAAGAAACTGATTACACATAGCATAGTCACCTCTCTACAGCTCTGAACAGTGTCAGATGTTACAAATACCAGTATTTTTTAATGCAAGCAGAGAACTATTTCAAGCTGGTGATTTTCCCTTCAAGTGTTCCTTTGCATTGTTGGAAATTTAAACACAAGAGTTACATTTAATGCATGACTGCCACAAAAAGAAAAGCCAACAAGTCTGTGTTCCCTGAATAGGGCCTAAGAGGTAGCACGTATCAGATATGTTTGTAATTCTCAGATACAGAACACTGTTAGCAGAAAAACAGGCGACTGGGGAGGACAGTTCCATCAGCAGGACTTCCCAAGGATTACCATGGTCCCCTGGGTTTCAGGCAGAGTATCAGAATAAGCCTGTTCCTGCATTTCTTCTGTGTGCTTCATTATGCCCTCCCAAAGCAGAGAAGAGGTGACACCCTACCCCTCGCTGCGCTTTCCGGTGCTCATGCAGTTAAAAGTGCTGTGCTGACTTGAGTAAAGCTCCTACTGCTGCCAGGCAAAGGGAAGTATTAACCTGTTTCACAGATGGGAAAACACGCACAAAGCCTAAGTGACTTGCCCAAAGCCACAGGATGACTTGGTGATAGTGATGCCTAACTACAGGGTCCACACACTGGCTGCTCCAGGGCTTCCTATCAGAATAAAACCAGGGGAACTGTGGACTTGCTCATCTCTCTGAACTGTGCAAAGGTGTGTTCTTTCTATGCCCATTTGAAGCCTGAGATTGTGACAGTTGGAGAGGAAGGGGAGGGAAGAGAGGAGTAGAGCAAAGCATTTCGTCTGTAAACTAATAAATTCACAGAGCTCACATAACAGTCACGCAGCTACTGGAGTTCTTAATTAAAAAAAAAAGAAGGTAAAAATACAGGGCAAGAAGGCCTACACTAGGGACTACCTTCCCTGCTCATCTCTGCAAGCAGGCAGAGATGCTACAACATCTTGCAGAGATGCTGAGTCTATCAGAGGGGAACTGGAAACTTCAGCTGCCATCCTATGCAGAGGTGAAACACTCCTCCTCCTTCCAGCCACCCCCTACCCTCTGCAAAAGCAAAGCATTAAATAAGCCTGCAGTTTACAGATCAAAGCATGAACGCTTCATGAAACTCCCGTGGAGCATCTACACCCTTAAATGCAATCAGAGGACCACAAGTGGCAGTGGGATTCCTGCCTCTGCTGCCTGACCGCTCAGCATGCTGCAAAGTTGCAGGGCACGGGTGGGATGGAACAGCCTGCTGAAGGAAGAGTGAACAGGACTGTCTAGCTCTCCACTGCGGCAACAGAAGGCCACGAGAAAGAGAGAATATTGGAAAAAGAGACTGCAGGCTCACCACGCACATCTGCGTGTGCTGACCGTCCTGCTGAGGCACCCGTCACACGCACACGCGCTCTCCCCTCACACGCTTCTGCGCCTCTGCCCACCCCCCCTTTCCTGTCGGGTTTTCCCCGCGCTCCCAGAGCCAGGCATCAGGCACAAGTCACTTGAAAGTCCAGTCCTTCCAAGGGCACACACCGGCAAGGTTTGAGAGATTTTTTTGCTGGGCCTAAGTTATTTAAATAAGAGTTACCTTCAGCAGAAAAGTTTTAGGTTTAGGTCCTCTCTTCTTGGGCCCGTACAGCTCACGCTCTCGTTCCCTTTAGGGAATCAAATTTTTCAAGAAGTTAAAACTTTTCCCAAAGGGAAAAACAGAAGCATACAATTTAAGGGGGGGAAAAAAAAAAAAAAAAAAAAAAAAAAAAAAAAAAAGAAGAAAAGGAGCGCCTGGACGCGGTTTCCCGCTCGCCCACCCAAAGTCAAACCTGCTGCTGCAGCCCCCCCAGCTTAGGGTGGGGGATGAACACTCACTTCTGCTCGAAGGCGGCAATGAGGCGGGAGTCCAGGATGTTCTCCTCGGGTTCCCAGGTGCTGTACCTGCCGGGGAGGGAGCAGCGGAGGGGACAAGCGAAGCGGTTAGCGCCCAAATCCCCCCGCAGCCGCGAACACAGATACCTCCCCCTCCATCCCATTCTGCCCCATCCCATGCCCCCCATCCCCGCAGCCCAGGCGGGATACACTCACTTGATGGCCCAGCCTTTCCATTTCACCAGGTACTCGATGCGCCCCTGCAACACACGGGGGGAGAAGACGGGGGGAGGGGGGGGTGTGTGAGGCGGG